>CM021110.1:237205459-237254359 GCA_007115665.2 Sequoiadendron giganteum | reverse complement strand
TGACTCCAATGCACTGATATATATTCTCAAAAACATCTGTAACTTGCAAGGAAAGATAGGATTCCAATTGCAAAGCATTACATAGAAAACCTTAGTGTCGACTTTCAATGAAAATGATCACAAAAGCAGTGCACCGGATGATAAAACCCAGGCAGTTGAAGTTGAATTTTAGCAACAACTATCTTAAGTCTAAAATTATACAAAGCACCTTGTGACAATAGTGAAAAGATGGGTCTATAATTGGTTTAGAAAGAACGTACACGGGTATGAGATAGGGAAAGGATAGTGATATTAAAACCAAGAAGGATAGTACAAGAGCACTGTCATAGCATAATGTAGGAGAAGTGACAATGAACAGTCTTGAGTAGTAGATGCATAATGGACAGTGCTATACATAGTTTTAGGAGTATGAATATGTAGAGTTTGAATGAAAGAAAATGAGATGCCAGTGATATTCTATAAAAGGGTTTTCAAAGTGAAATATGTTCAGTAGGGAAACAATGAGAAACCAATACATGGGCAACATACAAAGCATAGCTTGTAGTAAATCAAAGAGGTGAAAGACCATGGTAGAATTCATAGTCATACAAAATGAATGCTACAATCATGAAGGATCAAAGTAGCTCAAGTGCAAATGAAAGGATATCAAGGTTGTTTTCTCATATATCACTGTTTAGACAAATACACTTGTAATTCTACATGGTAACAACAAAGGTGGCAAACACATGATTTAAAGATAGTCTTTTGTGCCATAGAAAATAGAAATATATCATTCAGTAGGCATGATTTGAAAGGAGGATCATATCATTTTCATTGTACAAAGTAAGCATGCATAAAACCACAATGAAGTTGAAACCTAGATCTGCACTATAGGTAACGATTTTTTTCCAAAAAACCTACTCATATTTGTGATGGAAAAAGGTATACAATTTTTTTAAATGCTCAAACTTCTTGGCCTTTGTCGCCAAGTTTCAAGATGTAGCAAAAAATGAAGAGAAAACTAGAGGTCGAGCCAAGATGGGAGAATATTATGTGTTCTACCCAAAAATTGAAGGCCACAGCCTTAGAAAAAGAAAGATAGATGAAACTCTTCAGGAACCATAGTAAAAAGTGAAAATAAGTATTGAAATTGTGACCTTTTGGTAGAATAGAAGTAAATGGAACCCAAAAAAAACAATACCCAACATAGCGCATGTAGAATTGAGGTTTTGTTTATTCTTTTCAACAATATTTAACAATAAAAGCTACCATGAAGAATATACAGAAATGAAGATCATTTTATCAACAAAAAATCAAGAGAATTGAAGAGCTCGATTAGATTCATGCTTACTCGAGTTCTTGTTTTGAATAGAAATAGTTCCAAACCCGCAAGTTTTGTTCATTAGAAAGTCTCCAGAGAATCCATCAAAATCATCCATGACAGCTCAAAACACAGAGGGATTTGTCAAGGTTTTAAGACAAGAAGAAAAGAATCAAAAATATCATGGTGACTGCGGGTAGAAGCTTTCCAAAATGCCTTCAGAGAATGGTAAAGGATGAAAAAATCATTATAATTTCTATGTTGCAGCCTTACCTAGCTCGCCTCCATAGGAAATCGACACAGAATCCTTGAAAAAATCTCTCAAAAATAGTAAAATGAAAGGCTCTAGCTGAAACCCTATCTTCTCTAGTGGCAACGCTTCCAAAATTGCAAAGTAAAGAATGAGCAAGTTTTAGGGTTCGATTGGATTTTTCTCAAAATCCCTAATTCGAATGATAGGAATTTTTGCCTATATTTTAATAAAAAAACATCTCATATTATTAAAGATTTGAATGGTCTTGACTTATCAAGTCAATCGACCTAATCAAATAATGGAGGAGCCTATGTGTCTTGAAAGGTGAACTTGTAAATCAAGTTCAAATTATGCAACAAATTTTACAGGTTACTTGAGGTTGTTTTTAGAAGAGATTCCTCCATTGTTTCTTATTGAAATCAAGTGTTTACCTTCTCACATTCAGGTGTTTTGCTTCTAATAATGATTTAGATGTGAATTTAATGTGTTTTAAATCATAAACCTTTAAGTTTAGATCTCATTAATGGATGCATGTACACATAAGCAAATTTAATCACAGGTCATAGATCGTGCTACAGTTTTATCTTTCCCTTTAGGTTGTGGAAATATTATTTTCCTTCATAAAGGATTTATTTGCAGGCCCTTTTGTGAAACACATATGTGATTAAGTTGTTTAGTTTGAGTTGTGAAAATAAATTGTAGGAGATATAGTTGTTAATCTAATTGTATGCTTTATCATAATTTAGGTGTATTACCACAATTTAAATTTTAGTTTATGCATTCAATTCAAGACTTTCTTCCCTTTTCCATCAAAATTACATTCAATCATTAGAAAATCATAAAGGAAGCTGAACTATAATCCGAAGGTCTGTCCTCATCATAGGATACCCACAACCTGAGGATATTCCAATGTTACACAGGATTGCAGAGCTTTGCATCACGGGTGCAATCTTGTTGATAATAGTATTACTAGATAGAAATCTTCTCCCAATTTCCAAATGTAAGTATTTATTTTTTTGTGAACATTATTTGTTTGGAAACAAAATAGATTGATTTTTTCTAGAAGTACTACTGGAAGTAAAGATATTTTATAATTAATTTATTTAGATACTTGGGAATCTCATGTTACATTTATTGGGTGTTCGTCATAGTTTGTTTCATTTATAAATGATTATTCTCGTAAGGTTTGGATTTATCTTCTCAAGAAGTTTGAAGTGTTTTCTTATTTTAAGAAGTTTAAAGCTCTAGTAGAGAATCAAAAGGGTGAGACTATAAAATGTTTGAGAACATATAATGGAGGAGAATTTTGTTCAGGAGGGTTTAACCAATTTTGTAGTGAGTATGGTATTGTAAGGCAATTGATGGTTGATAGGATACCACAACAAAATGGTGTTTTTGAATGCATGAATCATACAATTATGGAGCGAGCTAAATGTATGCTGAGCATTGTTGGTTTAGAGTAGAAATTTTGGGCAGAGGTTGTTTCTAGAACCCGTTTCTTGATCAATAGATCACCCACTACAAACCTTGATAATAAAATTGAAGAAGTATGTACAGGTAAATCTGTTGATTATTCCTTTCTTCATGTATTTGGTTCTGATGCTTATGCTCACATTCCTAAAGAGAATAGAAATAATTTAGAAGTGAAGTCCACAAAGTGTATTTTTCTTGGCTATGTAGAAGGTACAAAGGGGTACAAATTATGGTATATTGTCGCCCAAAAGGTTATAGTTAGTCGAGATGTTTATTTTAATAAAAAATCAATGCAAAGAGACAAAGAACAACAAAGTACAAAATTTATTCTAGTTGAGGTGGAAAGTTATGATGATAATATATAGGTACCAGATGAAAATCAACAAGATGAACAACAACGAAATGAGCCATAGGGTGATATATTAACCCTTGTAAGGAGATCCACTAGAGTATCCAAATCACCTGAAAGGTACTGTCCTACTTTTAATTTTTCTTATGCTTTACTAATTGATGTTGTTGAACCTAGTTCATATCAGAAGGCTTGTGAATTTGAATGTGCAAGCAAGTGGAGAGTTTCCATGGAGAGGAGTGATGAGGTAAAAATAACCTTATCATAATAAAATCTAGAAAGCTTACTTTTGCTAATTCAATCCTAAGCCTGTGCCAATTTATTAAACTTTAGGAGAAGTAATTACTTATTTTAAGGAAAATTATGCTTTCTTTCTTTCTTTTGATCAATTGAGGAAATTGTCCAAAGCAGGTTTAATGGGTTGATTTGAGCATTTTTGTAGGGATTAATAGGTCATCATGCGGCTATTGCAGAAATTTAGCCAGAATGTGCCTCAAGAGTAATGCTACGAACCCACTCCTAGATGCCTGGATGATGCGCCAAAGATTCAGTTTTAGTTTCTTTAAATTCTGTTGTTAAAAACTTTATGGCTCTTCTCGAGCCTTCTACATGTTTTAAAGCTTTAAAGACATCAAGTTAGTTTTAAGTTAAGGAAGACTTTTTCAATGGCTATCCATGCCATCTTAAATTTAGGATTCAGTTAAAAAGTTATCTATAAAACTGTAATTTCATAAGTAGTGAATAAGACAGAGAGGAAGTATCATTATGCTGTTCACATGGTTTTGCAAGTCACTGTTAAAATGAGTTATCTGATTTATGTCTATTGGTAACTGTTGAATTAGAATGATGATGACTATTTGTAATAAGAGGATTTGAGAATCTGTAGTTTATGTGAGTTAAAGATGAAGTAGTAGCTCGTGAGTTGGCCACTCGAGGGGAGTTAGCCTAGATAGATAAGTATTTTATTGTTAACTTATTTTCTTTGTTAAAGGTAAATTGCTGTTTAGTAGGAAGTAACAAGTTGTTGAAGAGTCGAGTCTCTTGTTCCAGAGCACCATTGTTCTTAATTTGTATAAGTTATCTTTTGTAGTTGATAATATTCCTTTACTGTTAAAAGATGTTTAATTGTCTATTCCCTTACTTTTCTATTTCTGTAATACATCAATTGTTTAGTTTTCTTGTTTCCATGCTTTCTAGTTTAGTCGTAATGCTTTCTAAATTAGTTGTCTTATGCTTTTTAATTTAGTATTTCTTGATTTTCTTAGAGTAAGATTATTTTCTAGTTAAGAAGTAATGGCCATAGATTAGACTTGATTTCTGTAGTTTGGAGAAAAACTAAAAATATAAAATGGGTTGTTCAAATGATCTCCTTCTGCAAACTACCTTGGACACTGCCCAATCGAAAATTGACATTCAATAATTCTAAAGTAGTAGGATCTAACGACAACCTATCACTTTTTGGTGCCGTTGTCGGGGAATTCTTAAAAATCCATTTTGCTTAAGTGTTATTAGGAGACGGTTTGAGTACAAAGTTTTATGCCAAAAATATCTTAGTTGGCTTTCTTTTCTGCATGGTCCGAAAAAGAGGCGCTCATAGACATTTTATACCAAATACCCCCCCAAAATATGTACCTATCATACATAGGGAAGCCCAAGGTTCAGACGACCACACTTCTGAAGATTTATTTGAGCCTACTCCACCAAAGGCTTTCCATTATTTACCTGTCGAGAAACTGGTGGAACAACTAGTTATAGAGGAAATTGTTTTTGAGGAACATACTCTTCTAAACACCATGGGTGATCGTAGAGCTGAACCTAACCACAATGAACCTCAGCCTCCTAGAACGTTTACCTATCCTATTATGTTGGATGCCGATGATGATACTGTCATGAAGAACATTTCTCCAGCTTTCCTTCCAACCTTCCGTGGCTTGTCTTCGGAAGACCCTGACCAATTTTTCTTTGAATTTAAAGTCCTATGTCAAAATTATGATTATAAGAACGACAGCCAAAAGTTGAAGCTTTTTCCGTCAACTTTGAAGGACTCAACAATGCACTGGTTCATGGGATTGGGTTTTGGTAGTATAACATCTTGGGAAGAAATGGAGACTGGTTTCTTGCAAAAATACCAGAGTTACTGTAGGGTAAGTGATCGTAAGGAGGATCTATTTAAGCTAAGGCAAAACGAGGACAAAATTTTGGAGGATTATCTCGATAGGTTCCTTTTCCTCTCCAAAAGATGTGGAGAAACGACCATTAGTGTAGAGATTCTCAAAACAATATTTATTAAAGGTCTTGATGATGATGCTCGAAGAAATTTTGATTTAATGGGAAAAGATGACGTATCTCAATTAACTCTTGAAGAAATATGTGAGTTTTGTCAGAATTTCTCCCGTACTAGGGGAGGAATCCGCAAAACTAATCTTTTTAAAGGGTCTAATGAGATAGGTAAGCTCCGCGAAGAGATAGAAAATCTAAAAATGGATATTCTCGTGCAGTTGAATACCACCTTAGATGGTATACAAGCTAAAACCTGCAACCCTGAGACCTTGTCAATTTATTGTGCAAGGTGTTGGAATAAACACCTATTGCGTGAGTGTCCTTTGGATAAAGTCAATGTTTGTCAACTGTGTGAGAAAAATCATCCTACAAACCAGTGTGAGGTTTTGTTGAATATTAAGAATACTAAGAAAAAAACCATTCAGGTTGAAGAAGAAATACATGCTTTAAACCAACGTCAAAGAGGTATTTTCCCTTATGGACATAATCCTAATCCTACATGGAGACTACAAAATAACTGGGCTCATAATCAATGGACTCCATCTTGGAATCAGTCACCTCCACCTCAACCTAACTGGGGAAATCCTTATTGGGGATCACCTGAGTGGACAAACAACACATGGGGCAATCAACAATGGCCAAATCAATCCCAACAATAGTGGTACCAAAAACAAGCAGTACCCCAATGGAGTAGGGCACAAAATCAGTTCTATACTGAACCAAGGAGGAATCAAAAACATAACTTGTTACCTCTAGCTTAGAACCCCCCTCAAAATGAGCAAGTAAACCAACCTCAGCTTCCAGCGCAACCGCTTCCCAATCCTAAAAATAATCACCAAAATACACCAGTCTATTCTACCGAACATGAAAATGTTACTGGGATTAATGTGATACACTTTGGAAATGTGCAGTTGTGTTCTGGTTGAACTCTTCAACCATCGACCATTGAAGAAATAGTGGAGGAAATTAAGCCTAAAAGTCCAACAAAGGACACGTCGTCTAAGCAAGATATTACTCCTCAAGACAAAGAGCCTTTTTCAACGGTAGGTGTTGCTGACTTGTCTTAGGGGGAGGAGGGTCAATCCTCAAGTCAACATAAGGAGGATCCTATTCCAAGAAAGAAAAATATGACACCATATTCAGAACGTTTAAATTCCATAACTCCAGAAGATACTCTGAAAGTATCTTTGGCTACAAAAACTGCCTTAATTTAGGAGATTAAGCAGTTACAAATTGAAGTTCCTTTATTGCAAGGAATAAAAGAAATCCCTAAATTGAACTAGTTAATCAAATAGTTATGTATTAAAACACCAGGGAGAAAGCCAAAAATGATAAATACCGTTCATATTGATGGTTATTTAATTGATTTTTTGTCTGGAAAGACTATTGCTTTGAAATACGATGATCCTGGAAGTTCACTTATAACTATTACAGTCAATGAGGTAACAATACCAAATGCACTAGTGGATCTAGGAGTAGCTATTAACGTGATGACTGTGGATGTAATGGAAAAATTAGGTTTAATTGATTTACGTCCTACAACCACAGTCTTACAAATGGAAAATCAGTCTATAGCCATCCCAAAGGGCGTCATTAAAAACGTCCTTGTCAAAGTTGATGGATGGGATTATCCAGTCGACTTCCAGGTAATTCAGTTGCTTACACCTAAGGATAGCTATCCTATAATTCTTGGAAGACCTTGGATGGCCATGGTTGCTGCTAAGATTGATTGTAGGGAAGGGGGAATGACCATTTCGCATGGCCAGGATAGCAAACGCTTGTTCTTATATCCCCCTGCTAAACCTACTGAGCATGAAAAAGTTTGGGTTGATGAACCTGAGGAATCGAATGGTTCAGACAATTTAGCCTCCCCAGCCATGGTGGTAATTAAAAAACACGGGGAAGAACTAGAGGAAGAGTCAATAAATGAAATAGCACGGCTTGCTATAACCCCGAATGAGGAAGAAATGATGGATGCTCCAAGGATTTTCGGGCAGCCAATTGATATAAGTGGAATGGAGCACATTTATGCTACAATGGGAATGTCGTGTCCCTTAGCAAATATGATTCCCATAACAAGTCATTTCTAGGAGGATATCACAAGGTTTCACCAGCTGGTACCTCATAGTTGTCCTCTTACTAAGTTGTTGCGACCTATGTATACTGTGACCTCGGTTCTTCCTGGAACAAAATTGATAATGCTATTACTAGGAAAAACCTTGAATATCAATAGCTGGTTGACAAAAACTCAGGAGGATAAGTTGTTTAATGTATTGGTACAAAGATCCAAAATTTTTGCTTGGGATTATATGGACATGAGGGGAATTCACCCAAGTGTTTGTACTCATCACATTTACACTAACATCATTATAAGGCCTATTCGCCAGCCGCAAAGGAGACTCAATCCTGCATTGAAGGATTTGGTCAAAATTGAGATTGAGAAACTCCTTCGTGTTGGATTTATTTATCCAATTTTTGATAGTAAATGGGTATCACCTATGGTGGTAGTCCCAAAGAAAAATGAAAAGTGGAGAATCTATGTAGATTATCGAGAACTCAATAAAGCCACTTATAGAGATTATTTTCCCTTACCATTCATTGATCAGGTCTAGGACAAGTTGGCTGGGAGGAAGTATTTCTCCTTTCTCGATGGATTTAGTGGTTATAATTAGATACAGGTTGCTCCAAAAGACCAGGACAAAACCACGTTTACCTGCCCTTGGGGCACATTTGCATATAGAGTGCTTCCTTTTGGACTATGCAACGCTCCAACAACCTTCCAGAGAGCTGTTCTTGCTATATTTTCTGCTCTTGTTAATGACTGTGTCAAAGTTTACATGGACAATTTTATAGTCTATGGGTCAACCTATGATGAAGCTCTTTAGAACCTAGATCGAGTTCTGCAAGTTTGTGAGGAAAATAGACTATCCCTTAGCCATGAGAAATGCTTAATAATGGTGGAGCAAGGAATAGTCTTGGGTCATCATATTTCCTCAGAAGGAATAAAGGTCGACCCTAAGAAAATTGAAGTCATCCAACAGTTGACAATCCCCCAAACTCAGATAAATGTAAAAATTTTTCTTGGACATTACTACAGAAGGTTCATAGAAGGATTTAGTAAAATTGCGGCTCCTATGTTCTCTCTTTTACAAAAAGAAGTAGAGTTTGTCTAGACATCTGAGTGTCAGCAATCATTTGAAGCAATCACAAAAAAACTTGTCTTTGCTCCTATTATGAGAGGGCCAAATTGGAGTATTCCCTTTCATATCTATGTTGATGCTTTTGATGATGCTATCGGTGCAGTTCTGGGACAAGAAGATGAGAACGGGGGGAAGTATGCTATATATTTTATCAGCAAAAATCTTACTTCGGCAGAAAAGAATTATGCAACAACAAAAAAGGAATTCCTGGCTGTTGTTCACGCTATCAAGAAATTCTGTCATTATATTACGAGGTATAAGGTCATAGTTTATACATATCACTCAGCTGTGAAGTACCTAATGAACAAACCGTGGTTAATGGTCGTTATGAGATGGCTATTGCTCCTTCAGGAGTTTAATGCCACGATTCTTGATAAACCAGGGAAATATAATGTGGTAGCCGATTTTCTATCACAAATCAAACATGAAGAAGATGACATTACCCTTGTACAGGATGATTTCCTAGATGAAAATCTATTTGTGATTTTTGTAAAATCACCTTGGTTTACAGATATCACTAACTATTTAGCTACATCTGAGATACCTCCTGGATTCACGTCTAAGCAAAAGAAGCGGCTAATCAGGGAAAGTTCCCCGTTCAAGTGGATTCATGGAATGTTATTTTGTTGTGGTCCTAACATGATTTTGAGGAGATGTGTAAGAGCTGATGAAACCTACAACATTCAAAGGGCCTGTCATGATGACACGTCGGGAGGACATTACTCTGCAAAGAGAACTTCCCACAAAGTCCTAGGTGCCAGATACTATTGGCCCTCAATGCACAAAGACATTAAGAACTATGTTCATCATTGTGATGAATGTCAGAGGGTAGGAAGACCAACTGCTTCTTCAGAAATGTCGTTGCTACCTCGGGTAGTCCTTGAACCATTTGAAAAATGGGGTTTAGATTTCATCAGACCCATAGATCCTTCCTTTCAAGGGAAAGAGTATAAACTGGTTTGCATTGACTACCTTACAAAATGGGCTGAAGTACAAGCCTTAAGAATAGCTAGGGAAGAGCAGGTTGTAGACTTTCTTTATAATAAAATATTCCTTAAATTCAGAGCCCCTCGAACTATCGTAACTGATCAGGGACCCCAATTCATGTCTCGAGTGCTCTTGGCATTTACCAATCATTTTTAGGTAAGCCACATAAAGTCATCCCCTTACCACCCTCAAGAAAACGACCAGGTAGAAGTAAATAATAGAGAATTAGAAAATATTCTAACAAAAATAGTCTCTTCTAGAAGAAAAGACTGGGCCAGGAAGCTCCCTGAAGCCATATGGGCATACAACACAACCTGAAAATCTATGACTGGATTCAGTCCTTATGAGCTCATTTTTGGGAAAAAGCCTCTTCTTCCTACTGAGTTCGAGTTACAAACTTTATGAACGGCTATGGAATTAGGTCTAGATTTAAAAAGAGCCCAAGTTGAATGAGTTCTGCAACTGAGCGAGTTGGATGAACTTTGTTTAGACGCCATCCATCAAACTGAACTAATTCAACATCAACAAAAAGTATGGCATGATAAACATATTAAGGGAAAGGAGTTTCACAATGGGGACTGGGCCTTATTATTTGATTCTAGATACAAGGATCATAAGGGAAAGTTCGAGACTCACTAGCTGGGACCTTATGAAGTTGAGGAAGTCTTTTCGAATGAAACTGTTCAGTTAAAACCAATCGATGGTGACACGCGAACTCTATTGGTTAATGGTCATTTCTTACATGTCTACCATAAGCCAATCAACAGGGAAAACTTTACAAGGATGGTCAAAATGCAAGGCGAGGTTTAATGTGTTGACTCTACCATGACAAAGTCTATCTAGTAATAATGTTATGCTACTGTTAAAAATAATAAAAATAAATAAAAATAAAAAAATCTTGAAAATATACAATAAATGGACATGTATGCTGAGATATTTTCCTTCATTTAATCTTTCGTCATTTTTGAACTTAGCTAAATATTTTTCATGTTTTTGTAGGACTTCTCAAGAAGCAGAAAATAACTTCCGGAGCACCCTTCAAAGATGCTCCGGAACGTTATGATGACGGTACCGATGCTCCAGAACTTGACATTTTCAAGGTCGATGCTCTAGAACTTGTATAAATCTTATCATGTTGAGGAGGTGTTCTGCAATAAGGTTCAAGGTCGTGAAGTTCAAAAATTATTTTCCATGTCACTCAACCTTTCATTCCATCACTGCTCTGGTTGCATCTTTCAGCGATGCTCCAAAACCTTCCATTTCGTCGCTGCTCCGACTGCATCTTTCAGCGATGCTCCAGAACCTTTCATTCCATTGCTACTCCAGAACCTCCATTTCATTCTTGTTTCGGTTGCATCTTTCAGCGATGCTCTGAAACCTCCATTTCATTCTTGTTTTGGCTGCATATTTCAGTGATGCTCTAGAACCTTCATTTCATTCTTGTTTCGGTCGCACCACACACCGATGCTCCAAAACTTAAACACTCGTTTCGAGCGCGTTGACCAAATTACGTGCTTTGGAACTTGTTCGCTTATTTTCTGCCACCTTTTTTAAAATTTTAAAATTTTCGTGATTCTTTCGCCAGAATATCCAATACATCTATCTTTCTCTTTTTGTTTTAGTTATAGGTAAGCCACCCAACTCTGTACTCCTCATCGACAACTCCGTCCCCCATAGAATTTCGCACCATATCATAATAACTCTACCATCACTTCAACCAATGCCTTCACGTCATCCTGTCAAATCTATGAGGTTTAAGATCTTCGAACGATCACAGAACGAGGGTAAGTATTAATTTTCGCTTTAAATAGGTAGTTATTTTCAAATAAAGAATAATTAATTGGCACGAACCTCACTTCCAATTTAGCAATTTATGCCACCCGACGATCAAATACTTGTACGACAAAGCTTTTCACAAACCTCCATGCAGATTGAAAATCATTGAAGTGTAAGCTGCAAATAAAACAAATAAGTAATTTCAAAGGCAATATTTTCAAAAGGAACCTGCGTGGGAGCTCTATGCTGGAATTGAAATATCTTGCAAAGTGTGAAATCAGGAAATGGGGGGTGGTAAAAGAAAGGCAGAGCTAGATTCAACAGAAAAATTATTGGGATTGAGTAATATCTCCAGATTGTTCGAGGAAGCAGGGTGGTTAAACTTCATTAGAAAATTTGAAGGCCATAATGAAAAGCTGGTAAGATCTTTTGCTGAGAACTACACAAATGGCGAAGTGATACTTCAAGGGAAGCATTTCAAGGTAAGCTCTAAGATTATTTCTCACTTATCTAGATTAGAGAATGCAGACATAAATATAAAAGAAACCTCTCAAATAATGTACCAAAAATTAGCTGAATTATTTGTTAGAGAGGGAGACCCATACCCAATGGTAGTAATAAGTATCGGAGGAAAAAATAAGGGATTCCAGAGAACCTCCATATTAGAACCTTGGGGTACTACCATTGCATGGATTATAAAGTACTTTACTTGTGAGGGTCAGCTTACCATAGTTGTAGGGCCTGCCTTTCGTATGTTGACCTATTTACGTCACAGAAAGGAGGACCTAGTTCTTAGGGTCAATATGCCTGAATTCTTGTGTGATTCCTTAAATACTTCCATGGAGAGGTATAAAATAGGGTCTGGGCCTTTAAAATATCATAGGTTAATTCAACTAATTTGCAAGTACCACTTTCGTAAGAAACCCAAGGGGAAATGGGAGAATTTTTTAGAGAAAACAAAGAAGCCTGCAATTGCAAGAACCATAGAATTAGGAGAACCATCCCAACATGCTATTCCATTATCTGGAGCGACTTCCCCTAAGGGATCTTCAGCTCCGGAAGCTCTTAATCCCATCACTCCTGGTGAGGATTTGCCAGACCACTGCGGTGATAAATTCAAAACCCCCAACCTGCAAGAACAGGTTGATATTGTTTATTCTAACACAAGTAAACCAAGAAAAAAGAAAACGAGGAAAAATCAAACACCTGTCATTTTCCAGGAATCACCTCCACTCAGAAGGAGTAAGCGGTTGGCTTATGAATTCTCTGAAACCCCAGTACAGGGTAAGGAGGGAAGTTCACAAAAGAAAAAGCCTAAGCAGCCACAAGAGCCCATAGAAATTTCAGAGAAAGCCAATGAAGATGAGATACCCCTAAATAGAGAGGATTCAGGTGAAGTATTTCCTTTCCATTCTACACATATAGAGGAAATTTTTAATGATGGAACTCAGGGCAGAGAACCTGAGGGCGATGGTGGTATGCCAGAAAATTTATCACCCATTATAGAAAAAATTGTTGAAACAATTGAAACCAGTCGTGCCATTGCTGAATTAGAAAAGTATAAAGTAGAAATTGATGATTTACAAAGATAATTGTCTAAAAATAATGAATTTATAGAATTGCAGAAAGAAGAGTTGGTTGTACAAACTATTATAATAAATAAAAGGGATCAGGAAATAAGAGACTTGAAGCTACAATTGTAGGAAAAAGACTCAAACATCTATAAGTTACAGGAACAAATGCAGGAGCAGTATCAAAAGCATAAAACTTATAGTGTGAACATTGCACAAAAAGATGCAGAAATGGAAAAAATAAAACATAATTTTGTGCTCATGCTCTTAGCTTTCGAGGAGGACAAGAAAATAAAGACTTAGGAGTTGAACACTTCCATCAACATAGTAGTTGAACTAGAACAGGATTTGAAGGAATGCACCGTGAAACCCCAAATTGAGTCCAAAGCAATTCAAACTGAACCAGTTGTAACTAATTGGTTCCAGGTCCGCATTCCACCTCTGCTAATAAAATGGATGGAACAGTGTTACTTCCTCAGAAATGTCCAAACTGAAAATCATAGGCTGAAGAAAGAACCAGTGCTCCTAAAGGAGTCATTTCACAAAGCCTACAGAGGGAAGCAGGATGCTTGTCAACTTGTGGACTGTTTGCTGAATTGTAGAAGGCCATTGAGAATTTACTCAATGTTTTTGAATGAAAAATGGCTGAGATGGAAACTATTAAGGATCTATAATGATCAACCTTATGAGCCTGATGACAAAGATTTTGTAAAAATATTTGTAGATTCGACTCTTGAAGACCAGGATTTAATTTGTGAATTCTTTTTGCATGATTTGTTATTAGAAAATCATAGAAATTTCTTTATTAATTTGTTTGTTGGAGAGCTATAATTGAAGGCATTTCTCTCAACCATGAGAAATTAAATTCATTGGCAATATCGAATTAAAGAATTTGCACAGGCAGAGAAAACAGTGGGTCTCCAGATTAGGTCCCCAAATTCAAGGCCTGATGGGTTCAAAGCTACATTTTTGTCTCTTCTTGTTAATGAAAAGATGAAGGAAAGGTATGACAACAGCCTCAAGCTGTGTTATGACAATTTCATGGAAAATGGATAGAAATTAATTGGAAAAGCATGGCATGCATGCGAGGAAAGGTTCACCCCTCTTGTAGCTTATTTAAAGAAAAGAGAAGTTATTTCTCCTCTAAACATCAGATGGTCATTCAGAAGGGCTGATGCTCTAGTTAAAATCCTGAAAACCCCAAGAAAAAAATGGATAGGAATGAAATACAGGCCCCCCTTACTACTTAATCCACCCTGACCTTTAATATTTCCACATATCAGAATGATAGACTCTTTAATGAGTGGAGAGAGAGTGTGATGTTCCATAGAGGGTTCATTCATAACCCTAAAACTTTCAATGCATCAGCCAGGGAAACACATGATCGTAGTACTCTTTATGAAAAATGGAATAGAACTCACGGGTTTAACCATGGAGCAGGAGGACCTGCCAGAAATTAGGTAGGGGAGGAAATGATGAGGTAAAAATAACCTCATCATAATAAAATCTGGAAAGCTTACTTTTTCTAATTCAATCCTAAGCCTGTGCCAATTTATTAAACTTTAGGAGAAGTAATTACTTATTTTAAGGAAAATTATGCTTTCTTTCTTTCTTTTGATCAATTGAGGAAATTGTCCAAATTAGGTTTAATGGGTTGATTTGAGTGTTTTTGTAGGGATTAATAGGTCATCATGCGGCTGTTGCAAAAATTTAGCTAGCACGTGCCTCAAGAGTAATGCTGCAAACCCACTCCTAGATGCCTGGATAATGCGTCGAAGATTCAGTTTCAGTTTCTTTAAATTCTATTGTTAAAAACTTTATGGCTCTTCTCAAGCCTTCTACATGTTTTAAAGCTTTAAAGACATCAAGTTAGTTTTAAGTTAAGGAAGACTTTTTCAATGGCTATCCATGCCATCTTAAATTTAGGATTCAGTTAAAAAGTTATCTATAAAACTATAATTTCATAAGTAGTGAATAAGACAAAGAGGAAGTATCGTTATGCTGTTCACATGGTTTTGCAAATCACTGTTAAAATGAGTTATCTGATTTTTGTCTATTGGTAACTATAGAATTTGAATGATGATGACTGTTTGTAATAAGAGGATTTGAGAATCTATAGTTTATGTGAGTTAAAGACGAATTAGTAGCTCGCGAGCTAGCCACTCAAGGGGAGTTAGCCTAGATAGATAAGTATTTTATTGTTAAGTCATTTTCTTTGTTAAAGGTAAATTGCTGTTCAGTAGGAAGTAACAAGTTGTTGAAGAGTCGAGTCTGTTGTTCCGGAGCACCATTGTTTTTAATTTGTATAAGTTATCTTTTGTAGTTGATAATATTCCTTTACTGTTAAAAGATGTTTAATTGTCTATTCCCTTACTTTTCTATTTCTGTAATACATTAGTTGTTTAGTTTGCTTGTTTCCATGCTTTCTAGTTTAGTCGTAATGCTTTCTAAATTAGTTGTCTTATGCTTTTTAATTTAGTATTTCTGGATTTTCTTAGAGTAAGATTATTTTCTAGTTAAGAAGTAATGGCCTTAGATTAGACTTGATTTCTGTAGTTTGTAGAAAAACTGAAAATATAAAATGGGTTGTTCAAATAATCTCCTTGTGCAAACTGCCTTGGACACTACCCGGTTGACAATTTACATTCAATTATTTTAAAGTAGTAGGACCTAACGATAGCCTATCAAGGAGATGAAATCTCTTCATAATAATAAGACATAAGAGTTTGTACCATTACCTAAGGGGAAAAAATATATTGGGAACAAGTGGGTCTTCAAATTGAAAAGGGACATAAATGATAATTCAGAGAGGTATAAAGCTCGATTGGTGGCAAAAGGGGTATGTACAAAAGTCTGGTATTGATTTGGATGAAATTTTTTCACCTATTATGTGGTTAAGTACTATTAGAGTTGTTTTAGCTCTTGTTGTTGTTGGTGATACAAAGGATCTGTCTCATAGAATAGATGTCTAAAACAATAGTGCCTTAGTGATTTTGATTTCTTCAAATAACATCAAAGAAAAACTATGGCATAAAGTGGAAACAGGCATAGTGGATCCCCCATTGATCTTTCTGAGAAAAGTAAATGCGAACAAGATAGCAGATTCAACAGAAGCATAGATTTAAGAATGCAAAATCAGACAACCATGAAAGATAAACATGTAGACACATAGATATACATGGGGAAAATATTTTCAAGTAAAAAACCCCACCCTCCAAAACACTAAGCTCAAATTGTATTATTTAGCAACAAACAGTTACAATACAATCTCAGAGCTATGCTCTTCAAAAGATTACATCTTGTCCATCTGGAGAATGCAGGAAACAACATAATCAAAATCTTCACGCTGTTCCAGATTCCTCATAGCACACAGTGTAGATTCATCTCACCAAGACAATCGACTCTCTCAGCCAACCATATGGTTAGCCCAGCCTCTAGGCCTCCACAGGTTCACATATTTTCAGATCTGAGAGTCTAAGTGTTCATGGTTACAACAATATGCAAAACCGCTCGAACACTCTCAGCCTCTCTCTCTGCTCATGACCTTTGATCTTGCACACGAGATTACTTTATAATCTCTTACTGTATGCCTACCTATTCTGCCCTTTCAAGCAATCTACAATCATCATGATAATTAATTATCCTACTTATAAGCTTCCATTATTCTCTGATAACGTGTACCGCTTATTCAACCAGGCGCATCGAGTTGTACAACATTGAAAAATGGTTGCAGATACATATCCGTCAACTTCCAGACCATCCATTTAATGCAGCTCTATCACAATAAAAAAATAACCTTTCGACCAACCAGATCTTGAAGATCTTGCCATGTGTCACCTTCCCATTCATTTTCCACTTTGACTTATGGTCAAGCTCAGTCAAGCTTGGATGATCGAGCTTCGAGCTCATACTGGCTTCCCTTGCGCTACTGCTCTGAGTCCAAACATCCACTGTGGTATTGCGGTGAGCCCATGTCGACCCGTTCTCTGCTTGCAACCATGCCACTGCTAGGCTTGGTTTTGCCCACTGCAGTATGGCGGTGACTGCCAGGAAGACCACCATAGTCATACCATGCTATCGCGGAGGCCACCAGGCCACCCCACGGTAGGAAGATGACCGCTTTGGTAGACTACCAGCGGTCTTGCCATGACCACCGCGATGAGACTTCTCACCGCCCACGGTAAGTCAGTAATCGCCAAACTTAATCACCACCCTTCAACCGCCAATGACCACTCCTGCTCCGCTCACCACGCTACCTCCACTGCCAGCCAAAGACCCCATGGTAAGGAGGTAACACATCGCTCCACCACCGCGCCACCACACCACCGATGAACAACCTCTACGGTAAGGAGGTAAGAATTCGCTTTGCCAGCGCACCGCCAAAAGTGCCACCGTGCCACCTCCGAGTGACCCCTGTGGTAAGGAGATAAATATCATGTGGACTATCGAGCCTTCACCGCACCATCGCCAAGCAGGAAAGAGACCGCTGCGGTAAGGCAATAACACCGCCCAACTGCCAGACCAAGTAGAGTGGCTCGCGGTAAAGTGGTAAACAGCTCAACCACGCCACCAAAGGAAGCTTGTAACGGTGTAGTGGTAAAGGCCAGAAACATGGAGAAATCGCCCAAGTCTGAAAGGGATCCAGAAAGTTGAGGCATAATTTACCAACAATCTCCCACTTGACGAAGACTTATTGGCTTCCTCCAAACACGAACAAGGACCAACACCATGCTTTCATGCTCCAACCAAGACACTTGCAATGACATCCAATAGATGTCCACCATCTTAGGCAACAAATCCAAACATCCACCATAGGAAAAAAGGAACAAGCCAAGGCGTAAATGCACCAGTCTCCGGAACACAAGCATCAGATCCTTCAGGTGGAAAAGTCACCACAAAAGCAACAAAAAAACACTCAAACGCGAATACAGAATGAGAAACCATTCTCCGTAGCAAGATAAACCATTAGCTAGAAAAGTAACCACATAACTGATTGCCCTCATCCAGCTGATCAAACCCACATGACTGAAAATCAACACCCACTACTCGTGCTATTTCATCCAATCACCCATACCTCAAAAGGTATGCACATCATTAAACTCATGCCATCACATTTTCACCCATAAAATACATAATACAAGCACCATGTGTCAACCAGTCAAAAGACCAAACACATACAGGTACTCCCACTACAAGGGTATTGTCCAGATGAATGCAAAGAACTGGAATGAGCGCATTTAATGCATCCCTTCATTAGCATCCCAACAAAAAAGACACCATCACAAGTAATCCAAGCATACCAAGTCCACCAATCTCTGCACATAGAAAAATGTAACCATGTAGTTCCAAGGAACATCCACACTAATATGCACAACCTGCAACCACCTACTACAGGAAACATTTTTCTCAACAGTCTTCCACATTCTTTCAAGGTTCCATATTTGACTGAAGAAGGAAGCACAAGAACCTTCGTGTCATCACCCAAGTGACAACACATGGCCACAAACTAGTGACCAACACAACTCCACATACAACTAAAGTCAAATGAACATATAGGAAGAAAAGACTAGATTAGAGAGAAACAACAAATCATAACATGTAGCATCCTCCTACATACACTTCTAAATTCCAGCTGTGTCAAGAATGATCGTCTTCACATCCCAAAGGAAATTCCATAACGACACCCAAATGGTTCCATGAATGTATGTATCTTAAAGAAGATCAGACTAACCCATATAAACATCTCCTACCAGTCCTTAAAAGCACAAGGAGATACACTATGCTATCCACCTTTCACTATGAATCCTCCAGAATCTCAGAACAACAACTCAAGATTCATATCTATGAAAGATAAGCATAAAATACATCTGAAATATATAATGGGAAAATACCTTTCAAATAAAAAACACCGCCGAGCAGACCAAGAGAGAAAACAGAAAAATGCTCCTCCAAGATATATAAGTCATTGTGACTTACCCAAGAGCACTTTCCTTCCTGGTCTCTGTTAAACTCACGTTCAACTAAGGTGTAGGCTACTTGGAATTTCAATTGTAAACAACAACATTCTCAAAATAATTCTAGCCTCACCTTATTCTCCATGTATCTATGAACCCAACAATAGATCATTTCATGCTAAATTCCAATCTGCATTATTGCACTTAACATGAAATTATCAAGCATATGACCAATGCAATCAAAACACAGAGAAAAACTAGACCACTATCAAAGCTCCAAACCAACTGAATCAGGAGCTTATCATGACAACATGATCTTACACATCCCCCTTAGGAGATACCATGCTTCATGTGAACTAAATATGGTCTCAAGAGCAAAGCAACATGCCAAAACTCTAAACCAACATCACTTGTCAAGCACCACCAACATCTTAGCCAAAGACTACCAAGGTCCTTAATGGCTCCAAGATGCTGCACATCTTCAAATACTGACCATGCAGATGTGAAAGAACTCTTCTGTAGCAACATGATCTAAGAGCTCCACCTGAAACATCTGCAACACCAAATAAGATCATTCACCAACAAGTGATGAATCCACAGTCACTTCTAAAGCTCCCACGGAACCGTGACACCGAGCTTTCCAAGCATAATGACCGACCATCTACTGATCGAAACAACCTCCAGGTACAACCGACAACATTTCCATCAGACAACAATGCCAAACATCACCAAGATCACTAGATCATGCAGACCACACCATCACTGTCAAAAGCTTACACAAGCTAGTGTATCAATCTCTCCATGACATTGTTATTCACATGCTACTGGTCCATAACTGACTATTCAGGTACTCAAACGCCATTTCTCCTCTCATCTTGAAACAACTATGCCAATGCACAAGTGACCACAGACAAGGCCAACTAATAGATCTGCACCACACTGTTACAACCTCGTGGATATTGTCAGTCCACTTTGAGTTGTCTCACAACAAACATGTAGGGTAAGGACAACCCACAACATTGCACAACTCGTGGATGCAACCAATGAAACCTACAAATCTATCATTGCACTGGAAACTACAAAACTTAGATCATCAAAGAGAACAACCAAAGTAGACAAATATGACTCAAACACCAGATCAACAACAAATCCAATTTTCCAATCACGTCCACAACTCAAGCACCATAGTCTAGGAAACCATTAAGCAAAACACCACAAGAATGCTAAATGAAAAAATCATACCAACACTCCCATGCAGAGAAGACATCACACCTCCTCAAAACCATGTCGAACTACAACCATCTCATCTAGTCACACCCCAAAAGCCAAGGTCTAGAAAAATAGCTGAACAACAGCTCCACAAACCATAAGTTTTCCTTGATCATGTAAAACCTGCAAAACCACAGTGTTTATAAAATACCCAGGTACGTCCATATTCACTATTCATCTGGACAACTTAGGAGTCTGCACACAACCATCACGGTTAACCAGAACAATGAAAAAAAATGAATATGCATCATAGAATTGTTAGGAAAATCTACAAAAAAACTTAAGGGCCAAAGACATGAATTTGAAACATGCGAGTGCAAGATATAGGTAAGTAGGAATAGTAGGTCCATTTTAGACCAGTTCCAAAACCACAACCATGCACAGGCATATGAGAGACCTAGGCTATATAGAAGTTAGAGACCACCCAAATCAACTTCATAGCCTTCATGAAATCAGAGCAATAGAGAAATCGCCTTTAGTGCTAAATCAGAACACCCAACACAAGAACAAAAACACAAGAAACTCCATACCGCTAGGGAGCCTCTCACATAGACACCCAGTATGAACCACACTTTGTTGCAACACAACCATAAGCATACCTCATGCCCCTTGCATCAGAATCATTTGTTTCCAACCAAGAGCCTCAGACCACATCACCATAATATGATCAACTCCATCCTTCTCCATCCTCATTCAAGCTGCGTGTTGAATGAAAGAAGCAGGAACTTTGACTCATCGAAGGATCAAGCAACAACAGATTCCTCCAAATCTCCTCAAGCTTGCTAGGCTAAGAAATCTTCACAAGAGAAATACCTAGAACTTCAGTAACCAAGAGAAGGCTCTGATACCACTTGTTGGTATCATGAACAAGCCTTGACCTCCCTTAACCAGTTTTGATACCACTTGTTGGTGATACAGAGGGTCTATCTCATAGAACGAACGTCTAAAACAACAATGCCTTAGTGATTTTCATTTCTTCAAATCACATCAAAGACACAAACTATGCCATAAAGTGGAAAAAGGCACAGTGGATCCCCCATTGATCTTTTTGAGAAAATTAAATGCGAACAAGATAGCAGATTCAACACAAGCATAGATTCAAGAATGCAGAATCATACAACCATGAAAGAAAAACATGTAGACACATAATATATGTGGGAAAAACCTTTTAAGGTAAAAAACCCCACCCTCAAAAACATTCAGCTCAAATTGTATTATGTAGCAACAAACAGTTACAGTACAATCTCAGAGCTATGCTCTTTAGAAGATTACATCTTGTCCATTTGGAGAATGCAGACAACAACATAATCAGAATCTTCACATTGTTCCAACACCCTCACAACACACAGTGTAGATTCATCTCACCAAGACAATTGAATCTCTCAGCCAACCATACGGCCAACCCAACCTCTAGGCCTCCACAGGTTCACATCTTTTTAGATATGAGATTCTAAATGTTCATGGTTACAACAATATGCAAAACCTCTCAAACACTCTCAGCCTCTCTCTCTCTGCTCATCACCTTTGATCTTGCACATGATATTACTTTATAATTTCTTACCGTGTGCCTACCTGTTCTTCCCATTCAAGCAATTAACGGTCATCAGGATAATTAATTATCTTACCTGCATGCTTCCATTATTCTTTGATAATGTGCACCACTTATTCAACCAGGTGTATTGAGTCACACAACATTAAAAAATGGTTGCAGATACATATTCATGAACCTCCAGACCATCCATTTAGCATAGCTTTATCACAATCAAAAAATAAGCTTTCGACCAACCAGATCTTGAATATCTTACCACATGTCACCTTCCCATTTGTTCACTGCTTTGACTTCTGGTCAAGCTTGGTCAAGCTCGGCTGATCAAGCTTTGAGCTCATATTGGCTTCCCTCACACTACCGCTCCGAGTCCAAACATCCACCGCGGTATGGCAGTGAGCCCATGTCGACTCATTCTCTGCCTGCAATTGCGCCACCGCTGGGCTTGGTTTTTCCCACCATGGTATGGTGGTGACTGCTAGGAAGACTGCCACGGTCATACCATGCTATCGTGAAGGCCACCAAGCCACCTTGCAGTAGGATGGTGACCGCCCTGGCAGATCGCCAGCGGTCTTACCGTGGCCACCACGATGAGACTTCTTACCGCCCACGGTAAGGCAGTAATCGCCAAACTTAACCGCCGCCCTTCAACCACCAGTGACACCTCCCATGCTACTCACTGCGCTACCTCCACCACCAAATAGAGACCTCATGGTAAGGAGGTAACACATTGCTCCACCACCACGCCACTCACCATGCCACCATGCCACCATGCCACCATGCCACCATTCCACCGATGTGCAACCTTCGCGGTAAGAAGGTAAGACTTCACTTTTCCATGGCATCACCAATTACGCTACCGCACCACCTCTGAGCAACCCCTGTGATAAGGAGGTAACTGCCACGTGGACCACCGAGCCTTCACCATGCCACCGCCAAGTAGGAAAGAGACCGGGACCAAGCAGAGTGGCCCGCAGTAAAGTGGTAAACCGCTCAACGATGCCACCAAAGGAATCTTGCAGCAGTGCAGTGGTAAAGGCCAGAAACATGGAGAAATCACCCAAGTCTGAAAGGGATCTAGAAAGTTGAGGCATAATTTCCCAATAGTTGCTAGTTTTGAGTTGGAGTTAGAACAATTAGATGTAAAAACAACCTTCTTGCATGGTGATCTCTCAGAGGAGGTTTATATGCAACAAACATAAGGTTTTGAGGAAGGAGACAAGGAGAATCTTGTTTGTAGGTTGAGAATTTCTTTTTATGGCTTGAAACAGGTGCCAAGGTGTTGGTACAAGCATTTTGATTCCTTCATGATGATTTTGGGTTTTAGTAGATGTGAGGATGATCATTGTGCCTATTTTAAAAGGTATGATGATGAAAATTTTATTATTTTGCTTTTGTATGTTGATGATATGTTGGTAACATGTCCCAGCATGAATAAAATCATCCATTTGAAAGCTTAGCTTGCTAGGGAGTTTGAGATGGACTTGGGTAGAGCAAATCTAATTCTTGGTATAAGAATACACAAAGAAAAAAATAATAGGAAAATATGGTTGTCACGAAAAACTTATGTGAAGAAGGTTTTGCAGCACTTTAATATGCAAAATGCACAACCAGTTAGTACTCCATTTTTTATTCATATTAAATTATCTTCCTAATAGTTCCCTAGCACAAAAGTGGAGAAGACATAGATGTCTCGTGTACCATACTCATCATCAGTTGATAGTCTTATGTTTGCCATGGTGTACACCAAACCAAACATTGCGCAAATCATGGGAGTAATTAGTTGTTACATGGAAAATCTAGGTCATGAGTGTTGGATGGCTGTGAAGTGGATTCTCAGGTGTTTAAGAGGCACTTTTGATGTTGTTATCTATTATAGTGGCAGTAGTCTTCAGGTTAATGGGTATGTGGATGTAGATTTTGGTGGAGAGAGAGATAAGATAAAGTCCACTACAGGTTATGTTTTCTCCTTAGTTGGAGGTGTAGTTAACTAGGTATCAAAGTTGCACACAGTGGTGGTATTATCTACTATTGAAGCTGAATATATGGTAGCAACATAGGTTAGCAAGGAGGAAATTTGGCTTCATATAATTTTAGGTGAATTGCAGGTAAAGCAGGACAACATGGTGTTGCATTATGATAGCCAAAGTGCTTTACACTTAGCATGGAACTCAACATATCATGCCAAAACAAAGAATATTGATATTCAATATCAATTTGTATATGAGATGGTGAAAGGAGGAAAAATATCTTTGGCCAAGATACACTCCGATAGAAACCCAACATATATTTTAACGAAACCCATTGGTAGAGAGAAGTTCATTTGGTGTAGAACTTCTCTAGGCTTGCATGTTACTTGATGATTGGTAGCATAGGCATTGATCTTTTACTATGAGAATTTATTCACAAGAGAGGAATTTGACTTCAAGTGGGAGATTGATGGAATATGAAGTCAATTTTATTTTTGGTAGTTTTCACAAATGTTTGACATGTAGATGTTGTTGAGCATTCTAGATAACTAAGAGGGGGGGTGAATTAGTTATACTAAAATAATTTTCTTGATTAATTAGTTAATCAAAATAGACATGAACATGAAAACACACAACTACACCATGCACAATGAACACCAATTTACGTTGAAACCCAAGATGGGAAAAACCTCAGAGAATGCTAATTCTCAATTATAGAACACCGGTCAAGGTGACACTGATCAAGGTGATTTTTACAAGGGCTCACTGCCAAAATGCTCACTCCAGGTAAGGCTCACTATCGGTGGGCTCCCTGCCCGATTAATACAAAAACATTTGATTACAAAATAGAAAAAAATGAACTAATGAAGTTGCATCTACATATTCATGAAGTCAGTTCTGGTTAAGAGCATAATATCTGTCTGCAACAGATCCGGTCAAGAATCTCCTACCCACCTTCCTTGTACAACCTCTGTAATACAAATTACTTCTTCTTGACACTTGACTTTACTTCCTTATCTATTTCTTGTCACATAATCCTTCACACCCTTATCACTATTCACACACACCACACTTCTTGTTCAAAACCATAGAGATGTTCAATATATATATATGCCCATAGAACAAAATAAGTTGGCCTAGCAAAACATGTCAGCTTGAAGAACAACCTTGAGATATTCAATAAGGCTTGGTACGCTATCACCAAACCCAAAGGATAGGTCACACATAAATATCTCTTTACCACGTTACCACAAGACCCATGAATAGGTCATACATAAGTTAAGCATAATTACTAAAAGATAGCTAGCTTGAATTACATAAGATATATTTTGGAACTGATGAGAATGCCACAACCAAGACCAAGTCTTGATCTCCATCAATTTTAGTACCAACTAGAGGAATGCAATTAGACATACCAAAAATTGTAACATGCTACATGAATGTCCGGATTGAAAGGATACCTAGAAAATTCTTTGAGCATAGTAACCAATATCAAAAGATTAGTCTTCATTATTCTGCATTAACTGTCTTCCATGAATGTTCCAAAAAGAAGTACTACCATATTTGGATCAAGGATAACATCCATACTACACAATAGGATAGAAGATCATTTTTGTATATCATCTAGAGCACAACATTCTGGATCCCAGGTTTTGACATCAATGACAACAATGCAAAATCATCTCAACAACTTCTCAACAATCTCCCCCTTTGACATTGATGGAAAAACAACAAAACTCAAAACCACAAAAACTGTAAGCAAAATACTATAAGTGCTCCCACTTTGTCAAACAATTCAATTCCTCTTTTTTGTTTTGTTTTTGTTTTTCTCTTCATTTTCTCCCCTTTTTTTCCATCAAAGACAAAGGGCCAAATAAGAACATTCAGGAAATCAAGTAAAAATAACAATTTTCACACAAATTTTTTTCTTATACCTTTCTCTCACAGTTGGAAGAATCCTCTTCCAAGCTTGCACTACAAAAACCATTCTAACACACATTATTTCTAGTAGAGCCAATAGCTCAAATGATGATGACCAGTATGGAGACGGGCACTATTGTTCACAATCCTTTGCATCAAAAAGTATCCCAAAGAGATGATCCAGCTAGACCTCAACAATTTCTTTGACCAACCAAAAAGTTTTAACCAAGTCTTCCCTCTATCTCTGAGTAGACAATAACTTAGCTTGCAACTCACCAACTCTTATTCTTTGTTTTCCATCTTTATCTTTGAAGAAGTCGAAGCACTTTCCAATATCATTCAATTCAAACTCAATAGCTTCAATTCTACTTCTAAAGTTATCAACAATAGTAGGCCACTAGAGACAATACATGTAGATTTCAAACATCTCCTTAATGCATTCTCTTATCTCACCAATGTGTTTAGATTTCACACACCTTCTCCCAATCATAGCTTGGATCTTATGTCCTTCAGATCCTTCCTTGATTCGGGGGATATTTTTCACTAGAAATTGAAGTGTCCCTAATGATCCAAAATTCATCACCATCAAAATATCTTTGAACATGGGTTCCAATGCAACTTGAATGGAGTCGAAAGGAGCTCGTACACTCAAGTTATGGCCAGTCAAAGTTTGGTCAAACTGGTACTTGAGGCCGTCAAAAAGGAAAAAAATATGATTGACTTAGAATTGGTCAAAATCAATGTCAATTCGAAGAGCTTGACGATACGAACCCAATGATGTTCGTTACATCAAAATTTGAGCCCGTCCGTAGAAGATATCTTAAGTCAAAGTTGGCGGTAAACAGGTTGACCAAGCCATACAGATGATGTTAGCATGACATCAACATGATGTGGTAGGTTTGTACCATATGGATGTGCCATGGATGAATCAATACCTAACACCCGACATCCATATGATGACGCCAACAATACGATAAGTGATGTGGTTGGTGATGAGGCAGGTACAGTCAACACACATGGTCATCCACTCAGCAAGTGAGCTGTCCCTGGCAACGAGTAGATTGATGCCATGTGGCCCAATTAGGTGGCACCATGTGGCACCTTGGTGGGACCCTCCTTCATCCATAGGATTGAATCTTTGAACAAAATATGGTTAGTTACACCCCCTAACCTCCGCCAAAACAACCAAAGCCTCCATCATTACGCCCGCCATCATTCCTTCACTATATATGGCCACGGGTTTGTTTTATTACCTAATAGTTTGGGATTTAGTTAAAGGACTTGGTTGATGGGGGTTGAACCACCAACCCATGGCCAACCAAAATTTTTAGCCACCGTTGCACCGTTAACTCGTTCTTGTATATGTATGGGCAATATTTTATTTAAACACTTGTCAATCCCACATATGGTTTAATAACCTTTAAAAGGTTATTAGGTGAGATTTAAAATAAAATAAGACAAAAAACTCTAAAACCACCATAGCCCAAGGATGAATAGTGTTAAGGGCATTAAAACAAATTAATGTGGTTTTATATGTAAAAGGGGAAAATAATTTTTTTATGGTTTTAACCATTATGGGAAATATTTTTGTATAAAAAAGGGAGTGAGAGTGCAAGTGTAGGCATTAAGAATACAGTTTATGCTTTGTGAGTGTAGACATGGAAAATGTACAAATTCGTTTTGGCACACCTGATCCCGATTACTAACAACGTTTCCTCTTAGATCAAATTCTCAGCATTTCATCACTTTCTATCCTTTAATTCAATAAATCACTATTTATTGGATTAAATCTATCACCTCCTTTGATTAAATTAATCAGTTTAATTTAATTAACCCTACATTGCTATTTAATTAAATAAATCATTTTATTTAATTAAAATCTCTAAAGTCCTCCTATTAAATTAAATAAATAAAACCTTATTTGATTTAATCTAACACATTCCTTCTTTATTAAATAAATCAAATCACTTATTTAAATGAATCATTTCCTCTCAATTTCTGACTTAAATCAATTCATAAATCTAAGTCTAAATTGTCACATCACCTAATTCTTCATTAAGTTAATCAAATCCTTGATAAAATTAATTCTCCTATTTTCCCTCACAAAGCATCAAAAAGGGAATATTCCTCTTTTGAATTCAAAAAGTTCAAGTGGACTTGGTCCTTCCAACAAGGCATTAAAAGCCTCTTACATGTCCTTGACCTTGAGCCAAGTGACATTAACTTCATTCCTTTTCCCTCTTCAACATGTCATTTCTCAAGTTTGAAATGCCACCTAATTGCATTTATTGGCACATTGGCCAAAACTTGCACATTCCTCATCCAATCACATTTGGACAAGTGGCACAATGCCATTGGACTATCTTTTGTCCCACATTGCTTATTTCCACTATCTCTTCCAAGATTTGAATCTATAAATTGGAGACTCTTCTCCTCAATCTTCATCCACAACTCATATGCAAAGTTACTCTCTTCAAGTGAGAACTGATTTTGCTATCTTCATCCATACATTCCTATCATTTTCACATTTGCACCAAGGTTATGCTCAAATCTCTTTGGAGATTTGACCATTTCTCCATCAATCCACATTGCAACCATAGGAATTGGGAAAGTGCCAATTGCAACATATCATTGGCACCAATTCCCCCATAAGATCTTTAACTTATTTGCTAAATTAGGATTTAATTCAAGTTTATTGCTTTGTGTTCTTGATTTTCCTAATTTTAGCTTAATAAGTGGATTTCATGTGGAATCCTTCAAATCTTTACATGCATTTTGATCTAACACTAACAATGTTTGACTTCCTTGTGTATTTGTAGGTTTAGGGGTTCACAGTGAGAATCATTCTAGGAAGTGGAGAATGGTGAGAGATAGTTTCTGAGAGATGAGAGCTAGAACTTTGATAGTGAATTATCATCCTTATGCATTTGGAGCTTGAAGTCAAGCTTGTTGTACTTGTGTAAGAGGAATTTTGTAATTCATTATCGTTGGAGTGATGTGAGGAGACTTGTAATAGTTGGAGCCTTGTAATTATTTTTTGGAGAATAATCAAGTATCGATCGCTTTGTTGGAGAGGACCCAGAGACGTATCCATCTTGGAAAACTCCGTTATCAACTTGTGTTTTATCTTATCTCTCTTTTCTCTCTTATGTTAATCTCTTCACTTTAATTTGGTTATGTTATCTAAGCATTTTTAATTATGTTTTCAAGACCTTCAGTTTAATTATTGTAAGATTTATTATTCACGTGCAACAGTCCTAGATCCTAAAATCAGATCATTCATGCAACAACCTTTCTTCAACAACTTCTATTAGATCATCTGGTAACGAGTCAAAAACAAGAAAAATAGTAGTACCCCTTTTGAGAAGATAATCAACTAAGGAATCTTCAATTCTAGGCCTATTGATCGAAGAGCAGGCATGCCACATGTCACCAATCTTGTTCATATTACCCTCATCCAACATCGAACGAACTTCATTAGATCTAGACAAATACTTTCTTCCTTCGCCTTCTCTTCTAAGATAGAGATGAAATCCTTTGTGTTAATTTTCCTCCTTTTAGGTTTTAGAGGGGAACCACCAATGACAACCTCTAATTGATTATTATCAAAGGAGGAACCCTCCTCAAGTTGACTGATAGGTGTAGCACTAGAAACTATCACACCGGAGCATTGATCCATCTGCAAGGATGAGAAATAAACTTTGCATGCATTTTCTTTATCTTTCATACATTCCAAATATCTGTAAACTTGCTTTCCGACAAGAATGTCAAACTTCCACTTAACATTCTCCTTTAACGGTAATGAATTCAAAAATTACAATACTAAACACATAAGAAGAGACCCAAACCGAAAGGGATAACTCTCAACCAAAGACATTCTGACATTCTCAATTAGGTTTTCCATTACTAGGCTACACACGTCAAATTGATTATTTTCTTTCACCATCTTATGTGCAAGATACACAACAATAACCAATGTAGAACCTTCATGATTTTGAAAATATATTTTGTAAGAGATACCGTAAGCAACATACCTTATTGCAGGATCGAAAATGGTATTTATCACTAGAGCTTGGGGGTATTTGTCAATACCAGTAAGTTTTCATTGTATTCTTCCCAGGTAGGTCACCAACTCTGCGCAATCCAATAATAGCTTCAATGGCTTCCTTAGTGATCAAATAGGGTTTGTCCAAAATGATACTATCATCCTTGAATCAACTCAATAGGAACAAGATAGAATATTTGTCAGAAATCCAAGGGAATTCTCCCCATAAATCCATACCCAGGGCACATACATTCTGCAATTCATCATTCTTCAACCATAGTTCCATTTCCTTCATCTTCTGATGATCAAAATCGTCCAACTCTACTCCCTTTAGCTTCAGTAGAATACCGCCACTGGATTCACTGTCAACCAACATAGATTCCATCATCGTGCTTAGCTTCTTCAATCCTTTTATTGCTCAGTGAAACCTCTTCTCATTCTTTGCAAACTGTGAGAAATGATTTGAAACTCCATCTTTTATCCTTAATTTCTCATGATGATTTTGCCACCAAAAAAATTACATCAATGATGCCATAAATTGTACTTCACACTTTTCAATTAGCCAAATTAACCTTCATCATACATCACCAATTGAATCAAACTTAGTCATGCTGAAAACACATCAATATTACTTCAGAGAGGGGGAACCAATAGGTTATGTACTGCAAAACTCCCCCTAAGCCAAGTTAGTTGGCTTAGATTCTAAAAGAGCTTGTAGGTCAGGATTTGGTATGAAAGGGATCCCCACACTTGTTACCTTTTTCTTCCAAACCATGACAGTCTTCTTCTTAGATTCATCTAATTCTACAACCTCCTTTTTATTTTCATACTTTCTCGGAGCAACATATCTGCATGTGTTAGCATAATGTTCAGATTGATTGCACTTGTAACATCTTTGTCCTAACTCAACTGAGTGAACCCTAGATCTTCACTGATTAGCTTTGTGACCATAACCATGGAATGGATAGCAATAACCATGAAAGAGATTATTCATTCCATTCCTTATAGCCGGATTAGATAATTGGCTTCTACAATGACTTGCTTTGAGACCAAACTTGTGACAATTAAAGCATTGAGTACTTAGTTCCTTCTTGCTTCTACACTCTACAACCTTATGTCCAAATTTTTTGCATAGAAAACAATGATCATTAAACGATAAGTACCTTTGAGCATTTGGTTGCTAACTAGAGGTATTTTTGTAGATTTTCTAGAGTTTTGGACCTTGCTTGTTATAACAGATCTTGCTTCAACTTCAATTGCTTTGTCTTTACCCTTAGTATTCTGATTTGAGCTTTCACCTGAGAAGCCAAGTCCTTCCTTATCCTTGTGACATTTTTGTAGGGAGAAGAGTTGATCTATAATTTTGCTAATTTCACATACTCTTGCTTTTGATTTCAGCCTTCTTAACTCTTGATCTAATTTCTCATTTTCTTCTAATTTTTGTTTGATGGTATCCTTGAGATTTTATTCAGTCTTCTTCCATTCTTCCATTTTCTGTTTGATGGTATCTTTGAGTTTTTCTTCAATATTCTTGCATTCATCCAATCCTAGCTTTAGATTCACAACACTTTCCTTTGACTCCTTTAATGCCTCACTGACCTCTTTGTGTTTTGCTTTGAATTTTTGGATTTTCTCCCTTAGCTTTGAGATACAAGCATTTGCCTCCTTTATGTTTTCTTTCAATTCTTCAATTTCATATTTCGTGCTTTCCATATCATCTAACATTGTCTTTAGTTCTTCATCAAAGTAATAATCTCCTACCATCTTGTTCGAACTGCCAAGATCTCCCTCAAGTGGTTAAGCTCTCTGATACCAATTGTTGACAGTCCAGATAACTTCTCGAGGGGGGTGAATCAGTTATACTAAAATAATTTTCTTGACTTTAATTGATCTGGAGCAATCTTAAATTAATAAGAAAATCAAAAAAGATATGAAAATGAAAACACACAGCTACACCATGTATAATGAATACCAAAATTTATGCAGAAACCCAAGATGGGAAAAACCATAGAGAATGCTAATTCTCAATTATAAAACACCGATTAAGGTGATTTTTACAAGGTATCACTACCAAAATGCTCACTGCAAGTAAGGTTCACTACCAGCGGGCTCACTGCCCGATTAATACAAAAACATATGATTACAAAATAGATAAAACATGAACTGATGAAGTTGCATCTACATATGCATGAAGTTAGTTTGAGTAAGAGCACAAAATCTGTTTGCAACAAATTTGACCAAGAATCTTTTGCCCACCTTCCTTGCACAACCTCCGCAATACAAATTAATTCTTCTTGGACACTTGCCTTCACTTCCTTCTCTATTTATTGTTGCACAATCCTTCACACCCTTATCACTATTCACACACACCACACTTCTTATTCAAAACCTAAGAGATCTTCAATATATATATGCCTGTAGAACAAAATAAGTCAGCCTAGCAAAACATGTCAGCTTGAAGAACAACCTTGAGATATTCAATAAGGCTTGGTACGCTAGCATGAGACCCAAATGATAGGTTGCAAAAAGAGATCTCCTTACCACATTACCATGAGACCCATAAATAGGTCATACATAAGATAAGCATAATTACTAAAAGATAGCTAACTTGAATTACATAAGATATATTCTAGAGTTGATGAGAATGCCACAACCAAGACCAAGTATTGATCTCCATCAATTTTAGTACCAACTAGAGGAATGTAATTAGACATACCAAAACTTGTAACATGCTACATGAATGTTCGAATAGTAAGGATACCCGAAAAATGCTTTGAGCATAAAATCCAATATCAAAAGATTAGTCTTCATTATTCTACATTAACTGTCTTCCACAAATGTTCCAAAAAGAAGACATGCCATATCTGGATCAAGGATAACATCCATACTACACGATAGGATAGATCATTTCTATATATCATTTGGAGCACAACATTCTGGATCCTAGGTTTTGACATCAATGACAACAATGCCAAATCTTCTCAACAGTTGTATGAGCCACACTTTCTATTTTTGGTAGTTTTGACAAATGTTTGAATGTAGTTGTATGAGTCACACTTTCTATTTTTGGAAAGTTTTGTTTGATAAGGACTCTACAACTCAAATTTCTTATATTCTATTGAAGTCATGTTTTCTATAACTTTTGAAGATTGTTGTAATTGTAAATTTCTTGAGAAATAAATTATGAAAGATCTTTGCTCATGGTTTTTTCCTAGTATAATTTTACTAGGTTTTCCATGTAAATACTGTGTTAAAGTTGTGTTTATTATTTTTCTCTATTATTTTACACTGTAAATTTTCTTACAGTCTTGAGGGTAACGAATCCCATTCTTTAAATTTTGGTGAACCCGACGTGAAATAAATCATTTTAGATCTTTATCTTCAAAATTTAAATGCTTTTGATAATTATTTTTTAAACATGATTTTGATATGTTGGATGATGCCTTAGATGATTTCTTAGAGGCATTTTATCCTACTCAAAAATCTGATTTTTTTTTCTTTATTAAAATTTTCTTCTTTGCAAGTTGAAGAGTCTATAAATGTAGTCGTAGTTTCTGCTGCCCCTCAAAGGCCTAAGTGACCAGTCATTTGTGTGACTTTGGCTAGCCCATCTCCTTAAATAATTCATTCTATTTATGGGGTCCCTATTGAAAGTGACACATCAAACCTTTACACAAGATTCATACTAAGGTTCCCTCTTATAGAGAAATAGCCCATACCTATAATACTAGAAGGAATCAACAAAAGGTTAATCAAGTTACTTTTTTACCACCTTCTCAACCAAGCCTTCCTTAAGCAACTAAACCTATAGCTAAGCCACCGATTGAGTATAACCTTGTCGAGCAAGTTCACATTACTCCCACCAAGATCTCACTTTGGGATTTGCTTCAGACTATCTAGTTTACCAAATTATGCTTCAAGAAGCCTTAAAAAAGACCCTTTTACCTTCTTCTACTAGGCCAATGAATGTTAATGTGTTGATAGATCATATTCATGCAAATTGGCTGAATATTATATTCTATTTACATGAAATCCCACCTCCAAAAGTACAAAAGCAAGTGGATCCTTTGATGCTAATAGTTTATATTAATAATGTTGGCATTAGACATTCTCTTGTTGATATTTGTTCAATACTCAATGTATACAGCATTGAATTGTTTCCTAAAATTAAAGGTGATTCAACCTCCCGTGTTGCTTTGTCCTTGTATATTCATGGATTCGATACTATTGGATGACAAGCCTTAGGCATAGTAATCTTTCCTCTAAGGTTAGGACTCGTTATCATCCCCACCCTTGTATATGTTATGCTAGGACCATTACCATATAATATTCTCTTGGGAATACCATGGATTCATGCTTTGGGAGTGGTTACATCTACTTTACATCATTTCATGAAATTTGTTGTTAATAATGAGGTGATCATAATCAAGGCTGAACTTGATGTTATACACTTATGTGAATAGAAACTGCTAGTCAAACATTAGTTACGCCTACTCTTAAAATATTATCCTTTGTTATCTTCTAATGTGTTGACATATACTCTAGTAGTACCTATCACAAAGGATACTCTTAAGATGGATGTCCCTAAGGAAGATCCTCTCAAAGAAGAGAGTCCTAAGTCTACCCCTTCTATTTCTTCTAATTGAATTCATATCTAGGTGATTATTGGGGATCCTTGAAATTTAATGAATCTCATATCAAGGGGTACAAAATATATCCTATCCACCTAGACATTCCAAAAACTTCATTCACTTTCACTAAGAAGGATGATTACACGTCTGTAAAGAGAGGTGATACTTATGGTATGAAGTATGTTCTTTATACCAATCCTTCTCCACCTTAAGAATTGCAAACATGTTATGGACTGGGGTTTGATATCTTTTCTAAATTCAGTTATGGAGGCAAAATTTGTGGGTGTGACAAACAAGGTATTAAAGTCCCCTTAGAGGTTGATCCATGTAACTCTAAAGATGGAATTGGATACCACCCCACAACCTTTAAGGTGAAACCATGGTTGAATGTCAACATGGTCTCCATTGAATCTTATTCTCTTAAATTGGTTTATCCTAAATAAATTGAAAGAAAGGTAGACTCTAAAGAAGTACCTCTAGATGTTTTATCTTCAGATGAAGTGCTTGAAGACTTCTTAGGCATCTAATCTAACTTCTTATCGCCATAAACAACGATTCCCATATTACTTGAATAGATAGGAATATTTTGGAGAATCTGTTATGAGTTTTGATGAGAAGGCTCCTCTATCTAATGTGGATGATAATGTTTCTATACCTCATCCTAAAGACCGTAGTACTCTCCTCAAAGGGGATAATTTTTATGTTCTCATGGATCCTAAATCTTCTGAGAAAGTGATTAATATTGAAAAGTTCCCCTCTTTAGAAGAATGTAAACAACATGTTGACTTATTACATTCTCACCTTGATATCTTCGCTTGGTCATATGAGGGCATGCCCAATATTGATGAATCTATGGTAGTTCATAATATCATTATATGTCTCTATGCCAATCTTGGTAAATAAAATATCCACAAAATGAAGTGCAAGGTTGATTTATTAGTCAAGACTGAGATAAAAAAGCTTTTAAAAGCTAGTTTTATCAGTCCCATTGACTATTCACCTTGGATATTGAATATAGTCACTATTAGTAAACCTAATGGATGTATTCACTTTTGTATAGATTTTTGTGATCTTAATAAGGATTATATTAAAGATGATTTTTTGTTACCCAATATCGATATGTTATGGAATTGACTATAGGCCATGCCTTATTATCCTTCATGGATGGCTTCTTGGGCTATTATCATATCTATATTAAGTTGAAAGAAGAGTATAAGACAACATGCACTACCCCTTGGGGTACCTTCTATTATGTAGTCACGTTGTTTGGATTAAAGAATACTAGAACAAATTACCAATAGGAAATGACTTATCTTTCACAACTTCATTCACAAGATCCTACAAGATTACGTTGATGAAATTTTGGCTAAGTCTACAACTCATCAAGATCACGTCGAGAATCTTCATCTAATATTTGAAAGGCTTTGACTCTATAAGATGAGACTAAATTCTCTTGTGCATATGTGGCGTGGATTCCAACAAGCTTTTAGGATTTATTATTTCCCATCGTGGAATCAAAGTCAATACGAATAAGATTGATGTAATTATTAACATGCCTCCAACTAAAAACATCTCTTAACTATGTAGTTTACAAGGGAAGATTCAAGTAATTCGTAGATTCATATTTTGATTGGTTGATCATACCCTTCCATTCATATGCTTGTTGAAGAAAGATGTTTTTTTTGGGTGGGATGATGAATGTGACAAGGCTTTTGAATCTATCAAGAGTTATTTGGCCAATCCTCCCATCTTGATGCTGGCTATGCAATATAGACCCTTTTTTAAATTATATTTCTATATCACCTCATGATTTAGCAACTTTGTTAGCTCAACATGATGATGATGGTAAAGAAAGAGTGGTCTACTACATTAGTCATATTTTGGTTGATTATGAAACTCAGTACTTTACTATGGAGAAATAATGTCTTGCTCTTGTTTTCTCAACACAAACGTTACGACATTATCTCCTCCACATAGAGACTCATGTGATTCTAAAATGTGATCTTCTTAAACACCTATTTACTAGAACAAACCTTTGGGGACGGTTAGTGAAATGGGTGATGTTGCTATCTGAGTTTGATATCAAGTTTGTGACTCAAAAGGTGATTAAAGGACAAGTTTTTGTTAATCAATTGGCATAAGATCCCTCATTTCATTCCTTTCCTAAATTAGACTTATTTTTTAGATGAAAATATGTTCATGTTGGATTAGGAACTTATGTGGGAAATGTATTTCGATCGAGATGTCAAATCGGTTTTGAGGTAGGTGTGGTTTTAATATTGCCTAAAGGAAATCCAATTCCTCTATCTTTCCAATTAAAATTTCATTGTACTAATTGTAAGATGGGAAATTTCTACCAACCCAGATTCTAGTGACAACCACAACACTATCCAAGCTAGAAATCCAATCTAAACAAGAGAAAACAATCAAACATGAAGAATAAAAACATTCAAACTAGAAATATTCCCCATATTTGAAGTTGAATTACTTCTCTTGTCTCTCCTAAATCAACCTTTGCAAATATTCCCTCAGATCAAAGTAAACGTGTGCAAATACCTGCAAACAATAAGCATGGAAGTTTGAGATAAGTGGTTGTTAAACCGAAAATTGAGGGAGGCTTCTTTTATAGACAACCATTCGAATGGACGATCAAGATCGAGCTTCTAGAAAGATTCTAAGATCGACGAACGAGAAGACATGCAACACAAAAAAGTAGAGGTTACAAAATGAACGATCAAGATTAGAAAGAGCCCAAAGACGATCAACGAATGAGAATTGAAAATGAGATAATGGAGGAAGAAAATGGAGAAATAAATAATAATTATTTATTTCATGAGAAAGGAATCTCTGGATAAGCGGAGCATAAATAATTTTTAAATTATTTATTTGAAAGAGGGAGAAAATGGGCATTTAATTAAAATGATTTATGAAATCAATTTAATTAAATGGGAAGAAATGGAAATGAGACATTAATTAATTAATTTGAGTTAGTTATTTAATGGGGGAAGGAATGATACTAGATAATTAAATAATTTCAATAATTATTTAATTATAGAAGAATGGAAAAGGTCAATAAATAGACAAATAATAATTATTATCATCTGACTATAGAAGAATGATGAAAGACAAATAATTAAATAAATAATAATTTATTTAATTATTGAAGAAAGGGGTTGTTAGCGATACAATTAAATTTAATTAATTGATCACAGTAGAAATAAAGGTTAGATGAGAATTAATTAAATAATTAAAATTATTTAATTAATAGAGGAACATGGTCAAAGATAATTAAATAATTAAAATTATTTAATTATGCAAAGAAGAAGACCAAGATAAATGATGCTCGCAGACCAAGATATTTTTTAGTGTCTACATTTTTCCCCTCTTTGACATAATGTATTTCATTGTGTTGTGTCAAATAAATTTAGTCAAAATATGCCTCAGTGAAAGCAAGATAGATGCGTGCCCCCTCAAGAGAATTTTGCAAATTTAAAAAAAAAAAATCAAAAAATTTGGAAAATTGTTCTGATAAGACAATTTGACATTCAAGAGTTCAATGGTGCAAACGAAAATGATTTTTGAGGTCATTAAGGGGGTCAAATTCAGGTTCAAAGTGGTCCAAGAGTTTTCCCAAAACACATGCCTATGCAAACCTTGGTTTTCAGGCTATAAATAGAAGGTTGATTAAGAAAATAAGTCATTTGTACATTCCAAATTTAGAAATATTAGGAGCTCTAGGTGAGAAAAGTTGTGGAGATGTTGCCAATTCCAAACACTGCACAAAGAGGCTACCGCATCCGCACATTCCACCATCCAGAGGGAGTGCGTGCCTCGGTAAGTACTCAAAACCCACCTTGTGAATTTTTTTATTTGCATGCATTTTAGCTAGGAATAATTTAGCAGGCAATTGCGTCGCAGGTGAAGCGATTTGCTGCAATTGCCTCGTCATGATGCAAGTACTTAGGTCTAGGTAGCGATGGTTCCATTGCGATGCATATGAAATGGTGTGACACAATTGATTTTTTGAGTTGTATATGCGGCTGAGATTGACACAATCAAAATTTGGCGACGCAAGCGTTGTTGAAAATGACGCATGTGCAAATAAATGACATAATTGTAGTTGTGAGACATTGAGAATTGATGCGACGCAATTGTAAAGCACATCGATGTAATTGATTGATGAAGAAATTGCCACAATGTAGGATAGAATGACTTGGTCAATCAGGTCCAATAGGTCAAATGGAGGCTTTAGATTGACTTGATGGATTGTGTGATGAATTTAGGTTGTGCTACCTCCTATCTATACATGAGAGTCATGACCAATGATGTTTTTATTGTGGGATTAGCTAGATGATGTCGAGAGGTAGGCAATTTTGGATCTTGGCTTATCCTACGTGACTTATATGCCTGCCACCAGGGCAAACATGGGCATGCTGATGGTGTTGGTAGAGTGGTGACACTTCGAGACCTATAGTTTCCATCTACCAACCAGGGAGGCCACTGTGACACTAGAGGATGTTTATAGGATTATATGGTTGTCGATTCGAGGAGAGCGGGTATGATATGACCCTGTTCGAGGATTGTAGGACCTCTATGATTACTATGATTGCAATGATGATTTAAAGCTTGGAATTCAGGGCTTTGAGATCAAATTGGAGACTTTAGCTGAGAGATATGACATGTTTGTTTGTGTTTTGTGTACAATGATTACCGAGGTGATGATTCCAGATCACAGGGGCCACAGGTTTCTAGTGGGCTGGGGAGAGGTGCTAGCAGGTATGGTCCAGGATGAGATAGTGTATGTGTGGGGACCATGTCTATTGGGTATGTTATACTTCCAACTCCATGAAATTGCATATAGAAGGGGATAGAGCCTAAGTTGCGGGGTTACATTGCTGATGATATGGGCATGGGAGCATATAGCAGTATTTCGACCACCAATGACACAAAACTTGGGAGCTGGTGCTCTATATGTATTTCTATATCAAGGAGCCATTACACAGACACATGTGGGAGATATTGGATACTAGAGGAACAATATCTACACCTTAGTGAGCTTTGTGTGGAGGCCTTTCAGAGATTATGATTTGTGGGTGGGGGAGGATGATCATATGCCATGGTACTGACAACCTAGGTATTTGATAGGGAAGACTATGAAGTCACAACATATTATAAAGATGTATCTACCAGAGTGTGTTAGATGAAAGTTCAGTGAGAGATAGGGTGTCCCTATAGGCATAATAGAGTTTGCATGGTCTTCATGAGAGGTGCATCTATGGGGATAGATGATAATAGTGATGATTGCCGAGGAGGAGATTAATGCTTTACAACTGGTACAATGGGCATGGAGGGGAGGTGATGAATATGTAGGCATGACACTAGAGTATGATGACTGGTGGTTGATTCATAGGCCCAGTCCCTACATTGATCGAGAGCAACCAGCGCCAGTAGAGCGTAGAGGTAGAGGCCCGCGAGGTTGGAGATGAGACATAGGATGGAGGGGTGGAGGGTGAGGATACAAAGGACAGGGAGATGGAGGAGATGATGGAGGGGATGGTTAGGGAGGTTGAGGAGACCAACATCAGAGGAGGAGGGATGGAGGATGGCAGGCATTGAGACAATTATCACCGATTTAGGAGGAGGAGGAGGAGGACCAACTAGAGGTTAGGGCAGCAGTAGAGGTGTCAATGGAGGAGGGAGAGAAGTATGCAAAGATACCTGCTCTAGAGGTGGGATACTAGGAGGTTGAGGAGATGGAGGTTAAGGAGCATGCAAAGGAGAGGTGAGAGGAGCATGTAGAGGATGATTTGGTGATGGGAGAGGTGGAGAGACTCCTCTAAGAGAGGATTGTTTTGGGAGTGGATATCAAAGAGGGATTGGAGGAGGTCAGGGTAGGAGTAGAGGATGAGACAAAAAATCAAAGGATAACCACCCTATAGGCTCAGGTATAGGATCTAGAGGTAGAGATGAGGACAGTCCAGGCATAACAAGATGGCCTTAAGACTGAGAGAGATACCCTTCAAATAGAGAGGGACTTAGTAGTCATCAACCGGCAGTAGACTATCTAGAGGATGATAGATTTTACAGCGACATACAGTGGTTCAGTGGCTGATGTTGCATGGGTGTATGCCAGGGCTAGCAGGGGGATGTAGTATTATAGGGATCTGTATTAGAGGGTAATACCACTAGAGAGGAGGGAGCCAACAATCTCATAGATTTTTGGAGGATCCCAGAGTAGATCATATAGTAGGTCTCATAGCAGGAATTCACACAATAGATCTTAGAGTGGTGAGAAATTAGCTCCCAGATGGTCCACTCCGTATGATAGGTCACCCACATTAGTGCACTGGTCTCTAGGGTCACCTCGATAGGAGGACATGCAGTTTTCAAAGATAGGGGATCAAAGTAACTTAAGCTAGAGAATTTTTGATATTATGTATTGTGACACTGTATTTTGATCATCGAGCCTACAAGCTCCATTTTGAGATATATGATACATCTTGACATTGTACTATGACACATATTTTTGAGTAATATATGATATGATTTTGGTGATGGTTTATGATATGTTGTTCTATATGTTCATGATTTATGTTAATGAGTACGTTATACTATGGATGTTCATGTTTTTATGATGTTGATGCATTCTATATGATCATGCGATGGTTTGATATAATGGATGATTATGCATTTATGACTATGTTATGGATGCTCATACCTTATGATATGTATGGATTATAGATGCAGTATGGATGACTTATTTTTATGATGCGATGTGATATGTGAATGAAATTAATGTTGATGTAATGTGATGCCTATAGGTTATGCATATGATGATTAGAAATGTGTAATATGAATGTAGGATATGATATGAAATGATGTGATTAATGTTATACAATGTATATGAGATGCAATGCAATGCACATGAAAGGTGATAAATGGAAATGAGCTATGATCATAATATAAAATGCAACATCGTGATTGGTTATGTGATGAAATAATAATGTAGTATGGATGCACTCTATGTTTTGTATTTTCTCATAAAAATATGTGTGACCTATTATGATGATGATCTTATGATGGTGATGTTTCCTATAATGCTTCCTAACATGATCTTGTATGCAGGATATTTTTGTGTCACAAGACTCTATCAAGATGTAGAGAGAAGAAATGTTAGCATAGAAGAGATGGATGTTAGCATGGAGAGTGTCATAGAAGGTGAAAGGTTAGATGAGAAATGATAAAGGATAGACTTTAATGCTTTTATATTTTTCATCATCAAGCGTGAAAAATTGTCACAAATGGAGCACAAACACCATGGTATGACAAAGAACAAGGTGTGCAAGGTGATAAATTGTGAGAGACAAGTATAGTCAAAAGACAAGGAATGCCCTGACTCATACTAAGGACCTAATTATCCCAATATTTTTTCCAAGACAAACCGTAGACAAAAAGAAAAGAAAAGAGATCATGATCCATCATCGCCCCTCTAAATCCATGACAGGACATCCTCGAGGTAGCTAGTAACATGACCCAAAAACCAATCAAAAAGATAAGATAAATTTAGACCAACAAAGTGTTTTTTCAAATAGAATGTTTTTTGATAGTATTGATAAGATCAATTGATTAGGTTGATTAGGTTGACCAAGATGATCGAGATGAACAGTTGATTGATTGCTTGACCAAAGTTGACTGATAGGTTGACAAAGGCTGATTAATTGATTTGATTGATTATGCCAAGTGTCAGGAAATACACATCTTGATGAGGCAAGATTAATTGACCAAGACGACGAGATTGATTGACCAAGTGACAAGCTTGAATTGATTTGATAAGGTTTGATTGATATGATTGACCAATGTAATGACACTTAGTTTCAAGAAAGACATCCTATTTAAGGCAAAACACATTTGATAAAGTTGACTGCTTGACCATTTTGATAAACACCTAACTGTAAGAAAGACATATCCCACTTAAGGTGAATGACAAGATTGACCAAAGACAAATGTCTAATCTCAGGAAGGAAACATCTTGATAGAAGACAAGTGATAAGACCGAATGAGACAAATGACATAATGCCCCATTCCGATATAAAACCAATGACCTGATAGTGATTGATGATAAGGTAATTGATTGATTGAAGATTAGGGATTTGTTGGATATGTTTATCTATTGATTCATGATTTGGTTTGAATAATGATTGCTTGTGGAAAAAGAACAAAATCAGACTTGACAAATCCTAAAGGATTGAACTAGGGATTTGGGGGCTCATCGATTGATGGTCTTGCCTACATTATACACGTAGAGACCTTGTAGTTCGACATGACTTGACTTTGTTTTATTTTGACAAAGGATTGAGTTTTGATTTTATTTAAGAAAACCTAAAAATGGCTGACCTAATGTCTCGATGGCCCATTGAAGATGAGCCTTGCCTACGTAGAAAATGTGCAGATATAATGTAGTTCAACCCTAAAAACACAAAATGACTTAGACTCAGACTCAAACTCTATTTTTGGAGTTTTGAAGTTTTCTGATGTTTTTTGATTTTGAAGGTTTTTTTATTTTTTTGGATTTTGATGATTTTGTATTTTTTTTTTTTTGATTTTTTGATTTTTTGGTTTTTGATTTTGATAATTTTCTATTTTTTGTATTTTGATGATTTGTTGATTTTTTTTGGATTTTGATGTTTTAAGAAAGTTGATACCATGCATCGGATCCCATAAAGACATAAGTCAAGGAATTTCCCCCAATCAGGTGTAGGAGCAATTTATTATGTGTGAGGGGAAGTAGCAGATGAATTCAAAGGGTGTTCATGAAGGTGAAGGAAAATTAATGTCGATGGTTCTGAGGCCATAGAAAGGATGACGAAGCTTTATTATGGATGATATGGGCAAATGGATGAAGGATGGAAGGCCAGGTAGAGTGATAGTAGATAAGGAGTATAGAATGACTACACATGGCGTTTGTTTGCCAGGTTTTAACTATGGTACTTATCCAAAGCACCACTGAAGTGGTTTTCACTTTTGGATGAATTATTTCTATTTACTATTTTTTTGGATTTTTGATTTTTTTGTTGTCACCAAGACGCCTGTTTGCCTAGTTTTCATCAGGGTGACTATTTTTTTGATTTTTTTGTATTTTTTGACTGTTTGAAGGGATACTCTAAGAACTATGTGTAGTACTTGCAAAGGTGCATGTTGTTGATGGGTTCAAACAATGGTTCACCTTTAGGAGTAGATCACTGATAAGCACTAGATCCATATGTTATTGTGATGATATAAGGGCCCAACCAATTAGGTTCAAACTTTCTGGGATTTTCTTGATCTGTTTGATTCTTTGAATTTTATTTCAGGACTAAGTCACCAATGTCAAAGCTTCTAGGTTAGACCTTCTTATTGTAGATGCATAGAAGGTGGTTCTGATATGATTGCAAATGCATCAAGGCATTTTGTCTCTTTTCATCCAATAATTCTAGCTCATGTAGATGGGATATACAATATTCTTCTTAATCAATTAGTCCTTGCATAAATACTCTTAGGGATGGTAACTCGACCTCAATAGGAAGTATGGCCTCAGATCCAAAGACAAGGGAATATGAAGTGGCTCCTGTACCTGGGTGGAAACACTAGTATAGTAGGCCCATAAAGCAGGATTGAGTTGGAGGTGCTAGTCATGACCAGTGTCATCAATAGCATTTTTAAGATTTTAAGGGTAGTCTTATTAGATGCCTCAACTTGACCATTTCCCCGAGGGTAATATGAGGTAGTGAAATGGTGTTGGATATGAATTTTTTCATAGAGTTCACAAACATCTTGATTCTTAAAAGGGTGGCCATTGTTTGTAATGATGGACTGTAGGATACCATACCAACATATAATGTAATTCAAGATGAATTTGGATATCTTCTTTCTAGTAATGTAGGTCATCATGATGGCTTTGATCCACTTGGTAAAGTATTCTGTAGCAACAAGGATAAATTTATGTCTGTTTGCAAAAGTGGGATGGATCTTTCCTACGAGGTCGAGTCCCCATTGAGAGAATGACTATGGTGATGTGAGTGGTTGCAATTCTTGAGGTGGTGCATGTATTAGATCTCCATGAATTTGACATTGGTGACATCTCTTCACAAAGTGATAGACATCATGTTTCATTGTAGGCCAATAATATCCCATCCTCATAAGCTTCTTAGCTAAGGTAGGGCCAACAGAGTGAGCTCCACATATACCACGATGAACCTCTTGTAAGGTTTATTGTGCTTCATTTGAGTCGAGACATCGAAGGAGGGTGCTATCTAGACTATGACGGTAAAGGATATCTCCAATTATGGCATATTTAGAGGCTTGTCAGATAAAGGTTTTGTGTTGGTTGGAGGACAAGTCAAGAGGGAGAGTTTGGTCATGTAATTAGTTGTAAATATCTTTATACCAGGGGGATTCGAGACCAACAAGTTCACATAAAAGTTTAGTTTCAAGGACTTCAAATGCGAGGACCAATAGTTGTTCTACTAAGAACTCATATTGTGATGTATTGTTAGGAATGTCCAAGAGAGATCTAATTATTGCCATTACGTTAACTGCCTTGTTCTGGATTCTCGATATTTTCTCAAAGGTAATAGCTTCAAAGTATAGTCAAGCTATCAAACATGCACTTGTAGGGCATCATATTCTCATACTTGGTATCATAATCATCATTGAATTTCTTGATCACTAACTAGGAATCACCATAAACTTGAAGATCCTTAATTTTCCATTTTATTACCATTCAAAGTCTTATCAATAGTGCCTCATACTTAGCTATGTTATTAGTGCACAAAAATTCTATTCAAAATGATTTAGGAATGGAATCCCCTTGAGGTGTGATGAATAAAATACCAAATCATGAGCCATGAATTGTGTAGGACCCATAAAAGTATAGTTTCCATGTTGTCGATGTTTCTATGACAAAGATTGATTCATCTAGGAAGTCAGATATTAAAGGATGATCTGCCTTCACTGGTGCATCTATGAGTTGATAAACTCACTTTTCCTTCTATTGCTTTTTGGTCAACATATTCAATGTCATACTCACTTAAGATCATGACCCACTTAGTTAATCTTCCTATTAGAGCTGCTTTACTTAGAAGATACTTCAGAGGATCGATTTTGGCTATTAAATTTGTCTTATGGTTCAACATGTAATGTCTCAATTTATGGGATGCAAATACAACTTCTAGGCATGCTCATTCAATAGGGCTATAGTTTAACTCATATCCAACCAAAGTATGTCTGATGTAGTAGATTGCTCATTCCTTACCATCATTATCATTTTGTGCTAACAATGCCCCCAATGTTGATGTAGTTGCTATCAAGTACAATATTAAATGTCTTCCATTAATTGGAGGCATAATAACTGGTGGAGTTAATAGATAATTCTTGATTTGATCAAATGATTCTTGAAATTTTTTTATCCAATTGAAGGGAATTCCTTTTCATAACAGGTGCTGAAATGGGCGAATCTTATCTGCTAGCTGGGCGATTAACCTACAGATTGATTGTAGTCTCCCTTGTAAAGTCCTTAACTGACTGATGTTGGTTGGTGATGGAATTTCCAAGATAGCTTTTACTTTTGCAGGATCAACCTCTATTCCTCTACAAGAGATAATGTATCCTAAGATTTTGCCTGATTGGACCTTGAAAACACATTTCTTTGGATTTAACCCAAGTTTGTACTTTTCAAGACATGTGAAAATATTATCCAAGACTGCTATGTGACCACTTTGTTCTAGATATTTTGAGAGAAGGTCATCAACATAATCCTCCATAAGTACGTGCATATAATCATGAAAAATAGTAGTCATAGCTCTTTTATATGTAGCTCCATCATTTTAAAGTCCAAATGGCATAACGTTCCAATAGAAAGTTCCCCAAGCGCATGTAAAGGATATCTTTGGTTGATCTTTAGGAGAAGTTCTTATCTGGTTATAGCTTGAGAATCCATCCATAAGTGATAGAATTTTTTATCTAGCAATGAGGTCAACTATGGTGTCAATATTTGGAAAGGGAAAATCATCTTTAGGACAAGCTTTGTTAAGATCTTTGAAATCCGTGCATACTCTGATTTGCCCATTCGGTTTTGTGATAGGAACAAGACTTGATATCCAAATTTCATAATCAATTGAGTGTATGAATCCAACACCCAAGAGTTTCTTTAGTTCAACCTTGACTAGGAGTGCAATCTGCAGGTGCCTTTTCCTTAGCTTCTATTTATATGGTTTGGTATTTCGTAACAGTGGTAGGTGATGTAAAACCAACTTGAGATCCAATCCAGGCATACCAAAATATGACTATGTAAAATTAACTTGTCTTTTTGAAAAGAATGTTGTAAACTTAGGCTTTTGCTTGGTGGTCAAAGATGCTGCCAATTGTATGATTCTAGAGTTGCCTTGAGTCCCAATGTTCACTTCTTCTATTTCCTCTATAAGAAATGGTGATCTCTCTTAGTCTATAGGGAGACTATCTAGTCCTCCATCCTTAGGCACCTCTGAGAGGTTTTCACCTTTGGATACGTCCTTTTTTTTTACTTTTTCACAGTCAACATGTGCCTTTCGGTTTTCACCTGAAAACCTATTATTTTTTATTTTTTTCATTTTCACTTTTGTGACTAGAGGAAAGGACAACCTCACAAAATTATGTTGCACAATTGAGTTAAATGAAAAATCCAACCTTATGATATCCACTTAGATTTCCTTCACGAAGTCCCATGAACTCAACAATTGCTTCGTCGTTCTCAAATGTGTCTAAACTCGGTGGTTCTTGGTGATCCCAATCTATTAATTATGGGTAAATGAGGGGCAAGCCATCATCGGTATTGTCAAGAGTCATGGTGTAGGAAGATAGGGTAAATAAAAAGGTAGAGTCATCGGGCTCCCAAAAGGTTTCGGTGCCATCATCGAGTTCCCAAAAGTGTTTGATCCAAGCTTCTCTTTTCAAGGGAACCTTTTGGTGGGGATTTGATGAGTTTTGCGGGGAACCAATCGTAAAAAAATGATTGAATCTTTCTTCAAGGGAAGGCTCGCCAAGTTCTCTAAACATTTCATCAAGGTCAAGATCAATAGTGGAGGATAAAGAATCCCATTCATATTCATTAGAATCGGCTTTGTAGTTGTAATATTCCTTGGATGTATCAGTCTCATTTGAAGCATTAATGACCTCAATCAAGGTCAACTTAGTACTTGGAGGACTCGGTTCCAGTGGAACATACCCTAACCCAATATATTTTAGTAATTTAGGAGGCAGTAAAGGTTGTGATATCCCATTTTTTTTAGACCAAGACCACTATGTCCATCATATCCTTGTTGCTTCATTAAATGGAAGCCTTTTGAATATCATTCAATTGGTAGCTATTTATGTTCTGTCTCCTCCTCTTTTTTATACATCCATGTGTAAATGTGGTCATCTAGATATTCTTTAGCTAATTCCCCCCATTTAGTGAAAATGGTAGGAGGATTGTGGATGGTAATCTTAGAATGCATAAGATGCGGTTTGTCATAAGACTTTGGTGATTTTGGTAACTTTCCAATGTAGAATAAGCTCTTCATACTGTATTCTCTACATCCTTTATCTTGAATCTAGATTTTGGGTGTGGACGATGGGGTGAATGGATTGGATGATTTGACAAGGGTAGATGGATCAATGTAGTGTGATGAAGTGGAAGATGAGGCCTCTTGATTTATGTGCACTTGACACTCGACAATTCCTTTTATGTTTGTGTAATACTGAAAGGGATCAGGGTTGCTGGGAATAGTTATTTCAATACCATTATGAGGAGACTTGAGGTATTGGTGGTATGTGGATGGGATAGCCCTCATGGAGTGAATCCATGGGAAGATAAGCAGAAGGTTGTAGTGTAAATATAGATCCAATATATGAAATACCGTGTTCTGTATTGTTGGACCAACTCTTATAGGAAGTGCAATTACTTGTTTAGATGAGTTCTCAACATCATCATAAGCTTTGATAAAAAAATTATTAGCATGGTCTATGCAATTCTCAAAGTATCCCAATGCTTTCACCAATTTTAGTGAGAAAATTTTCATACCTACTCCACTGTTTACTTGGACTCATTTGACCTTATGTTTATTAATGTAGACTTTAAGGTGTAGGACATCATTATGATCAAAATTTTATGTGGAAAAGTCTTTCTCATAGAAGGTGACATGATGCGACATAGCTAGGTATCCAATCATGGCCTAAAATTAATTGACATCTAGATTAGCAAGTATAGATGCTTCTTGCAAGGTTTTATCAAGGATAGCTTTGTGTTGTGGTGATATGCAGAGGAGTTCCAAGATATAAATTTGTGTGGGAGTCTACCCTAGCTAGTCTAGGAGATTGTACTAG
>CM021110.1:237128022-237205359 GCA_007115665.2 Sequoiadendron giganteum | reverse complement strand
TCAGATGATGGTATAAATGAGTATCATTTTGTGGTTCATATTCTTTTCTCTCTTGTTGTCTTGGATCAACCTAAACTTGATAATCTTGTATGTGCTCACATAGACTTGGGGGAATGGTATTGTCACATCTATAATTATCTAAAAATTGGAAACTTTCCCGATGATGCAACTAAAAATACTCGTGTTTGGATACTAAAGATTTCAACTTGATACATCATTCTATCTAATGTTCTTTACTGAAAATCTTACAATGGTCTTCTTCTTCGATATCTCACTAAGGCTGAAATACTCCTTGACCTTCAAGAAGCTCATTCAGGCTTTGGGGGTGGACATTTGGTTGGTAAATCCTTAGTGCGTAAACTGATTCATATGTGATATTATCAAGAAAATATCACCTCCTTCTTCTAAGAGACATACCTTCATCATAACAACTATTGATTACTTTACGAAATGGGTTAAATATATTCCACTTCAATCCACTATCATTGTAGCAATCTATAACTTTGTTCTAAATAATATCATTACTTGCTTTGGATAGCATTCTATCCTTGTTTTTGATAATGGTACTTCATTTAAGAATAAAGAGGTAAAGTAATTATAAGAAAAAATCCACATTCAACATCAATTTTCTACACCTTACTATCCTCAATCTAATGGCCAAGAAAAAACATCTAATAAAACTCTTGAGCTAATTCTTTGAAAAATAGTGAATAAACATGGTAAATATTGGCATAATCAATTGACTTATGCCTTATGGGCCTATCACATGAGTGTTCATATGATTATTGGTGCAACCTCATGTATGGTGTTGAGGCTATTATGCCTTCAGAGTTGGAAATTCCATCTTTGTGAGTTTTCCTTAAATGGATGATGACACTTATTGTGCTGAGCATCTAAATCAACTTGAGTTGCTCGATGAGTGCCAATTATAGGCCCTCGACCATCTTCAGGATTATCAAAAATCTATTTTTGAACATTAAAGTCAAGGTATTCTTTCTCGTACCTTCAAGGTGGGTGATCTCATTCGCTATGAGGACCAAAGAAATGTAAATGTGCCACTTGATCAAAAGGGGAAATTTAGCCCTAATTAGTTAGATCCTTACATAATCACCTTCTTGTATGGTTTTGGTACATATGAATTATCGTCTATGGATGGTACTCCTCTAAAAGAACTATTAAATACAATGTATCTTCAAAGATACTATGCATAAGGTCTATGTGGCATGTGCATGATGGTCGTCCCTCTTCGGGGATCACATTTTGTAATTCTATGGAATTTATTCATTAACACATTATGTTTTTAATTTGTGTTATGATGTAAACATATGTATGTAGTTAGTTTAGTTAATTAGGAATTATGTATACATGTATTTTATTTTATGCTATGTATCGATGCATTGTGTTTGATTGATTCTTCTATTCACACATTCTATCTATATCATTAAACATCGATTAGATCACCATTGTATTTAATTAAGCATACATCTAATGTCTGTTTAATAAGATCATGATAGCATCTAATATAAGCATATATGCATAACATAATTATACATGAAAAATAAACATGCACATAAGAACACATGATGCCGATCCAAACTCTCATATATATACATATCAAAATAATGGAATGTACATGTATCAAACTATTATGACAAAACGTGGTGTCTATATATTTGTATATAAATATATACATCCAAAAATTCTATACAAATGATGATATAATACAATAAAAATATGTCTAGGCATTAGGAGCATGAATCCATGATGCCTCTAGTGTTGGTGGTAGTAGAGGAGGCTGATGGATAGAGGTGTGTGAGTGCAATCGGTGTGATTGGGACACAACATGCCACATGACTGAAGTCCTTGTAGTTCCCTGTGCATCTCGCCCACATGCTCTCAAAGATAAATGACATAATATGTTGGTGTGTCCTCCCATTTTCATTCCACTTCTAGCTCATCTCATAACTACTGTACCTACAAATGCTAGAGATCAATGGGTGTTTTCCTTGCAACCTCCAACTACCTCCTAAGGTCATTGACCTGGCTCTACATAGCATCATGTGCTTGCTCGACACTCTCGGCTTGTGCCATGGCCTAGTATCTCTCAGTGAGCATAGAGAGGAGCTCCACACCCCTATTATCCCACTACCTAGTCATCATAGAAATCTTGGTGGTGTGTTGGACCACCTCCATCCAAGTCTCCTCGTAGGTCATCCTCAGATGCACTACAAGCTTGAGTAGTTGGGCGTGATGCACTATTGTGGGTGGCCTATATGCATCGAGGACCAACCCTAGATCTAGATAGTTGGGTTTACCTCTGATATGCATCAAACAAAGAAGTTGATTCACTCCTGTGTGAACACTCCAACCACAAAGAAATTGGATGATATCAACATCATATCATCAAAGGATATATATATATATATATATGAGGGCATATAATGATAACCAAAATAAAATAACATATATCACATCCAAATCCATACTTGGGTTCCTAGCCTACTAGCATGGATTTGGGCATGGAGCACCACTGCTAGAGGTAATTCTTGGACCTGTAGCCATTGTAGAAGGTGGTATGACTGACTAGATGATGGATGGTGTGACCAAGACCACAAGAATGTGCATTGATGATGCTATGCATCGCCGTCACCCTGGTATCTCCTCCATTATGTCTGCCACCTAGTCCTCCTCTTCATCGCCTCATCCTTCTATCCACCACTCCTAACCACCTCACCCTTAGACCTTTGAGCACCAACATTGCTCGTGGGGGAACCTATTAGGAAAATCGAGGTAGGACCTATTGTCAACCACTAATTGGAAAAGCTAACTGATATGTTGATGTCATTAGTCGCTAGGGCCTCTAGAAGGTCCTCATCCTCACCATCATTATCACTGAGTGCAACATCAACAATGGTGGGAAGAGGATGGTACCTTGCTTTGGCTGCACTCCTGTGTGATTGTATGTACATCAACACGGATAGTGGTATGACCTGCACCTATCCAATCTATCATGTGACTTAGTGGAAGTACTATGGTACAATTATATGGTATGATTGGCTAATCAAGAGTCTATCGAACTGCATCCTGTGCAACTACCTCCTATTTGATGACCAAACCCCCATATACCTATATGGTTGCTAACAAAAATTATCACTCCCGAAGTCATCAAAACATGTAGTTTCCAAAAAATAATGTCACCAAGCCACTAGTCATGCAATAGTAGGTATGAATGCACTTGAGAGTCACCCTACACTAAGCCCCAAGGATATCTGATTGATTGTGTGCATGTGATATAATTGAATGCCTACACATGTAGAAGAATGTAGGTAGTGATATTATGATACTCATAATCTACATATTGTCCAAGGTTGTGGTATAGGTGAGAAAGCAAGTTTTGACCCCAAGCATAGATAGTCCTCCGCTCCTCTATCACCCTAATGCTATGGACGAGGCCCCCATGTAGGTGAGAGCCTCACCCATCAATGGAAATGCATAGTACCACATTCATGATCATCACATGATGTAGTAGTAGTATTTCCATGTGATCTTGCTCCAACCACCTCATGTAAATGTGGTTGGTGGTGTACTTAGGTATAGTGCGATTGATGCAATACTCTTATGTTGCCTATGTGTCCTAGGTTGAACACCCCTCCTCATAGGCCACCTGCTCTCCTTAGATGGGAAGTTGGAGGATACGATAGAAATACTCAAGTGTAACAGTCATATCCCCTATTGGGAGATGAAATGATGAGGTGTCTATGTCCTACCTCTCCATCATCACCATCAAAATCGACACATTGAAGCGAATCTCGGGCATGGTCTGCTGCAATAATGTGTAATCATTAGGTGTAATCTGGTCACTACGAATCCACACCAATGATAACATAACACCCCACCATACTCATGGATCTCAAGAAGCTTATGGAAAACCATACAAACACCATGCCAAAGAAAATATCTCTACACTACATCATCTAAAATTTTCTACCTCTATCTCTGAGACTACAACACATTGTGCAAACATCTGCATGACCTGCTGGCATCTGAGGCCTAATTGGTTAATGATAATGTGCAGGTAGGATGTTAGTGTGGCCAAAAATCCTTAATATGCTGGTGAGATGACAATGCATTTATAGGATTTCATCATGTCAACTGGACACTTACACTACTTGTAGGTTTTCTAATGCTAAAAAAATATGTAAAAATGAAAGGCTAGGGCGAAAATTTCCTTGTACCTCATCTAGTGGCTTGCTCCTCTCCACGTTGGTCTGTAGTTGCTTGATCCTCGAAAGCCAAAAGTCTTGTTTGCGAGGCATTTTGCTGAAAACTCTCTCAAAAAGTAACAAAATCCTCATAGCGAATAGTGAAAATGACCTTCCATGGGTCAACACCAGGCATATATAGGCCAAATTTTTCCCATTTTTCATGGTGAAATTGGCCTTTCCTATTTTCCTATTTTCATCCACCTGGCTAGGGGAAAAAACAGGAGGGGGCATATGCTCACTGCTTCATCAGATTTTTCTTTTGATTCATCAATTTTTTTTAAGAATTCTTCTCGATGTGATAGTTTCTTTTGTTTTTGAAACTAACCCATTTTTTAGTTTTGTAGAGTTGAATTTCATGTCAGACGTTGTAGTTTCTCATTGGGATCGAATTTTGGGGGCATCATCAGTATCCACCTGCTCGACCTTTGCGACCTCTATAGTATCCTTTTTTTTACAAAATTGTCAAAATTTTAAAATTAGTATTTATGTCTTCTTAGCTACTTTAGTGTAGCTGATTTTTCCCAAAAATTAGCTCACTAAAGTGGGGAATAATATAGTGTCAAAAAATTACACCCTTGGCAATTTCACACTTGCGTATTTAGGCTCGCTACATTTATGACGAAAAACTATAAGTTGGAATTTCATGATTCTAACTTCATAGGTGACAATGATGAAGCATTAGCAACATTAATACCTAACTTGTACAAAGTTTTGAGTAGGACACTTGCACGATGCATGTAAATCTATGCGATATGCTAACATCCTACTCAAAAATTTATGAGATATAAATGTGAATATTTTGTATCCCTTGCCTATGAAAGACATCATAATGGTAAGGAAGCATGTGTAATAGCTCCTCCCACCCATGTAGCCTCACAAAACCTAATTTTTCACTCTCATTCTCTTAACTCTCTCTTGCTCTCTTTTTGCTCTCTCATTATCATAGTGAAGCTCTACTAGATTTCTCTCTCAAGCAACAATTGAGGCTTCTTTTGTATGCCATTATATCATGCATATAAATCCAAGAGAGGATCCATGGGATATTGGTAATGATCTCTTGTTAATTTATCTCATCTATTTGATCTTGTATATTATATTTGTGATATGGTTTCTCCACCTTGTGATATGGTTTCTATCACACATCTATCTCATCCATGATAGGGTTTCTCCTCCTTTATGGGGTTTTCTTCCATCACATGTATTTTTATCTATCTTGATCTTATCTAGCTCTTTGTGGAGGTAGAAACACCAAAACAAAGGTTTGATTGAGGTAAGCCCCAAACAAACCCAACATTTTTTCGTTCTATTTATGTATAGATGTATAGGTTTGACAAGCTAAACTTATCATATTTTGGGCACTTATTTCTTGTTTCATTAGAGATGACAACATAGGGTGCAAACATCCTTGCAACACACTGTCATCTATGACTGAGAGCTAATCCTCTTGGGGTAGAATATGTAGTTTCTATACTTTCCATTTCTATATATCAAAGATTTTAATGTTCTCATTCATTTCTATAATTAAGTGATTTCATTATTCTTTTCATTAGTAGTTTAGTGTTTATTTGATCAGATTGTATAAACATTCTTCATTATTTATCTCGTCACCCATGCTTTGATCCCCAGGGTAATCAAGGGCTATTTTATCTTTAGGACCTCATCATCTTAAGGGTAGTGAATCCCATCCTTTATATCACCAAAGATTCTAAATGAAGATACCAACCTCCTTAGTTATGTTATACACCCAATTCTGAAATTTTGTATTTGGGTCTTAGGAAATCCATGATTTCTCTTTGTAATCTATCCTCTTTCACTCCCACGAGTCCCAAAACTCTATTGAAAAAATGATTTTCAAAGATCACATAGTTGTTTGCATCAAAATACACGTCCCATATGTGGGTCCAACATTGGACAGGGAGAGTGTTTCCCTTGTCATCTGACATTTGAACTTGCAGAACTTTGTCCCACTTTTTCCTGCCCTCATATAATAACATATGACATAGCAAGGAATACCATTTGAAGTTTATTACATTGTTATTTTTCCATATCTACACTAATTTCTTGTGGATACCATTTGAAATATATGTAGCAAAATAAAATTCATTATTGACCAAGGGATTTTGTATGTCCACTGCCATATATATCAATAGCACAAGTAGTTTGATTTTGACATCTCCTCCCAAAACTTGGTAAATTGCATAATACATCTTAATGAAGTAGTATTCAAACATTTCCAAATTGAAAGGATCTATTTCACTTATAGGAATTCTTATAGACCTTTTACCAAATCCCTTTAGTCTATGTCTTGGCAGTCATAATACTCTATAACTATTTATGTTCTATTCGTATTTTTGCTTGAAAAGGTCAAAATCTATGACCTTATTGGTAGCTAACTTCAAACCAAAGGCATCAGAGATAGAAGTGTTGTCAATTGTAACTAATTCTCCCCCATTGGCTGCTTAGTAACCCTAGAATTCTTGTCATAGTTCTTGGCTATATGTGTAATAAGTTCCACATTCATAAACACATTGGGGACAATCAACTTTCATAGGTCATATGTTTAGACATTGGAAATAAAAACCCTAGAAGCCTTTTTTCAAAACCAATGGAAAATAAACTCCACCTAGTCACAAGGAGATCTACATCTCTACATTCCCCTCCATTATCAAACAAACCATTTATGACACCAAGCCCATAGACATAGATGTCCTTTCTAGAATATGCAGGGAGTTATATAATGAAATCTTCATCTAAAGGCCTTTTAAACAAGATGATTGGCCTCTAGATTGATTCATGGCTATAATTCAGGATTTATCCTAAGGTAAAGAGTATGATATTCTAAGGCTCAAATGGTTTTGAAGTAATTTACTGGTTCATACAATTCCAAAAATACCCCTAGATGGAGGAAATATTTTGAATTTCATATAGGACTTGACAAAGTAATTTGCTTGTTCTTTGGAAACCCTAGTTTATTGTGGAAGATTTAGAACTCTAAATTTTTTCTTTTCTCTTCTTGGCCAAATTGCAATATTTATGGAAGAAATATCTTTCACAAATTCGGTAGAATTCAATCACTTCCACCATTAATTTTTGTTCACATGAGCCAAGCACATCTAGCTATTCATTTATCAGGTTTGATTATGAATCGTTGATCTTCTATTGATAGGACACAATATGAAAATCTATATTGATTAAATTAGTTCACAAATATTTGGCGTGCTTTGAAAACATCTCGACCAATAAAAGCTTTCCATGTCACTGTTACTTTACACATCATCAATGTGGGCCAGTTGAGAAAAAAATATTCAAAAAAGAACATGACATCATTGATCCATACACGTGGTACATTTCCACAACTTGAAAAGGGATCCACATTTGTATTTTCCCTGTAAGACCTAGACCTAGACCAAACTAGAACATACATGGAGCACAAACTCTGCTTACAAAATTCTAATATCCTTTGCAAATGGATAAAAAATCCCTTTTATAAAAAAAAGGAGCAACAAGCTTAGATCCATGGACAAACGTCACATTTTCATTTGACAATCTTATTCTCAGGATGAGACAAAAATGGATACAACTAATTTGTAAAAGATAAAAATGAAATTTTACTAAAAGACAAAATAGTTGTAGAAGTTGTTGATAGAAATATTCTATGATCTTACAATGATGAGGTAGCATGGAGAAAGTGAATGATGATTATGTAAGCTTTTCCATCCACATTGAGCACATAACCTTTTAGGAAACTGTTAGAGTTGATGTTGACTATAATAAAAGATAAAAAGGAGGAAAAGCTACAACAAACCTATGAACAGTCTAATTTCTTCAAAGTACCATGTCATTTAATTTATTGTAATTTTAATCCCATCCTTCATATGTCCTCTCTGATGGCCATGGGAATTAAAGCACCTTGTCCATATTGTGATTGTATTCTAGATATCTTGCATCTAAAAGTACTCTAGTTTATTTGAAAAATATATCTAGGATTTTCTTAGAGGAGATTAAAATATTGCTCAAAAACAACTCTAAATGGAGTTGAGTTGGAAACTCATATTATCAAATTATTCTATCAAATTTTTTAGTGTGCCCTACTACTCATTTGATGGAAGTGCAATTTTTTCTAATTGATAGTGTCTGACTTGAAAAATTGTTAACAATTCATAATTAAAATTGGAACTTGACTTGAATGTTTTAATCAAAGTTGCATTCAAGGTTATTAGTGGTTTTATAGAATCCAAATAGTTCACCTCATCCGGGTTCTATGGAAAATTTTCCAACTCAATCTTCCTTCTATCCTCCATCTTCTTTCTAAAAGCATCCTTTCCAATTAATCAATTTGTTGTGTCAAAATATAAGGGAAAACCAAGCTCTATCAAATTATCTACCTTTTTATAGCTTCATCTTTTCTATAGCCTGATCCAAGAATTCTTTCATTTCACATATTCCCAAACACTTGAATGATAGACGATGTCTTTATTGAGGCATCGATCCGATCATGAATTCTTTTGGATTTCAATTCATTGTCATTGACTTTGTAGACTATTTGTAAAATTTGATTTGTAATTTTCTTTTAAAATCACATTTTTGTTGTCAATTATGTATTTTTGGAGCTTTATATTGTGTATTGTTAGAGAATCAATCAATTGAAATAATTCACACAAGTGATCAATCCTTTGCTTTATTACCTACCAGATATTTTGTTTCACATCCCTCATTGTTTCTCTATAAAATGCAATTAACTTATTCTGACAAGATTTTATATCCTTTTGAGTTTCCCTCAACTATATAGCCAATATTTCTTTGGTTTTTCTCTATTCTTCCTTTTTTTTTCCCAATGTTTTGCATTTTTTTCATTCTTCTAGTTTGAATTTTAATTTATTTGTTGTCACTAGATTTTGCTATGTTTTGTTTTAATTTTTCTGAAGTGTCTTTTTCATCATCATATTTATTTATTCTCTCATCTAACCTTTTCTTCAGTTCATTCAATTTTAGTTCCACCTCTATTTTTTCATCCTCTTTGCTTGTAGATGTAGAGGCTGATTTCTTTTTTCTAATTCATTGCTCTTGTTATTTGTCGATTTCCTCTTTGCTTTCTCATTTTCTACATCTACTTGTAACTTTTATATTTGAATATGTAACCTATTTTTTCTCTCTCTTTCTTTAGTAATGATGTGTACACCAATTCATTGTTCTTTTTTGATACATTAATTTTGTCAAAATTTTATATCTAGAAAAATCCAATTGGAAACTGCTCACCTAAAATTCATAGTGATCCATCTAATTCTCTAGTTTATTTTAAACTTTGAGAACAACAAAAATGTACTACATGGTTTTTGTATTTGGGTAAAATGAGGGTAATATGTTGGTTGTTGTAGGCTCTAAATTTAGAGTAGATGTACTCTATATCATTTCCTTCCTTTATTTTTGATACATTTTTGATTTATTTTTAAACAACATTATAATCAAAACTTGAGGCCACACACATAATAGAATTCTTGAATGGTGAAGGAGTACTTGTAGTGATGGGAACATCTCCAATTATCTAAGACTGAGGTTGAGGATTAGCCATTATTGTTGTAGTCACACTAACAACTGGAGGAGTGTCTAAAAATAAAGTTCCTTTGGGGTAGAAATTAAGGTAGTGGTACGGGTAGTTGGACTTGGGATTTTCATAATCCTTTGCTTCTTTAGAATACGTTGATCACTAGGTGTTTGTTTAGAATATTTTACTATTAGTTTTGACCTCTTATGTGTAATTTGTTTATATAGCACATATTGAGCACTACTAGTACTACTACCCATACCATCACCACCAATGATAGTGTTAGTTACACTAGAATCTCCACCATGTCTTGGTTGTGATTGTATTTGACCATAAGGATTTGAAGCTGTAACAAAATGAATTGTTTCACTTGTCCTTGTATGCCCTTGGGATTTTTTATTAACTCCAATTCCTTGAAAATCATTAGGTTTTCTATGGCCTAACTTTATTGGTGCCCAAATTCCCTATCCTTTGGACCCCAAACTACCACCTTCATAACCCATTTTTTGGTTATGGATGCTCCTGAAGTATATGTTTGTTTTGTGGTCTCACTTAAACCAATTTTAACTTTAATTGCATATTGTACACTTTTTTATTCCCTATCATCATCAGATTCATCATTAGTTTCTTGAACTTTAGAGGGATGATCTTTATTCCACAAATTTCTAAACTCATAACCTTCTTCGATCACTTGAAACACTAAACTAGTTTTGGTTCAGCTAGATCCTTCCTCATAGACCTAAAGGCAAAATATTTTTATTGTGTTCAATGTTCTTCTATACAAGCTCTTTTTAGAGAATCTGGTATTTTTACTGTAGTAGATGGTTGACCACCTTTTTCATAAAAATTATCACACCTCCTGATTTGCTTCTCTAATTCTCTCTGTTGGTGCAATGCCATTACTTCTACTAACAATTGTTCAAAAGAAATACCTTTCTTAGCAATAGTTTCCTCTATTATTTTTTTGACCTCATACCAAGAATTCTTATTTTTTTAGTATTTCTAGCAAGAGTTTACTTTCATATTGAATTCTACTTGTAGTGTTCGTATTGGCCACAAGCCTTGCTTCAATGATGTCACATGGGTCATATTTCCAATGAGAGCCAACATCAATTTTTTTTTTTTTTAAATTTCATGTACCATAGTGAATGATTTTCTCTCGAAACTGAACCCTCCACATAAAAAAGATAAAGAAGAAAATATGCTCTTGTTTTGCTAACTAACAAAGTATAGTTGATCTATACTCTCCATCTGTCATACATATTCCAATGTAAAAACCCTGTGTATCACATGTATTGAAAGTTTGTATGCCTCTACTCCCGATCCATAAAATCTTAGCACAGTATATTCTTCCATGAAGTACTAGTCACTAATTCTATTTTTGATCCTAGTTGAATGTAATCTCTACAAGACTTAGACAATCTAGGTATTGGAGTATTTGTAATTTCTTGATACAATGGAGCCAAAAAGTAGTTTACAAAATTATTATAGTTTCTTTGAGTATCATGAATCCTTATCATAGTGGTCCAATCATATACTAGAGCCATTTTTTTTGCCTCAAAATTCGTATAGAGCTAAATCTAAAGCTTGTTGGCCAAAAAAATTCCACTAAATTTGAATAGAAATAAATAACACAAGTAGGTTGTGAACCTAAATGTATTAGTGGAACCTCCTTTAATCATTAAAGAACATTTTTGCATGGATTGTACAATGTTCTCAAGAAATTTATATTTGATAGGTGGAGTAGCATAATGGATATTATATACCATTTCAAGGAGGCTTGCACCCACTTCCTGATTGCTACCCAGTTCGAGGCAAAATTCTAGCACAAAAATAGTATCCTGAACCCATGATTTAAAAATATCTAATTTATAAGGAGGCTTATGATTATCTTTGAAGAAATTATTATTCACTATCATTTGATTTAGAAAAGAATTTGTGTCCCCTTGATCAACTGCTTCATAATTACTAGCAAGGTTTTCTAGGTCAATATGGATGTTTCCAAAATCTTCGACTGTAAACCCCAACACATTTCCAAATTATTTTCCGGTAATGGGTAACATTTATTCTTTTCTATCTTTATTAACAATTAAGTTTTTATCATCATAATTGTGGGTGCAGACCATGATAAATTCCAGGCAAGGGAAAACCTCATGTAACATCATGTGTCATAATCCAACTACCCACAGAGCTACCCACAGAGCAATGATACTATTAATTGGTATTGTTTTACTATTGGTAGTTTTTACTTAATTTGTATACTTATTCTCACATGCAAATTTAGAGGTAAGCCTACCATATATTATAGGATCATAAATATCATGGTATTCATTCGTGAAACCTAGGGTTTTAAGCAGTCTAGAATGATCTATTTTTTATTTGATTTTGCCTTTCCTTTCTCAATAGTTGGTCTAGTAGTGGTTTTAGACATGATTTTATAGTGTGAACTCTCAAGTTCTCAACCCTAAGCCCCAAGATTGAAAAATTAAGAAATAATGAAACATAATATTTCTATCTTTCACTTCAAAACTTGATTCTTGAAAATATGAATACAAAGAAACTGAAAGGCATGGACTAGCCATGTTGGATCCCAGAATCTCCCTGATGCACTACAATAAGAAATCCCCCCGTGTCATGACCTTCTCACTTCAAAATAAAATCACTTAGTAGTAGAAAATTTAATTCTTATTCTTTTATATTTTTCTCAAATATTGAAGTGAATGAAACATGTTACCTCCAAACTACATAATTAGTGCATTATAGTTCTATACTAACACTTCAAACTAAATTGAATAGTTTTCCTACATTTCTACAAGTTCAATTAATTGATCACTTTCAACAAGAGGTGGAATCATTCCAATGTTCCTTCTCCAATAAATTCTCAACCATTAATCTTTAGAAATATAACAGTTCTAGGGTGATTTTGAAGGTTTGAGTTTGCAAGTCTAGTGCTCCATGCATTTCATTCTGGAATTTAACTAAAACCATCCATCAAAAACTCATCCAACGATTGAGTAATTTAATGCATTTTTTCTAATTTTATAAGGCATAATATTATGTCATATGAGTGGGTCTACTAAGATGAGCTCCTTCGAAAAGGTGAGTGATGTCAGCTAGAAGTCCATGTGGCAACCTTTCGTAGTTCCAAATATTGAAATGGGACCCACCTTGAAGAGCTCATGGACTCACAAAATCAATGAAATATGTTTGTGTGCCACTTTCTCATGATTTCACACTTAAGAACTGGGTCTACTTTGAGGAGTTCGTGGACTCAAAAAACCATTCCAAATGATGTTAAGTGTTAACCTTTTCATAGAAACCAATGAGACAAGTGACATATGCCATCTTTTTGCTATTCTACAACTTTAATTTTTCTTAATAAAATATAGCTCGTGGACTTGCAAAAAAGTAATGGAAACATGACACATGGCAAGTAATGGGACCACTAAAGGAATTAGCATAGATTCACTTAAGTCTTCTTAATCTGCACATGTAGTAATTCAAACAAGTAGTTACTAGGAAATAATAAAGGGGGTCAATAACCTTATGATATAAAAATTGTGTTGGGCATTATAAATTATGGTGTGAAAGGGATTTAGCATGAAATGAGAAAGTGATTCTCACACATGGGCCACAAATAACCAAAGCACTTAAGTCATGAATTTAAACATGTGTTTTAAAGTGCACTAGGATACATAATGGGTAAATGATAAAAAGGGGCCAATTGGAAAACAAAACAAAAGCCATGAATAAACACTTAAGTGATTGGGATATCAAATCTAGTAGATCAATGAATAAACATAAAAATGAATAAAGGGTTTTCGATGAAGGTTTAGATTCAAAACCCTAATGCAGTGTTTTAAAACCTTAGCAAATATGACCATTTAGAAAATTTATAGAGGATTAAAAAATTCAAAGAGTAGATAATTTTACAAGTACTACCAAATTATGGATATCTGGAGACAATATCATTGATTTTGGATATCTAATATGTAATAACATTAATTATAATCACTTGTAATTTGAATAGACACTAAACACACAAAATAATTCTTTACTATAAATGAATATCGAAGAATAACACAATCATTTATTTTATTAAAATTAAATTATAATGTCACATAGCTTTTTAAAAATGAGTAGAACATGAAAGCTCTTGTATAAATGACATATGTCACTTTTACATCAGACACAATTGACACCAAGTTAGTATTGGTAGTCTGGTAGTGGCGTTATAGGATGTAGATTATATTCTCAAACCATGGGGCTTTCCGACCATGCTTGGGATCTTGGGATTTCACATAATAGATCCAAGCCACTAGGATAACCTAGAATGACTTTTAAAATCCATAGGGCTTACCAACCATGCTGGGAAAGGGGGAGTAGTGAACATAAAAAATGTACCTATCCTAGTTACTAGTTAGAATTATGTAGAAGATAAGGGTTAGTAAATCTACTCCCACTCTCTTCAGGTAGCTCCAAGCCACCAAAATAGCACAAAATGACTTTAAAAGTCCATAGTTCCTCTTTAATGGCCTCTGTCAAAATAGAGTTTGAGAAATCAATGGGTTTCCATGTGGAAAATATTACAAGACATGGTCACACTCTCAGTGAAAGCACTTAACTCCATCATAGATCCTCATCCTGGTTCAAAACTTGACTCAAGAGCCAAGCAAACCAAATCAACTTCTTTCCAATTCCACCCATTTTGAAATTGAAGGAAATTGGTCTCTCTTTTACTTTGAAGCTATATAACTAGAGGTAGGGGAATTTAGGGTATCTCTAATAAAACCATGAAATAATCTTATTCCTTATTAACCTCATAAAATGAAAACCCTTATCAGAATTCAAAACACTGCACTAAAAAATGAAACCATTTTATGGACTTAAGAATGATTTCAGTTCAACTCACCATCCCTATTTATGGCATTTATTCATGACTTGTGAGTTGTGTGGGGTGTAATTTTTTTTTGAGGTATGATTAGCATATGGGAGAGCCACTAAGAAAGTTATTTTTATTGACATCTGGCTACATGTAGAATATACTTGAGAGTACCTCAAGCATTCAAAAAATATGAAATCTATTGCAGATTTTATTTTGATTGAAAACTAGCTTCATGTAGAGTACCTCATGCACTTTTGAATATCAAGTTTAACCTCAATAAATTTTGTTGGATTAAGATTAGAAGAAGAGATTACCTCTTATTTTTTAAAGATCTCCAACTAACACATTAAATTAACATCAAGAAAGTACACATGGCATCATAGAACGATAACATGACTTACAAAAATATAATAATTTCAATAGTGCAACCACCGTCAAACTTGGAAAAATCTAAGGAAATTCAAATTAAGAATGATCTCTTAAGGAAAAATATTTTTTAATAAGAAGATTTAATAAATAGACCTTGCATGCAAAAAATGACAAGTGTTTCAATAACACATGTGAATAAAAGGTCAAACATTGATCTTTGTAAATCAAACAACTCTAGGGTGATTCTAGAGGTTGAATTTTAAAGTCTACTGCTCCAAATATTTCATTCCAGAATGTAGCTGTAGTCATCCATCAAATTTTCATCGAACAATGAAATATTTTTATACATTTATTTTAATTTTTTGAGTATATTTTTAGACATTAATTTGAATATTTTGAGTACACATGGAAATTGGCATCAGAGCGTAACTTGGAACAAAAGAATAATTTTAATGTCTTTTCAGGATATTAATAATAAAAAATACCAATTTATTTTTAGGATATTAATAATAAAAAATAACAATTTATTTTTAGGATATTAATGATCCAAAATAAAAATATTTTTCTAGGATTCTATACAAGATATAATTTATTTTCTACCTTAATAGTTTTTGTATATTATTGTTAAAAATATTTAAATTTTTTAAAATATATTTTCTTGACAACTAAGACTAATATATGTTAAAGAAGTGAACAAATGAATCATACAAACAATCTTCAAAAATCAATTGTTTCATTTTAAACTAAGGCTTCACGTTCTTTTTTTGAATGCTCGAGGTGGCAAAGCCATTGTATATATTAAATATAAACAATAGATACAAATTTTTATTTACAAAAAAATTCATTAGCAACTTCCACGTGAGCTAAAATTATTAGAGAAGATTGGCAACAAAGGATTATGATGGTCCATGGAGGCACTTAATCAAGTGTTCGAGTAGGAGGTGAATTGAATTGAACAAAGTAAGAGTAGAGATGAAAAGGGCATGACCCAAATCCTTCCTCCAAACCTCAAAACTTAGCAATGATTCATTTGTCGTATCACAGACTAGACCATACCTCATAACGACCAGTACAAGAGCTTTCACTTTAGAATAAGCTAGTTCAACTTTGGGAAAGATTCAACCAACAGGTGCTAACCTGAGTTCAAAATTATAATGCTCAAGTTCCAACTCCAACGAATAAAGAGATTAAATGAAAGCCTAAAAATAACATATCACCAACATCTTCACCAACTCTTTGTCCATCAAAATTTCCATGCAATTGGACAAGAAATAATAAGTTGCCTCAAAAAATAGAGCATGGGGGTTATTTTGAAGTCATTCCATACCCAGAGTTATTCTGATAGCCTCCTAAATAGGCACATAAGGAATAGTGAATACCCTACCCAACTTTTCTCTATCATATGGATTGTTGCTTCTTTTCTCCCAAAAACTTTTGGGTAGCATGACACACCATGAAGACTCCATAATATCACAGAGAATAGAGAAGAGAGAATTAGAAAGTATGTTATAAATGATAAAAAGAACATCAAGTTGGTGAAGTATATATAGAACAAAGACATCAATACTCAACTGCACTTCATCATTTAATTCACCACAAGACACACATGCTGATGTGACATAATGTTATTTCACAAAAAATGAGCAATGAATTTAAGTGATTTGATCATGTACATGAATTAAAGGTCAAACATTGATCTTTGTAAATTTAACAGCTCTAGGGTTATTCTAGAGGTTTGAGTTCACAAGTCTAGTGCTCTGAACATTTCATTCCAGAATGCAACTACAGTCATCCATTGAACATTCATCTAACGGTGAAATAATTTTGTATATTAATTTTAATTTTTTGAGTATATTAATGTTATATTAACTTATTAAATAATATAGCTCATTAATTTGTATTGACATCTAACTTCAGACAGAGTACTTCAAAGCGTTGAAAAGATACAAGAATTCAATGGCTTGTTGTCTCTTAATCATTATCAATATCGAGTCACAATAAATTTCCCACACTTCTAATCACAACTTATAAATTATGTAACTTAATCATTATAATTTAGCATTTGATATTTTTTGCGACCTAGATTATGATTTTTATTCGCATACAAGTTTAATTAGCCACAAAAGATATTTTATTGGTTTGAATACAAGTTTAATTCGCCAAAAAATATATTTTATTAGTTTGAAAACATATTTAGTTCACCAAAGAAAATATTTTATTGGTTTCAATATAGGTTTAATTTTCCAATATAAATATTTTATTGGTTTCAACATAGGTTTAATTCACCACAAAAATATTTTACTGATTTTAATATAGGTCTAATTCACCAATGAAATATTTTATTGGTTTGAAAACACGTTTAATTCGCCAATGATTTTTTTTTATTGGTTTTAAAATAGGTTTAATTTTCTAATGAAAATATTTTATTGGTTTCAATAAAAATATCATTCACCAATATTTTCTATGAACTCCTAGCGATTACAAAATGTTTTTCAATTGAATTTAATTTTTTCCCCAAAAAAAGAAAAAATCGCAAATAAAATTAATATTCTTTGGGGAATAATACAAGATTCTCTAGGTTTTTAATCTTTTCCTAGGCATGGGTTTCTTAAATATAATCCCTGAAATGATCTACATCAAATTGGATGTCATAAAATCGATTGTCTTGATGTCTAGAACTTGCTTATGAAAAAGAGTGGTGTTAATAGGCACCATTAAGGAGCCTATTAGGCTTTTATGATCCTATTTTGGTCAAACACATGTTATGATTCAACAATTTAATACAATGATTGGATACATTTCAACATTTCAAGCAATCATGCAATATAGGACATATATGTGATGTCATATTGATATTATGCTCTTTCAATGATGATGTAATATTTGTAGCAAAACTCCCTCTTATGGTTCTCTTTATGATAATAATGAATTAAGTTTATATTTTTATACACCTTATCATGTAGTTTGAATATTTTCACACTTTAGTTAGTTCATAATGACTACTTCATAAGGAGTTAACATGAGCACAATTTAAAATCTCTAGGGTCAAATCTCTATATTTCTTTCTGTAAAATTGACATAGAGTAATGGAAGGTTGGGATTGAAGATCATATCCACATCCCTGGGATGTGTAGGAATATGTTTAGGTTATTTATTAGGACACTTGTGACATAAAATTTTGTTACTATGGTGTTAGGTACCTTAAATCTTAACCTTTCATTATGAACATTGGCATAGTAATAGTTAGTTGTTTAGTTATTTAGTGTCATAGTAGGTATATGGATTTATCTCACATTGGTCATACCTTGTCACATTTTGTGAGACCTTTATATTAAGGTTGTAATGAAAGAGAAGATCATATTGAATTCATATTAATTTGGAGTATCACCCTTAAGGATGTTGCCCCCTCAAAGTGATTGAAAATGCATGTGTTTGTTATATTTGAGTAGAAGTATATTTGAAGTTTTTCCTCCAAGTGTTGTGTTTATTTTTTGAATGTTTTACTTCTATTTTATAATATTTTACAAGCGAGATCTTAGCTATTGGTATTACAATTATTCCAGGTCTGTGTTTTCAACACCAACAATAGTCCAATGGCTTATTACAACTACCCATAGAATGATCTCACCTTGCCCTTTTTGAGAATAGTGGTGATCAAGAAGTAGTGGATATAGTATGGTATCAACCATTTTTTTCAAAACAAATTGTACAATAGTAGTCTAGGTAAGAAACCTTATGCCTATAGCTTTCAAATACCCTCAAAAAATATATTTTTGTCTAGTAAATTATTGTGTGAAGTGAGATTCCACATATATTTGGTTATATTAAAAACCTTCTAAGATTAGGAGAAAGCTCATCACTACAATGTGTAGAGCACTGGTTAAAAATAAATGCTAGAAAGTTACTCTCTTCCTATTTCTAAGACATGATAGAGAGACTATGAAAAGGTATAATTATCTAGAGTTAGAGATTTAAAATTTCAAGTTATTTCATTATTTATGAACAATAAAAGTGCATCATAGATCATATTGACTAGACACACCCTAGTCAAGTAACTTCCCTCTTAGACCCTAGTTATAAATATATTTGGGCATATATGGGTTAGAGATTGGTATATTTAAGTGGAGTTGTATGAATCCAATTTTGAGAAAATTCATATAATAATACATTGGGTTAGTAGGTTGTCGTATTCAAAATAAAGGAATTGTGTCAATTGTATCTCGTTTATTTATCTCCTATATAATGTGTCAAATTGAAAATTTTGGAGCAAATTTCTCACACTAGGAGGGACTTGATGGTTCTATCTAAATTTTTTCCCATGGGTTTATTATCTCTACAAAAAAAGACCAAGGTGTTCATTATTTTTAAGAATATTTACAATTATCTTAAATCGACCTTCTTGGCTTGCTAATCATTTTGGTATATTTTTTGTTAAGCTCTATAGTAGCCCCAAGTTTCCAATATGGTTGGTGTTTGTAGATTAAAAAACTAGTAGGAGCCTTTTTAAAAAGGTTGGATGAAGAATTCAAATAATTATTGTCAACATATACCTCTATAATGGAGTGATTGTCCAAGTTAGATAAGTTAGATTGCATTTTTTTATCTTGGAAATAACTTGATTATAATTAATTCCAAATATGATGTCATGAGATAACATATATAATGCAATTCACAATTAAATATGGGATAGAACTCTCACACTAAATATAATATTTCTCAAAACCACAAAAATTATTGAAGGACTCAACATGTACATAAATTACACTTCCCTAAATTCAAAGATGATGACCCTACAAGTTGGTTATATTAAGTAAATAAATGTTTTAAAGTTATTTAAATTACCATGGCTTAAAAATTATCCATCACAACTTTCCACCTAAAACATGAAGTTATTCAATGGTATTGATGGCTAGAAAAAACGTGGGTTTCTCACACATTTGTTTCTAGGAGACCCTCACTTGATTTAGCCCAAGAGAGTACAAAAGAATTCACAAGGGCATTAATTAAATTATCACAAACACATTTGATATGTGATGACTAAATATAGTTTAAAAATAGCAAATTAGACAAGTATGGTTGATGATAACTTTTTAATTTTTTTTTTTCTATCATATGAAGGAAGAAATTTGTGTAAACGTAAAAATGTTTAATCTTAACACATTTAATGAAGCTCTCAAGTTGGTTAAATTGGTTAATGATAAATTTATAGCCTAGTGTTATATCTATAAAGCACCATAGTCCACTATTCAATAGGTATTGTATCCCACAACACATCGAGGCACCTAACTCATGACAACTCTAGGTACTCAACCACTAGCCATTAGTTGCATAAAATATGAGGAAATAATTACTTATCAAGTAAAGGAACTATGCTATAATTATTCCAAGAAGTATGCTTTGAGGCATAAATATACTAAGCATAAAATTTTATCTCCTAGATGTTAAGGTACATTCTTCATCTTGTAAGAGTTGATAGTGAGCTTATATATCCCAAGATCACCTACAAAATAAAAATATCCTTCAATAAGAGAGTATGGAAAGAGAATATCTTGATTGATTATGGATCTAACAATGATACATGTCTCGATACAATATGATACATGACAACAAAAGTAAATGATAAGATAAGATAAGATAATATCACATAACAACTAAGACTTGTAGAAATAATCCTAAAATTCTAAGTAAACTTAACATGTGAACATTTGTGAAAAGGACCTAACTATGAACTAGTTAGATAATGTACCTTATTCATATTACAAAGGGGGAAACTACAGAGGTAAAACTCATCTTCACACTAACACCCCCTTAAGTGCAACTTAGGGAGAAGTAAACGAATGCAAGAATACAAATATGATGCAAGGATGAGTCCAAAAAACCATTAAATTTTAGGTACATGTTTGCAAATGATCTCTCACAAATGGAGAAAAGGAGAAAAACCCTGTGGAAAAAATCCCCTCTCCAAAAGAGAGAATTCAAGAAAACAATCATGTATAATTAATAGAAGAATTGATGAATTAAGGACTCAAAATTTCCCCTAAAGAACTACATACATCACAAATATACAATAAATATCCCCCCATAAGAGATAAAGAGTAAAACTATTGACCCTCCATAATGAAGTACTTCCTTTACCCATGGTAAATGCTTGAAGACAACAAATAATTCAATGTCCAAAACAACATGCCTCCCCTTGGGAAGAAACAATTCCAATGGTAGATGTAGAAGTAAATCCAAATATAAGAAGAGAGATGAAGGAATAAGCCTCAAGATGTATGTCTCTTAAAACTAACCAAATGTCTCCATATAAGAATATGCCACAAAAAAATAGGTGTTATCCAAATCAATAAAAACAACAAAGCACACTACGTGGAAACTCAGAAACAATCTCCAAAGATAATGATGGGTTGATAATAATAGTGATGTATCTATTAAAAAATAGAAGGGATAACCCCTCAAATGTGTCTTCCAAATCTACAATATGTGATTCACAAAAAAATATGATAAACTTGTCAAGTAATCATCCCATAAAGTTGAATTTGAAAGATAATGATGGTCCTGCTAAGCAAGAATGGTGGAAGTCTCAACCAATGATTCTACACAAGGAATCAATGACTGTGAAGGATACAATTTTTTCTCTAAATGAGGATGTGAAGAATCTAAAAAAATCTCACCATCCTTAGTATCTAAAAATTCAAAGATCTCCAAAGAATAAAACTCATAAATAGTATCATAGTCATATGGTATGTTATTTGAGTCATCAAGAGGTACAACATAGTCTAAACATGAGCATCTTAGAATGGTTGTGTATCATGATCTCTATACATTTCCCAAATTTTGATCCAAAGAGCATGAGGATAATCAATGCTTATAATGACATTCAACATGCCATCATCAACATGGAAATAAATCACTCCTAGGACATGATCCCTTTTGCAATTCTAAGTGATTTTCTTACCAATAGCACTTAGAGGGGGAATACGACCATACAAATATAGAAAATAGTAAAGATAATGGAGATGTTTCAGGATGCCGTCTCTCCATTATTTCTAGTTTCTCCTTTTCAAGATGATCAAAGAAGGAAGAAATGAAGATCCCATAATGAACTATGATAAATATCTAAATTTACAAAGACAACAACCCTCGATAGTAATTAGAAACTCCTAAACATGATGAATCTTAAAAATGAACCCCCCCCCCAAAATACATATCTCTTTAGGTGTCAAGATTTCCAAGTAATCAATTAAAATGTGATATTGGGAAAAATGAATAACATTGAATCTAGAAATTTTGCTAGATAGAACAAAAGAAGTCCTCAATACCTCTCCAATGCCACAAGACTAACAAAAATTAAATAAAATAGAAAAAATTATGAGTTCAAAGGTCCAAATAGGAGATTTGATTTCAAATAGAAATAAAATTTATTAGTAGAAAAAATTGATATCGAGACTTGCACCACTGAAAAGTTAGCAAAAACAACTTTCTGACGATATCTTATTTGTGAAAATATGACTCATGGATACAAATTTATAGGAATTTTCTCAATTCTAGTATAGTTTTCCAAAAAAAAAAAGCCCCTTGGACAGGGCATTGGTCACCCACATGATTAAGGGTGTTGTGAAGGGTGCTAGAGGGGAGTTGGCCAGGTTGGCCAGGTGAAGTGGTGAGGAGTCAATAATGAGATCTTCACATCACCTGCTTTATATTAGTGTTGGGTGTTGGCCATAGGACAACATGCGACAACCAAGCACTAGAACCCTTAGCACTAAATGGATGTAATAATAACTAGAATAATATTTAATTTTAAAACACCATCAAAATTGTACCTTTCCAACACCAAAGTGATGCAAAACCTACACAAGGGCCAAATCTGCAAAGGAATATTCCATCAAAGACTACACACCATTTGGTGATGTCTGGGATGCTACAAAATATACATATGTGTATGGATCCATACAATTATACAAATGTACCACGTTCTATTTTTTAGCCCTCTGGACATTGATCTATGTTTTGATTATATTGATCAGTGTTTTGACTATAATAATTTGGAGACTATATTTTGATTTGGGTTTTGACTATATTGTTTTGGAGACTATATTTTGATCTATGTTTTGACTATGATTCCAAAACTTGTTTTAAGACATTTATATTATGATGATGCTTCAACTTTATATCAGTTTGATATTGTTCTTAAGAAATGTATATATGAATTTGATTATCTTGAGATGTCAATAAATGATTATATCATGTTTTATGATAATCAAATTGACCACCCCATTGGTTTAATGAGGTGGATATAGGAGATAGTTTCCCCTCCTAGACGAGGAGGGAGAGCATCATCAAAGATAGAGAAGTAGATCCAAAAAAATCCTAAGACCACCATGAATCTGAGAGCTCTCTCTCTCTCACACACTATTCAATATTTGGTTTCAATGAATGTTTATGTTCATCTTGAAGTTGTTTAATCATTGTGTATTTGACGATTCTTGTCTTTTGAGTTGAATAATCATGAAAAATTGTATAAACTATCTATTCTTCATAATTAATGTCTAGTGTATGTGTTTTCGATAAAATATTACCTTAAAAAGGTAAGTGTGATCTTTTGCTTGAGAGAAATTGACATATTCTTATCAAATTATATCATGTAAGAAAAATATTTTTTCTTATTTGAATATATTTATATAAGTATATAAATGAGAAAATATTTATATACATATATAAATACATATGTAATTATAAATATTTTGAATTGAGAATTAAATTATGTCAATTAGAGATAATTGATAGATAAGTAAATAAATATAAACACACACACACACACACATATACTTTACCTTGCATCGATTATTTTTTTGATCAAATGCATCGCACAACCATATTTTCAAAAATTGAGCTAAGATTAGGATACCATCATGTAAGCTTGAAGGATGAAGACATCCATAAAACAACCTTTAGGACAAGGTATGCGCATTATGAATTCATAGTTTTACCTTTTGGACAAACCAATGCTCGAGCATCATTCATTAACCTGATGAATAATGTCTTGAGATATTGTCTAGACAAGTTTTTTTTTTAATATTTTATATGATATCTTAATATATTCTAAGAATGAAGAAGATCATGTGAAAAATTTGAGATTTGTCCTACAACAATTAAGGGAACATAAATTGTATGGCAAGCTATCTAGTGGTTTTTTTTATTCCATTTGATTGTATGTTCCTCTCTAAAGGAAAACTACTTCTTATTATTAAGAAAATAAGGTCAAAGGATGATGAACAAGGATTTGATATATCCGTCTATACTTTAGGCTCTACAAAACCAAGGAGGGTTTCCCCTTACATACACCACTTGGACATATAAAACTATAGAATAGATGATGTTTTTAGAAGATTAACTTCTTACACATATTGTTATGAATGTAGCACACATATTTATCTTATTAGACATTCCTATATCTCCCTCAATTCTTGGTGTAAGAATATAACTAATAACTAATCATAAGAAGCTTTAAATATTATGATTTAGTTTCTTTCTTGGTTATAAACATAATGCATCACTCAATGAATCAATGCCTTACACAATTATAGAGTCAAGAACTATGAAATTTTCTCATAACAATAATTTAAGCACAAATTCAAGGGTTTATATATACCATTATTTTATAATAGTATGACCCACTATTGTTCAATCAACATATTTCTTCTTACAAATCCTTATATCACAATATTCATTTAATTGAAAACAATTACTCTACTCCTTGAATAGAAGCCATGAATAAATTATTTATTACATCAAATGTGTAAGATAGAATCTCAAAATATTTGATTTTATTGATTCATAAAATATTATGTACAAAAAGGAGAAAATATTTTTGATGAATATCACTCATATGTACCTCAATTTAGACTATATATTGATATTATAAGCAAAAAATTATAATTATTTTCTCCAAAAGTTAAGACTCTTTAAAACATAACTAGACCATCCCTAAATATATTTTCTAAAATCCCAAAACAAGGCTTGAAATTCCCTTTTATAGGAATAAGGGAAAAAACAAGCTTATAGCCTTAAACAAATGTCACAATTTTCATGTGACAAAACAAAAAATAGGTACAATCACTTCAAATAAGATAAAATACACTTTGAGTAAAGAAAAAAAGATGATGAGATCATTTTAGAACTTGAAATTGATGTTGAATGTGCCACTCCATATACTCATTGTAATGATTGAGCCATGAGTTATAAACATCTTCAACAAGCCACTTGAAATGTAAAATATTTTGGACCTTATTATTATGGACATTATATTTGGCATCCATAATTTCCTTGGTTTCCTTAATAAAATTATCAAAATTGGATTCTAATTTTATTAACTCATCAATTGAATTATTTAATAAATTCAAATTAGGCTTATCACTTGAGCAAATGAACAAAAACATGGTTGGGATTACAATACCAAACTCCGATTTTCAAACATGTAGATGCTTGATTATTCCAAAGTTGTTTAGAATTTTAAGCATCACCCCCTCCTCCAATATCTCAAAGATATTGAATTAATTATTTAATTGCAAGTCCAGTCTAGATTGGAATGTTGAGATATCCACTAATAATCCAATGGCTTCATTGGTCTCTGTGATCTCCTTAGGAGGACTGTTGTCAAATTTTGTAAATTTGACAATTTCTACCATTGAGGTTGTTTTGGGAATCCACATGCTTTGAATTGCTTGTAGGGATACCAATGGTTGAATATGCTTAATTAAATAATTTTTCAAGTCATTGTAGCTTCCCCAGGAATATTCCAATTTGTGCAAGATTTTTCATAACCTATAGACAAGAATGCCATCAATTAAATTTATTTCAATCTTTTGAGCCTCATCCTTAGCTTCCTTCCCAAATTCCTTGATTTGCATTAAATCCCCTTTTAATTATTTTATTCTCAATGATAGAGTTTCTATATCTTGAGATAAGAACTCAACATATCTTGATTGAGGAGTGGAGGTGGGAGCATCCAAGCTTTGGGGAGGTGGAAATTGAGATATTTTATTGTACTCCAAAACTAACATATTGTGAGCATATTATAGCTTATTTTAGTCTTCCTACATATTCTTGATTGTTTCTTCACTTAATAATGTAATACTTACTACTAAGGATGTTGCTTGGGAAGGAGTAGTGCTAGTAAATCTTTTAACAATTAAATTTCCTAACAATTCACCAACATCTACTTGAGGATTATTATGATCTTGAGTCATCGACCAAATTGATAAGGTTTCATATTTGGTATTGAAATATGATCCAAAATATAAATCCCCAGCCTACTCATTTGGTGTTAGTATTTCAACTCCAACCTCTTGCATCCTTATTATATCCAAAGCAATAGTAGAGGACATGTCCTAGTTTGGTAGTAGGACCTACATCTAATGTCTTTCACAATTTTCCTTTCCTCTTCAAGGGAGATATTCTTTAACTTAAATTTTACCTTTTGATAAATTCTTTGGTTATGTTCTTTACTTCCTCTTGGGTGGCTTCTCCATTTCTCTTGTTCAATTATGCAATAAACTCTACAAACTTATTTTTGATTAGGAATACCCAAAATTCCCTAGACTACAAAATTGTCATCGGTCATGAATTATGTATAGGCAAGGGAATTGAAATCATTAATCACCTCATGCTCGCTCCTTAAATCAATCATCATTCTTATTTTAGGTGGGTCATCCACTAGAGCTCTTGGAGGGGAGGGAAATTTTCGATTCACCTCTTTTTTATCTGGTGTATTTTCACCTATATCTTCTGCTCCAATAGAATATTATACCAAAGGTTGTATGCAACTTGTTTTATCCTAAAGTGCCCTTGAAGGTGCACTCCTTGCATCCTTATGAATAAATTGTTCAACTTCTTCTTATCTAGGCCTTTCTTTCACAACTAAAAATAATATCACTGGGATAAGTACATTTTCCATAATGTCCTCATACTTGTCCAACATGGCTTGGAGTTTAATGAATAGATCTTTAATCTCCGCACATGCTCCTTGGTATCAAGGATTTGACCTTTTACTTTTTATTAAACCTTGTGGTCCTAGCCCATTTTTCATTCATCATCTTTATCTTCTCATATGTGTTACAATTTCTGATTACATACTCTATGATATTGAGCTTATGATAATAATTAGACCTTTATGTATCCAATCTAATATGACCAATGTAATGCTTAGGGTCACAATTTTGGAAGATATCAATTTTAATTCTATATGATTATAATAGAGAGGGAAGTACATCTAATCCTTCCAATGATGTAACTTCAAAAAATGAGAAAAATGTAGTAGAAGGCACACTTGCACCTTTCTTATTCATCCTAAGATGAAACTTATATGTTTCATTCAAATGCCACATTATTTCTAAGAAGGAAAGTCTATAAATTATATATTTTGGTATAGTATGGGGTTTTATAGGTGAACTATATATTCTAATGATAGTGGTATTTGAGTGAAAATAATAATCACCCCAATTATGATTTATCCCCTTCTCAAGATCTCTCTCCTTCGACCTCGGGAATTTCAATATATTTTTTGAGATCCTTTGTGTGTATGGAAACCCTACATTTTTTTGGACTACTTGAATGAATAGTTTCTAAAAATCCACATAACTAGCAACATTAGAATGTATATCCCATATATGAGTCCGTATTTGCATAAGAATTTGGACTCCCTCCTCATTTACCATCCTTAGCCTCATGGTGCCACTCCAAATATCTTTGCCACTATATATAATTAGGTGACATAACAAAGAATACCAACTAAAATGGATGGAGTAATCTTTGTTTGAGATGAAATTCAATTGTGAATGCATTCCTTTTGCAATATATGATACATAATTAAATCCTCTTTTCAACTCTCTATGCTACACATCAACAACAAGCATCATCATATAGATAGGAATTTGAACCTTGCAATCTTCACCTAATACCTGACACAAAGCACAATATGTATTCTCAAAATAATCTTCAAAGATATCATATTCGAAAGCTTCAACTTCATCTTTAGAGAATTTAACTATTTTCCATTCTACATCTCTTCTCCTCTACTAGGGAAACCAAATAACCATGTAATTATGTTTATTTTGAGAAAATTACTTGTTTGTGACACCAAAATTGATTGACACATTTGCAGTGACATTGAGGTTAAAACCCTCGGTGATATAATGCTTGTTTAAATGTAATAGGACACCTTCATGCCTATTCCTGATGATTATGTTTTTTGCATCATACTAATGAGAAATAACTTTGATAAGGTCCACATTTAAAAATATATTGGGAACAACTAGTTTTCCCAAGTCCATACACCTTAGGTTTGAAATAGGCATGTCTACAAGGCTTTTCTTGTAGCCATATTCAAAAAAATTCTACCCTTTTCAAGGGATGACAACATCCTTGACATCACCAACCTTGTCAAAAAATATATTTGTTACCACCCTAGTGCCTTGATCATGTTTTGGCTATTTGGAGGATCCAGGTAATTAATTTATTAGGTATTTCTCAAGAATCCTCTAATATTACTAGCTCGACAAATATTTATTGACCTTAATATTTCCTAAGTCTAGTGTCTAATATTTGTCCTCAACATGATCAACGACTGTGATCGAGACTTGGAGATCGACGACCTCTTCACTATCTCACTGTTTATGTGGTGGGTCCCCATTTTTCCTTGCAGGATAGTGGGCAATAGTGGAGATCGAGCAACGATGATCGGATGGTGCTCGCGATGTGTCAGGTGGGACCAAAAAAAATGTGAGGTGATGGAAGAAGAGGATGACATGTAATGTAAGACCTAGATATAGAAACAAGATCGGCTAGTGGAAAGTGACATCATGAAGGAAACGTGGTAGAATATTGTTCAATCGGTTCACATCACTGTTGTGAAGCGAAATAAATGAATCCTTTCAGTGATGAGTGATGAACAAAAGGAGATAGTGGAGTATGATGTAAGTTGTGGATAGATGGTAGCTACCATTGTCCCATTGAAGACATGGTGGGTCCCTAGCTTAGCCCTATGATATGGCAGGCTTGTGGCACGTGGACTCAAGGATAGGTGGCAATAGGAGATTGAATGAATGAATGAAGAATTTTAATAATGTCCACGAGGCAAAACAACCTATGGGACCCATAGATCAGAAGAATAACAAAACACCACAACCCAAAAAAGAAACCACATCCCAACAATTACTTGATCTTCCTTTCCTTCTAAATTTTGGATCTTCTACTATGAATTTTTATCAAATAATCAACACTTTTCGATATTCTCTCATCCTCGAATAAGCTGTATAAAGTGTCCACATTTAAGATCTTGATATAATTGACCCGAATATCCATGTAGGATGGGAATTCTATGATGAAATGCCACTCTGTCTCTACAATCCCTAATGAACAGAACCTGCATATCCTATCAGCCCAATCTTCTTTAGGTGTCGTCCATCTATCAGTTTCACATCTCAACTGGTGCAAACTAGTTCTTAGCTGAGCTATTAAGATTTTCGCTTTCCATTTTATTTTCGCACCTATATATGATTTTTGAGTATGATCATATGAGGGATTAAAGATGTAATACTCCCTTTTCCTTGATAAATCCCTAGACCACATACTTTCTTTAACTTTTTGTTACACATACATTTTGATTGCCTTATTGTTATTTGGGAAATCATCTATGTTGACACCCCACTTACTTAGCCACTTGTTATTTTGCTTCATCCACGTGCTCTTCCTTCTATTTAGATTCTCTGCTGCTACCATTTTGGGCCAATGGGACACCTCCATGTTCTCTAGCCTCTTTAGATAACTTAGTAAATGAATCATAGCCGATGTCTCCACAGGTAAGGCACCAGCCTCAGCTAGGACAATCTCATAGGGAACAAATGATTTTATTTTGAGGCTGCTTGTGATTAAATGTTTTTGTAGTCTTTCAATTTTCCTCCACTTCATTGTTGAAGTATTTCCACCCCAAACTTCACACCCATAGAGAACCACCGGCACCACTAACAATCCAAAGAGAGTTTTCTTGGTTTTCCAGTCCCATAATTCAACACTCCTACATCTGTTTTGCAAAGAGTATAAATCTTTCCATCCACCTTGAATCCTTTTTGCTCTACATGTCTCCCAACTAAGCCTATAGTGAAAATCAAGGCCAAGGTACTTATAGTCACTAACCACTTGCAAGGGACTGCCTTCGAAGACAAATTATATAGCTTCCTTCTTTCTTTTCAAGGTAAATATCATAACCTTAGTTTTACTGATGTTCACTTGCATCCCAACCTCCCGACAAAATAACTCAAGAGATTTCAAGTGATCCTTCAAATCATGTGATGTTTTTTCCATTAGAATAAGATCATTAGCATAAAGCAACAATTTTATTGCTTCATTGCTTTGCATCGCTATTGTGAAGCAAAAAAAAGGAAGGATTTTAGCGATGCATTAGAAGGATGTGATGGGTATGAACACCAAGTGAATGAGACCAATAGTGCAAGTTTAACGAAGATTGATTTTATGGTCATGTTTTAAAGATGTTGGGATGAAAGGCAAGCTAGAGAATCATGGCATGAAGATCGAATTTGAAGATAAAAAATGGCTAGGTTTGTGTGAACATGGTTTTTGACTGGTAATCAACACAGAGAATGAAATTAAATGTTTTACCTGCTCCAACAACCAGTTGATTAAAGATTTGATTTACAAGGTGGTGACATAGATTTCCAAGGCTTTGAGATCAAAATCAGATCGAATAATCAAGAGAATACATTTAATGTATTCTAGGGTTAGGTTTTTTGCAGACCACCATGATTAAAAAATACAATGAACCAAAATTTGAATATTATGGTGAATGGATCAATGAATAGGTAGCTTCTTGAAGAAGATAGTGGGAAAACGCTAACAAAAGCTTTCAAATGTGCTGGATGGTGGTGCAAGGCTCGAGGTAGTAATTGCAGCTCAGTAGGGTTAAGAAAAAATATGACAATCAGGAAATTGTCTAAGTGTAGGTGGTGAATGGTGTAGCAGTGAGTGTAAGTGAGCCAAGTTGTAGACAAAGACTGCACTAATTTGAATGAGTAGAACCCAAACAAAAATTCATAGATTGCAATCAGGGTTAACATTTAGAGAGAAGAGGAGAGAGAGTAAGGTGCAGAGAAGAGAGTGAGTTGCAAAGATTGCAACATATATTTGTGCAATTATAAATTAAGTTGCAAGATTGAATTGTGTTCAATAGATAAAAATATAATAACTTAAGTTGTAAACTTGATTGGTGGGTGCCATCAAATATCTGGGTAGGTGCTCAGATAAGGGAGTGGGTGTTTCCTTGGAGTGGGTGCTCCTAAAACCATGGGATTGGTGTCTCCTTAGGGTTGGTGCCCTTAAACTTTATAATTAATCATTTGATTGTGAGGCTAGATTAGGACAATAGATCCTAGTTGCATTTCTCACTATGGTTTTTCCCATCTTGGATTTTCCACGTGCACCTTGTGTTATGTGATGCTATGTGTGTGCATGTTTATATTTTTGCATATTGAGTTTTATTCTGCACATCAAGGGCTTAGGGGATTAATCTATAATTTTTTTTAAAGGCTAAAATTTAGAAGTGATCTACTGATTCACCCCCCTCTTAGTAGATTATTGTGTTCCAACAAAATGACACTATATAATAACATTATAGCTTATATTTGTAATAAAGGATATGAAATTATGATTCACTAAGTGGACACAACACAATGATAAGTTGACATGTAATCTATTGGAAAATACTACTTAAGTAGGCGATTAATAGGTAACTTAAGTTTTTTAAAATGCATGTAGGGTAGATACTGATAGGAATTTTTTAGGGAACGAGGCCTGCAAAATAATAAACATAAAGGTTTGGGATGGTCACTTAAATTATTTCGATGGGCTCCATCAATTCAATGATGAAACACAAGAAAAGAAACAACACCATGGGATAGCTAGGGTTTTATAATTAGGGCATAAAACCTCAACAAACAACAAAGGAAAACCCTAGGAATTTGAACAAGCTCCATCAGTGGCTCTATTTGGGGACACATGCTTGAAAAAAACATGGTAAGAATCTAGAAAACTCTGGGCAGCATACCAAACAAAATAAATGACAAAACTAGAAACCAAAATAACTATACACAACTTTACATAAAATACATTGTTTATGAAAAAAAGAAATTCAAGAAAAATAGGCTTTCAATAATTGCCCATGCATTGGTAGTTATTGTACCTCACCATTTACATTCTAAAGAAAGTATGAATCTTCACCATGAACATCTGTGATAATGAACTAACCATAAGGGGTCAATTTTTTCATGTTTCCCTTTATCCACAATCTTGCATGTTCCACATCAACACTAGGTTATTGACTTGGAATTTCCTACTAAAATACTCCTTTTAATGCAAATAATTAAATTGAAAATATTTTTCATATTTGTTGCATGATCTTGTCTTCTCATCTCATCTAGTTAGGTTAATTTATTTATTCTACATCCCATGACATCTATAGAATTCATTCATTGTATTCTTGCGTAAATTTGTAAACTAGAAGAAATTTGTTTATAGGCATTCTAGCCTTTAGACCATACACTAATTCATAGGGTGATTTACCAATTGATTTCTTAATGATCATTCAGTCAACCCTAAGTGTTAACTTAAGCTTAGAATCCTAGGCCTTTTTATTTTCCCAAGCATTCTCAATATAATCTTCAACAAGATTTTGTTACTTGATTCAACTTTTCCTTTGCCCTAGGGATGGTAAGGAGAGGAATATGCCACTCATTCCATAACTATTACAAAATTCAGAGAACTCATCAAACGTAAAACACATAACATTGTTAGTGACTAATTTTTTTGGGACCCCAAACCTTGTGATTACGTGTTCCATGAGAAAATCAGTGACAACCTTTCTTATTAACTTCCTTGTTGGAATTTCCTCAACACATTTGGTGAAGTAATCTATTCCTACAAGGATCCATTTGAATCCTCCACTTGAGCTTTCTAAAATTTCACCAATAAAATCAACTCCCCATTAATAAAAAGGAGCTTATAAAATCATGAACCTCATATGTAATGCTCCCAAATATTTTAATTTGCCAAATAATTTTTTACATGCATCACATCTTCTCACTAATATTTGAGTTTCAAGAAAAAGTGTAGGCCACCAATAACTAGACCTAAGAACCCTATGCAATTTTTTTTTGTCATGAAATGACCTTAATAACTCCCACCATGTATTTAATTTAGTATATTGGAGGGTTGGTCCTCAAATACACATCTCAATAAAACACCATCTCCATTTTTCCAATATAGATCACTTTGCAATATGATGTATTTGATTGCTTATAGCTTGAGGGTCCTCTTTTGATTGTCATTTATATGCTCATGACAATACATATTCTATATTATATAATTCCCTTATACCAAGAAAAATATTGTAAATTACAGTAACACCTCTTCTTTTGCTTAATTTATTTGGGTTGCCTCAAGGTTAGATTCAACCATGAGCCTAGCTAATCCTTGTCCTTTGACTAATTTGGTGATCTGAATGCTTATATTGAATTATTGGATCTTGTTGATCCATCTACATATTCTTCTAGTGACTTCCTACTAGGTGAAAATGTCTTTAGGTGCCCAAGTGGGACATAAGCAATTATCTCGAGTCCCAGAAGATATGGCTTGAATATTTTCACAACTCTTACCGAAGAATAGGCTTGTTTCTCCATGATATCATATTTTACTTCAACTTCTTGAAGATATTTATTGAAGAAAGAAATTGGTTGCTCGTATCCCTTATTATTCTTTTGCAACAGCAAAACAACAATAGTGTGGAATGAAGAAAATGAGAGCAGTTGAAATTCCTTTGAGAAATCTAGGGACTTAAGCACAAGAGCTTTCTTGATAGCATCTTTAATATTTTGAAATGCTACAATTGGTTCCTTGCCCCAAGAGACTAATTCTCCCTTTTTTAATTTATCCTCTATCACTCCAAACATACACTTTTTGGGTTTAAATATATACCATATTCTATTGCTCTAAACAATATTTTCAAGATGCATGCAATGGTCTTCAACTTTCTTTGAAAAAGTAGTAAGGTCATATTGACATATCACCATAATAATATCAATTAAATCAGAAAAATCTACATCCATAGCTCTTTTGAAATGTGATACCTACATTTTTTAGACCAAAAGACATCCTTATGTAAACATATGTGCCCCAAGGTGTGGTAAAATCAATCTTGTACTACTCTAATTCCTTTATTTTTACTTGATTATATCCTAAAAAGTCATCCATCATTGATAATAATTCACAATAGTAACTTTTTACAAAATTCCATCTATATTGGGCAATGGATGATTGTCTTATAATGAATAGACATTTATATTTATAAAATTGACACACAATATAGTGTATCCATTTTTCTTCTTGATCGGTACCAAATTGGAAACCCAAGTAGAGTGTTTGATAGGCTTGATTATACTTGTAGCATTGTAAATTGTCACCCTTGACAATTTCACACTATTTTGCTTTCCCTAAAGTTATTGGACCTAATTGAGCACTTAGTTTCCTAAATTATGCATTTCGTGTCCCATTTTAAACATTCTTTGACAATTTTCAAGTATAAAACAAATGCTCTCATTTAATACTTTACCCCCAACTCCTTAAATTCTAGAAAATAGGTCTGGGACACTAGCGCCTAGGGCACCTATGTCCCCCTATTTTGGCTCCAAATTCAAATATGTCGGTGTCAAAATTTTATCATTTGAAATTCAAATATCTAAAGTCAGCCATTGGGATTTAATTTTTCAAGAAATTAGAATTATTGTGTATAAATACCTAGTTGTTGCATCATTTCAAATCTATCTAGCAACAAGTGAAGAAATCTAGCAAGTTGGAGAATTTATGATCAAGAAATTATCAAGAGCATTATCAAGCAAGTCAAAAGAAACAATTAAAGGATTCATTGCAACAATTCAAGATCCAAGAATCATGTCAAAAGTGTATGCGAGTTTGTTCATGTTTATGTTTTCATATTGTTTGTGAAGACTAATCCTTGTAGGTTTCCAATAAGTTCAAACAATTTAGGCAATTCAAGTAATTCAAGCAATTCAAGAAAGCAAGATCCAAAACTCGAGGAGATGTGCATGACTTCAATCCTTCAAGGAATCAATTGAAGGGTGGTGAGTTGCAACACTTTGTGGATTCATCATTCCTTCCTATCATTTATCCTTTTATCATTGACATTGCCATTGTGGAAGTGGAAACACTAACACGAAGTTTGACTAAGGCAAGCCCCTAAATGACACAACATTTCTTCTCTCTTTGAGTGTATAGGTTTTAAGTTTGAAGAAGAGTTGAAGGAAGTTTGAAGATCAATTGTTCATCGTTGCAATCGAAACCCTACACCTTGATAATTCATGGAAACTCAATTACAAAAATATTTGAAAATGGAAATTAGAAGCTTTGATCCATTGTTGTGTTATGACTCTCGAGGATTATGAAAATAGATCCAAAAAGACCTAGTAGGACAATACCCCTAGAGGAAATGTCCTTGGAAATCAGGCTCAAATTTATACCATAGGTGCACAGTGTCCTGCTTAGTTCATTTCTGAAGTCTTAATTTCTCTGTGATATTTTAGATCTATTGTATTTGCATCAGAGCAATAATTTACATCATTAGGTCAATTGGATCATTGCATCTCATTCTTAGGATCATTTTAGATTTGGTCAAGGGCAGGTTGACTCACCTTTCAGGTTGTAAGTCAATCATATATCTTGTCCAAATCCATCAAATCCCCACTACCTTCCAATGAAACATTTGGGAAAATGCCTAAACCCTAAGGTCAAATCTTAGGGTTTCACTTTTTCTATGTTTCAATACACCCATCTCTAAGTTTCATTAATTCTTATTGCATCTTGGGTGCCAGGGTTGGGTTTATAGGTCTTTTATTTTTCCTAAAGGGCTTAGTATCTAGATTGAGAGCAATCTCTTACTATAATAAGTCTTCTCTATATGCCTTCAAGTCATTATAAGACCATACAAAAAAATAGTTATACTTTTTGAGTAGAGAAATAAGCATAGTTCTAGTTTTAGGGTCTAATTTCTTTTTAATGTAAAATTTTTTGGGGGAAAATTGTGTACCCAAATTGATCTCTTCAAGATACTTTTCATGAAGAGGGATTGACTTTGTAACATGCTTGTCTACATTGTCAAACACTCTCTCTAAAGCAACCAATCATTTTGGGAGTTTATTTGTCTTTAGTTGAATTAATTCATTCCTAAAAATAGTTTCCTTTCCATCCTCAATCTCAACAAAACTTTGGAAATTAATCTCCTGGTTGTGGTATTCATCTATACAATGCAAAAATTTCAAATAATCCTGATCATCATTAAATATTTTCTAGTTACAAACATTATTAAGAATAAATGGTCTAGTTTTCACTTCAACCTTAGATATTCCAACAAAGGCTATATCATTGGTTCTCAAAGCTATATTGGCAAGGAGACATGTCATTTCATTATTTGACCTCTCAACCTAATCTATAGAAAAAGCATCAAAAATTTCTATAGTATCCCATATAGCAATTGTATGACCTATACAATTGACTATAAAATTAAATGATTACAACAAATTCAAGAAAAATTACAATCAAGATCACACCAATGAAGCAATTTGAAAGAATATCAAACAAATAATCAATACCTTAGACTTGCAATACCTTCAAGTTGAGCTACATTGTTCTCCTCCTTTCACTTTAGAGAAAAGTGTTATGATATGCTCTCATATTTACACAAAGCACTTTGAATATGATTGCAGGATATTATGATTCTTGGATTTGATCGAAGAGGATTAATAATATGGATAAGGTTGGTTTTATAGATTTGGAGATATCAATCAATGGTCAAGATCTAATGAGAGACTGAGCAAATCAATGGCTCATAATTGATGAGGAGTTAACTGACTGCATGATTTGAGTGAACTAAGTGTAAGAAGGAGTGAAGTGGATTGATTGAGTGTTAACTAATTAGATTGATCAGAAGACTGATCTAATTGAAGAGTGAAGTGAGAGTCAGTCCTAGTTAACTATTCAGGTGGAAATACATAGAAATTAGTAATTGTTAGATTAATCAATTATTAATGGTAGGTGCAAAAATGGATAAATAAATAAAATAATTTTATTTATTTATTTACAGAATGGATAAATTAATTCTTAAATAATTATTTATTTTTGAGAATTGGGGAATTAATTAAATAATTTAATAAATTATTTAATTAATGGAAGAATAACTAGTAAATTAATTAAATAATCAAAATTATTTAATTAAAAGAGGAAATTGGTTAAATAAGGTAATTTAATTAAATAAAAGAGTTATTTAATAAAAATCAGAAGATGGATTGATAATACCTAATGATGGAATATGATGATGTTTTGGAATAAATATGTGTCAGATTTAGGTGTCTACATTTTGTCTCTCTTTGAGACAATACATTTTTATAGTGTTGTTTCAAACGAAGTGTGAAATAATTTGCAATGACATGCCCCAATTTGTCTAGGTGAATGAAATGGAGTTGGTATGCCCCTCGAGAGTTTAGATGAATTTAATGGAGGATGATGGAAAATAGTAAAATTAATAAAATGATATGAAGTTATGTGATGGGGGGTCCATTGGTAGTGATAGAAATAGGTTAGGGGTGTAATTAGGGTAAAAGTCTTAGGTCAGGGTAAAATGCATAAACATCAATAATAAAACCCTAACAAGCACAATGAAGCATGAGACAACATGAAAATTAAAATAATAAGCTCAAATGCAAACCGATCTCCATATTAAGCTCGATTTATCTCCATTGCTCTTCTCAACCTCGTATGAGAATGCAAGATTTTGAAGGATTGTTGATGTAGGAATGTTGGTTGCTCAATTCAACAACATAATGACATGATGAAGGTGATAGATAGAGATGGATGAAAGATTCAAGAATGATTTTGACACCATAACGATGCTTGAAGAATCAAATCCCCAAATAGATTTTGAGAGGCTATATTTATAGAGCTTTGATGTGGACGAAGATAAGATTTGATAAGTTTCGATAAGGATTTGATTTTTGACAAAAGAGGAAATACAACGAGATGAAATAAGATAGAAAGATTCGATTATTCGTTTTAAAGGAAATAAATCCTAAAACAAATGAGAAGGATAATTGATGAATTATCTAATTAAAATAAAGTAATTAAATACACATGAGTTCCCATTTTGGGAAGAAAGCGAGAAGATCTTCTTAGGATTCTATTAATTAAATATTTGATTTATTCAATTAATGTTGAATTTATGATTTCGTAAACTAAATAATACAAATTATTTAATTAACATTAGAAGAACAAAGAGATTATGAATATAAATGATTTAATTAATTATAAAATATAAATTATTTAATTAACATTAGAAGAACAAAGGGATTATGAATAGAAAGGGGTTAAATAAATAAGATTTATTTAACTAATTAGATGATGACATGGGTACCTAGGGAAAAACATGCTACAAGATGTCTAAATGATGTAATGTTGTGACAAGGTATTGTTAGAGGATATTTTTGGGTGTCTACATTTTTCCCCTCTTTGAGATGATTTTGAGATAATGTTTGAGATAATGTTTGAGATGATGAGATTTGTGTCGAGTAACATCATTTCAAAGAAGCTAAGGTATGGATAGAGGAAAATGGATGATGATGAGATGGATAGGATGATGATGATGTAGAAATATGATGATGATATAAGAACAAGATGATGATGCCCCCTCGAGAGGATAGGCGGGTTGGAAGAACATGAGTATGCTCTTGAAATGGATGAAATGATAAAAGATGGATAAAGAAATGGATAATACATTATGTTGCAAGAAAGTGAGCAATCACGGTGTTTGATATAGCACTAGATGTTATGCACCAAGGTATAAGGACAAAGGTGACAATGTGTCTCATGCCCTAGTGTAATACAACCTTGTCTAAATGTATGAGGAATAAACTAAGAGCATTAAAGTCCTAATGCACAAAAGGTATGATGTGACCTTAAATGCAAAGGATAGTGCAAAAATCTATTCCAACATACACAAGATATGGATATTAGGTGGAATGATATATATTTGATACAAATGCAAGATAAAATGATAACATACACAAACAAGCAAGCAAGCATGTACAAATGATTCAAAAACAAACTTGAGGTATTGCCCTGGTCAAGCTATAAATGATTGATTGATTGATTGATTGATGATGATGATAGTGTTGTCATTGCAGGGAATGATATCTCCCTAGATCAACACAAGGATGATAAGGGTAAACCCACAAAAGTGGTTTACAATTCAAGTGAGGAAGGAAAAGTTGCAAAAAATGACCCCATGCAAAAAAAAAATGTTTTTGGGGGCTCGAACAAACTTTTGGTTCGAGCAAACTCATTAAATGTTGGGTCTCACCCTTTGTCTCATTCACGGGAAAAAAAAAAAGGGAAAATTTGTAAAATGGGGGTTTTCTCGAACCCACGTTCGAGTGAACCCCCTGGCTCTCTCAAATCCCCCTTTTCCCACCTTCTCACCCTCTGGCACCAAAAAACTCCAAATTTTTTCCCTTTGAAGCTCAGGTTGAGGATGAAAATGGAGGAGACTTCACAGACCCAACTAGATGATGGTAGTCCTAAGAATGATCTATCCAATGAATATTTAATTGTAATATGTTTTGGTTTTATTATGTATTTGTTTATTTAGTTTTATTAAACATAGGTTTTTCATCAAAAATCAAGCTCTTTGTTTCGCACATGTAGAAAAATAGAAGATTATCAATTTTTTTAAGAAATAAAATGAGTGCACCAGATATTGAAGTCCTTGATCCATCAAAAAAAAAGAATTTTGATACATACAAAAAAATTTGTGTTATACGGCCCACCTATGTCTAAATTGTAATTGGTTTGACTTAGACAATTTATTAAGGAAAAAATATTCAATAAAACACTATGTAACCAATTGGAAGCACTAGATATTGTAGTTACAAAATTAGAATTTTATCCTTCATGGAAAAAAGTTATGTGTTATACGGTGAGTGTCACTCCTTAAAAATGGTGTTTACTGAAAAAAACTAGTTTTCAAAGGAGATGGAAAAAGAAGTGCAATCTGATTCCAAAAAAATTGAAAAAAATATATTTGGAATCTATAGATAAAATTTCATAAATCACTAGTTTGCATCATCTTCAAATTCCTCACGGTTTAGCCGCTATAGGTGTCCAAAAGTGAAGATTTAGTTAGAAAAAATCAGTTTAGTGTCCAGTTTGGCCAAAAATTGTAAACCAGTATTGTGGGATCACCCATAATTGATTGATTGATTGAATGGTTTACGACAAGATTAGGATCAAAGCCAAAGGATGTGATTGGATAATTTGAAAATATTAATTGACTTGATTGGTATGGATTAAGGATTGACTTGCATTTGGATTATTGCTTTGAATGATTGAAGATGATTTGATGTATGGATGAATGGATTTGATGAAGATGATTGATTGGTTGAATGGTTGGATGATTGGATTGAGGTGATGGATTGATTAGATGAAATTAGAAGTGATTGGATGGATTGATTTTATTTCTTGTACTTTTGTTGGCTATTTGATTTTTTAATCTTTTTTCAGGACCTTTTTCCATTTTGATTTTGATTTTTGGGGATATTTTGATTTTTTTGTATTTTTAAAATATTTGATTTTTTTTGGCTTTTTTCAGGACATTTTATGATTTTTAGGGATTTTTTTTCATGACATTTTATGATTTTTATGGATTTTTTCAGGACATTTCAATATAATAATGCAAGGATAAGGCTAATGAATAGGATGATCAAGATCAACTAGATAAGATATGGACACAAATGCCTAAGTAATTTGCACCTATTCCTTATCAAGACCAAGGAAGGGAAGAAATGATGTATTTAGATAGAATGATGGAATATGGATAACGTAAAGGATATGTTATGAAAGATATGGATAAAGTGTATAGGATAAGATGTATGAAGTTCAAGAAGATCCTTAACCTTGTCAAGATCAAAGGTGGAAAGGTAAAGGATGAACATAAAGAGGATAATGGTTAGGAATGATAGGATGGATGAAACTTGCCCCCAAGTGTAAAGTGCAAGAGGAATATGGAAGATAGGATGTGGATAGGAATACGAAGAAAGGACTCAATCATCAAGTTTCATGGCTAATATCCCTCGAATATGTGCTCTAATAAACCATGGAAATGGGAATTAGACTCATAAATGTTGGCATTATGGAAGAAGCTAAGGACTTAAGCAAAGGTTTGGATTAAAGGAGGATAATGGGGGATGGATGTTGGATCATGGATAGGAGGTTGGAAGGCTTGTTGATGGATAGATGGAAAGGATGGCAAGATCAACATTGAAACACACCTTGAAGGGTGGTGGTGATGGAGGAAAAATGGATTTGGAAGGTGATAGATTTTTAGATGGAAGATTGGAGGAAGCTTTTGGATTAGCAAGTTTGGATGCCAATTTAGATTTTATTACTTCTACGAGACTTTAAGGAATCCACATAGCTTTTGACTTTGATCTTTGCTTTGTGGGCCTTTGTGGCATTTGAGAATTTTCTTTTTGACTTATAGACCTTTGTGGCCTTTGAAAATTTTTCTTTTGATTTGATGGGCCTTTGTGGCCTTTTGGATTTTTCTTTTGACTTGATGGGCCTTTGTGGCCTTTTGGATTTTCTTTTGACTTTGGATCATATTTTTTCATGTCTCTTTGAGGAGATATGTTGATCCTTTGATATATGTGGATTTTGATATGGAAGCTTTTGAAATTTGGTAGCCAAATTTCTTCCAAGAGCAATGGGATGGGTGGATAGAGATGAATGATATGGAGGTATTATGGATGGGTTAATGTAGGTAGAATTTTGAGAGGGCATCAAGGATGTGTGCCTTTGTTGTTCTTGATAAATAAGAGATGGAGGGATGTAGGGCCATAATATGGATGGAAGGGTTGATGGAGTAGGCCTTGGATGATAAGGACCAAGGATATATGGAAGGTTTGATGGACTAGGATAAGGACCTAGGATAGATGGAAGGTTTGATGGACTAGGATACTTAGGTTTATTTTGATGAAATCTAGACTTACAATGGGTACCAATGTCTTGAGTGTGAGGTGTATAACCAAGGCCATGATAATATGGATTTTCTTGGATATAAAGGGGTTCTCGGATACTTTTTTCATGAAGGCCTAACCCTTTGACTTTGTAGTTCATACTTTGACACATTCATTTGCCAATTGGATATGTATTGTTTATGAATTAAGATGCGAGTCCAATTTGGGGAGGTTATGATATGGATGAAAGGATAGGTGTTTGAAGTAAACCGGAGTGGATAAAGGTGGATGATCCCATTTTATAGGTGTGGGGTTCATGGATTGCTTGGATATGGGTTATGGGATCTTGTGGAGGATTAGGATAATGACATGAAGATAAAGGGGCATGTTGATGTTGACTTAAAGTAGGATCATGGGATGGGGTGGATGGTATCATTTGATCTTGGTTATAAGATGGAAGGGGCTCATGACATGGAGATGAAGGGATGATTTGATCTTGAATTAGAGGAAGGGGATCATTGAATGGAATAGAAGTTAGACTTTGATCTTGATTTAGAGAGGAATCATGTGATGGAGTGGATGTGACATCTTGATCTTGATTGGGAGGGATATCACTAGATGGGGTAATGAGTGCAAATATTTTTTCTTATGATGGACTAGGGTCATGCCTTGGAGGTGGTATAATAGGATCATGATACGATGTGGATATGCTAGGATCATCAAATGGGTTGGATATGGTAAGATTATGAGATGGTATGGAAGGGATACTTTGCTCCTGATATGAAAGGGGATCATTTTGGATTTCTTGATCAATGGTAGGATCTTAATTAAAGATAGGTTTATCCTAGATGCAATGGTTATATAGAAGGATTTCTTCAATATATTTAAGGATAGGATCATGGGATGGAATGGGTTCACAATAAATACCTTGATCTTAACATAGGGATGAAGTTATGATGTCGTTCTTTGGATTTTCCTTTTGATATATATCCCCAAGTTTAGGCAATGGAATGCGATTAGGAGATCCCTTAAGTACAACTTGTGGTTTTATTGGAGGAATGTCATTAGGAACTCTCTTAAGTATGATTATTGGTTTAGGTTTAGATGAATATTTAGTAGAAAATGATGTGGAAGATAGGGATGAAGGCATGTTTGGCTTTGAGAGTTTTTGAAAGGGGATTATAAATGATCTTGAAAGTTTAGAAAGGATCCGAGGAAAGTTTTGGGATGTTTTGAGGATGCTGTAGGAATGGTTAGGATGATGTGGGATGATTAGTGAAATTTTGGGAAGATTACGGATGGTTTAGGGATGATATATTTATGTGTTGGTGTTTATAGCTTGATATAGAAATTTGAAAACAAATGATTACACATCTACACACATGAATCACACATGAAAGACACATAAGAAAATTTGAATTTGAAATTATGAATATGATGATTAAGCACACAATTGAAGAAGACACATTAACAAGTCGAAGAAATATTCAAGTGGGTATGACCAATTTTGTCTTAAACTAGGATGCACGAGGTTGACTAGGGATGGTTTGAAAGCAAAATCCTTCCACACAGCTAGGAGAAAGGGGTAACCCACCCTTCACCTTCACTTCCCAAAGGTATAAAGTTCTTTGGGGCTTAGCTAAGAGTGACAATATTTTAACTCCCAAACAAGCATGTATTTCGATTCATACTTCGATTGAGGTCATGCCTTAGAGGGGTGTGTGCTCCAAGCAGGCCTCCTAAGAAGGGTATGAAAAAAATGAACCAAGTGAGGTTTTTGGAGCACACAAACACTTGATTCACACTCACAGTTGTTAATTTCCCTTAGAAATAAAATGTGTGGAAGAAATAAATGGAAGCAATCATTCTTTTTAGATCCCAAATCAAGATGTGATGGAAGACAATGGTTAATTTTAGACTCAATTTTTGAAGAGTGATTGAAGATAAGATTTGTTTTAAGAGCCCAAATCCAAATGTGTTTGCAAAAAATGATTAAGAGATGAAAGATGAAATGAGTGCACCTGATTATTTTTGCTTTCCAAATTTCTGTTGTGACTGATCCAAATTATTTTCCACTTTTGTATGATTCACCTACAAGTCACCAAATCAAGAAAGAAACCAGTAAACTTGCATAGAAGAAAGCTATGTGAAAAAGATGAATTCTGATAGAAATCTGATTAATGATGAATTGATACAGCTGAATGGATTGCATAAACAAAAAATTCAGAAGATTTCATGCACTTAAAAAAAAAAGATTTCATTGAAATTGGATCAATTTTGCTCAAGATATGCTCATTTGAAGTTTAAATACAAGCTTGACTTTGATTGATAAAAGAGTACTGAAAATGACACATTTACTTGATAATTTCTGCATCGTTGTGAAGTTCATCATGTTAGCTTTCTGATGAGTACTCATTTGCACGATTTGGAGCCCGTTTGACAAAGTTATGATAAAAAAAAAAAGAAAATGCCCTTTCTAGATTAAATCTAAATTAGAAACTTTTAATCTAAAAAAAAAAACTTAAACTTAAATCTAAATTAAATTAGAACCTATATCTAAAAATCTAAATTAGAAAGATTTAAATCTAAACTAAATTCTCAATCTAATCAAAAGTCAAAGACTAAATTAATACTAAAACTAAGATTATAACTAAGAACTAAACTAAAATAAAAAATCAAAACTAAATTACTACTAAAACTAATCTAAGAAATCGTCGATCAAAGTCTAGCGAAATTCTCAAAATGGACACAAGGCAGATGGATTTGAAGTAATGAACAATCTATATTGAGAAGAAAGATAAGGAGGAAGCGCAAATATCTACAACCTTTTCCAGTATTCTTCTATGCACCCTAAAATGGTAAACATTTGAGTAAAATGTGTGTACATATGCAAAACATATGGACTGTTTTCATAAACTCCTCCAAGGAATTTCATTGCATGGAATACCATAAGTTCAGGAAATACACAAAATGCATTTTTTGAAAAGGCCTTCGAAACTTTCAAGAAGAATATCTAAAGTGACATTACCTCATGGAATGTGTTGATTGTAGTTGACATACATAGAAAATGGGCAAAAAGAAGGGCACAGATAAAATGGCGTTCAAATCAGGAAAAAAAGGTGATGCTTCAAATCAATGTATGTAGAAAATGACAATATTGAAAATGACAGCCATGGATCCTACAGAGGCCGACAGAGCTATAATACTGTAATCAACCAACAAAACCTATGAAATCCACTTGCAAAACTTGACAAACGAGGGTTAGATAAAGACCAATTTTTATAAGAAAAATATGCAAAAACGTATGAGTAGATCGGGTTCACCAATGTAGTTAGGGTAAAAATATTAGGTCAGGGTAAAGTGCATAAACATCAATAATAAAAACCTAACAAGCACAATGAAGCACGAGACAACATGAAAATCAAAATAATAAGCTCAAATACAAACTGATCTCCATATTTTGCTTGATTTATCTCCATTGCTCTTCTCAACCTCGCATGAGAATGCAAGATTTCAAAGGATTGTTGATGTAGGAATGTTGGTTGCTCAATTCAACAACATAATGATATGATGAAGGTGATAGATAGAGGATGGTAGATAGAGATGGATAAAAGATTCAAGAATGATTTTGACAGTATAAGGATGCTTGAAGAATCGAATCCCCAAATGGCTTCTGAGAGGCTATATTTATAGAGCTTTGATGTGGACGGAGATAAGATTTGATAAGATTCGATTTTTGAAAAAAGAGGAAATACAACAAGACGAGATAAGATAGAAAGATTCGATTTTCCATTTTAAAGGAAATAAATCCTAAAACAGATGAGAAGGATAATTGATGAATTGTCTAATTAAATAAATTAATTAGATACACATGAGTTCCCATTTTGAAAAGAAAGCAAGAAGATATTTTTAGGATTTTATTAATTAAACATTTGATTTATTTAATTAATGTTGAATTTATGATTTCATTATTTAATTAACATTAGAAGAACATAGAGATTATGAATAGAAATGATTTAATTAATTAAATAATATAAATTATTTAATTAACATTAGAAGAACGAAGGGATTATGAATAAAAAGGGGTTAAATAAATAAGATTTATTTAACTAATTAGATGATGACATGGGTACCTAGGGAAAAACATGCTACAAGATGTCTAAATGGTGTAATGTTGTGACAAGGTATTGTAAGAGGAATTTTTTGGGTGTCTACAAGGGGTATGGATGGAATGGTAAAAATAGGGAAATTAGGGTTAGGTGGGGGTAAAAGGTGGGTGGGGGTGATTTTTCTCCTCATCTACACTCTTTAAGTTTTGGAAATTTAGATCTCTAGCTTTTTGTGAGTGGGTTTGTGAGAGTGAAGATGGTAGGGATTTTGGAGGGTGATCATCGTGTGGAGTGAGTGTGGTCATTTGGATGAAGGGATGGCATGCTAGCCGAGGTAGGGGTTCTGACTTGCTTTGTCAATTACATGCATTTTTTGGCTAGGTTTTTGCAAGGGTTAGCTAGGGTTTTGGTAGGGTTTGTTGGCAATTGTGCCTAACCCTTAGGTGGCACAATTATGGATTTGGGGGTGCAAACACCAAGGGGAGCAAACATTTATTTTCAAGGGACATAATTGATAAGTATAGGTTCATTTTGTGAATGCTAGGGCACATTTATTTGGGTGCAATTGCATATGGAATTGGTACAATTACACAAGGTTATGGTGCATTTGCACATGTTCATAGCGCATTTGTGTTAGGTTATGACAAATTTGCACAAGGTTATAGCATATATGTTTTAATTTATGGTGCAAATGTCTTAATTTAGTGCACAAATGATTAAGGGTATGGCACAAATACTTAAAGGTATGGCATAAATGTTTATTGATTGGGTGTGATTGTTTATAAAAATACCACAATAGTTGATAAGTATTACATATATGTCTATGTATTGCATAAATGTATTAAAGGGTGGGTCATCTGTGTGTATGGGAAGTTGGGAGTGTGAGTGGTTTAGGGCGAGTTAAATGGGAAGGGCATATTTGTGTATTGTAGGTGTATTGGTTTATTAAAAAAGTCATATTGTTAGATGAAGATAGATTAATGAGCGGGTGGGGGGGTGGATTATGGCTTAAATGGTATGACGTGTATATTAAGTTTGAATGGGTTGATGTGCATGTAGGGTGGGGGTTTATGCAAGTGATAGCACTTAGAATAATCAATTCATCTTGCTGTGAGCAGGGTGAATGAGAGTCATTGATGTCTCGTGAGAGGCATCTAGATGCATTGAGGTTTAGGTGGCACATTAGCAAGGACGAACAAGATTTTTTGGGAGTTGTGGGATTATACTATATTACATATATGCCAGAGATCTGAGCTCATAGAGCGACGATGACAGATTTAGTAGAGAGATGGTATAACAAGTGAAGCTCATTTATATTGACGGGTGAGGCGACAATCACCTTTGACGATGTGTGGAGGATTCTGTGGATCTTGATCTATGGGGAGTAGGTGGTATATGGCATTTATGGTGGGGAATTGCCATTCAGTTGAGTGTTTATGATGGATGATCTCAAGATAGAGGATTACAAGATTAGTTTGAGATACATGGAGGCACATTTTGATACATCACCAAAATGATAGGCCAAAATTGGGGTAAAGAATGAGAAAGATTTCAGCTTGGTCTAAGAGTGTCAACCCGGGGATCGTAGCTTGCGAGAAGTGTTGTGGTAGTATACCTAAGGGAGGAAAGTAGAGAATCAAGTGGGGATGAAATGCAACTAAAACACGCATAAATTGCCTAGCAAAAATCTGGTTCAACTTTCCTATTCTGTCTTTCTGTCAAAAGCGTGACAGAAACTATTAATAATCTGTGGTGGGAGCAGCAGTGACAAGAATTATTACAAACAACAAAAACCTCTTTTATAAATCAGAATATACTCACACTTTATGCTTCAAATAAACACACCAACATCGACAGAATATCAACATCTGAAATGATTATCCAAAGAAAGATCAGTTTAAACCAGCTTGTAAATAAAACGTAAGGAATTAAATCACATAGAAATAAAATGCATCAAACAGTCAAATTGCATAAAATATAAATTCTAACAACAACCTCATCTACCATTCCAAGAGTGGGCCCTTCCTCTGGTTCACACGGTGAGTGGAAATAAAATGTCTCTCTACATTGGATGGATCAGCAGAACAATATTTTATTTCACAGAGATAATATAGAAAATCTGCTATAAGAGTGTTGATCAAATTCTATTAAATTATATCTATATTAATCTCCCTTGGGCTGATATTACATACGGATTTATAGCCCATGGCTACAACAACTAATATCTAAAATAGTATAAACATAATAACTTATTTTGGCTTGTGGCCAACAAAAGAATGGTGTACATGTAATCTTGGTCGCAACAATAAATCAGAAAACGTTGTTTTTAAAAGCCACCTGTATCTTTCTGCTCCTTCATTTTCTAAGGATTTTTTCATGTAGAAACTTAATTGGGCCCGTTTTGGACAAAACCCATGTTTTAGATTTTCGAGAGTTGTCTTCATTTGCTCGCAAATTACAATGCAAAACAAACTCGTTATAACTGTAGGAAAGAATAAAGGACGTGAATCTTTGCAAATTTTCCTCCAACTATCTAGCAAAAAATCTCTTAGCATGGGTTTCCTCTTCATAGCTGGCAATTGCATCTCCACTTGGAAATAACCATGATTTTTGTGCTTATTTGAATTTGGCATTAAAGGGGTAACCAACGCCACCTTGGAGACTGACATCACCTTTGAAAAGATAACAAAAATAAATTGTTGTTCACAAAGTAATACACAAAAGTTCCTAACCAAAAAATGACAGGAAGACGTTCTGCATAAAATGTGACAGGAAGTTCTTCTAATCAGCATGTTGCAAGCTTGATCTGAAAATCACAGTGCTTATTAGTAAAGACAACCAATCATTAATTTCCATATTTTATCCAAAACTCTATTAAATACAACTTATACATATTTAATCATATGCAACATAAAATGGGGAAATGGTATGATATGGAACGAAAATGGAATGTGGAAGTGGGTGTGAAGGTATATGAAATAAGCTAAAATATGGCATAAAATGGGACACAATTGGCTCTCATCAATACACTACCTATTTTATTAGTGGTGACGATTAGTGACGTGTTAGTCCCTGATAGGAGGAGTCAAGGATACCCTAATAGATATGGGATAGTGATAGAGAAGATGATTGAAGATGGTGTTGTGTATGGATGGGGCTTGTGTGTACTGACAACTTGTATCATCCATTGCATTAGGTGGTATATAAATATGGGTTGAGCTTAGGATGCAGAGTGACACTACTTCACATATGGGCATGGGAGCACATATCGATTATACGACCAATGGTAAAGTGAGTATGAGTACCCAAATTACCTTATGTGTATAGTTATGCTCAAGCAGTGATATATCATAGGTTAGCAGATGTTCCTTATTGGTGATGAGTCATAGATGATATGGTGAGTTTCACATGGAGACCCTAGAGATGGTGTGGGGCATGATTAGATAATGGGGAGCATCTATCATATTATCGATAGAGGCATTATTTGATTGAGAGGATGACTCAGATTATTGAGTTGTATTTTCCAAATAGGGTATGTAGGTAGTTGAGGAGTGATAGGATGTACTAGCTGATGAGGTGATATTTTCATGTACCTCGAGAGAGGTAATGCATTGGGGACCTATGGTTAGTGTTGAGATAGTGATTGAAAAATTTGAGGGGTTGATACCAATACGATGGGTGTCACGACTAGAATTGTAGATGCAAGAACTACACAAGATTATGATAGATGGTGGGTGGGGATGAGACCTACATGATTGATGGATCCTATAGTTGGTGATGGTGGAGGAGAGGAGAGGAGGAGAGTTAGGTGAGTACATCTCTGAGTTGATCATGGAGATGATGGATAGGGTGGTGATGATGGGAGATGGAGGATCAAGACTTAGTGTTCAATCAGTAGTGATGCCACTACCTATAGTGCAGTAGGTAGCATAGTAACTGTTAGTAGGAGAGCAGACAGTACAATATCCACTAGTGGGAGATGATGCAATTCACTCCCCACTAGTAGGGGAGGTGATAATGGTTCGTGATGAGGATGGTAGGGTTGCAACTTTGTAGGATGAGGTATAGAGTTTATAGGCACAGTTGGAGAGGGCATAGGTAGAGATAGCAAGTGCATAGAGTCAAGTGAAGGGGTTACAAGTATAGGTGTGGGGATTAGAGGGTCAGGTGTAGGGTTTGATGGTGAAGAGAGATGCAATGGTTATTTAGTCTCAGTGAGTAGAGTGATCACTACTAAGGGTTCAAGATGTGGCATAGGTTCCTACAATAATGGTCATAGAGATTATTTAGTATGCATATAAGGTCCTTTATTATAGGTTGTTATATGATAGAGTGGTTCAACCAAAGCATTGAGATCCTAGCTTTACATAAAGTAGATCAAAGAGATCTAGATCTCCAAAATTTGTGAGTGAGGGAGTGATGGGGCCACCACCTCCTAGATCATTTCTAGGATAGAGTGGAGAGTAGGGAGAGAGAGGGTCACAAGATCCAAGACCATTAGGGTCACAACATCTTACTCCTACCCATTCTGAGAGAGGGAGCTCTCTATAGATCTATGCATGTATAGATGGATTGATTTTGTAGATACATGATGGTTTTTGACCTACATGCATGATGTATTGTATATTTATATATGATGAGCCCTTAGGAAGGATTTAGTTAGTGATGTATCATCACACACACACACACACATATATGCGATGAGACATGATGTTATGATCTTATTTTATTTATGTGATATTGTTATGAATTCTATTTGATTTTGATTTTTGATGATGTGATGGATAGACTAGATGTAATGCATGCATGATATATACTTCTAATGGATATTATATATGTGATGATGGATATTTCTATGAGATGCACTGTATGGTTCCTAACATGTGTATACATGATGTATGGATTATGTGGATGTACTATGATTTGTTTTTGGTTGCGTCATGATACATGCATAGATGAATGTTATTATGGTAGAAGAGGATAAGGAAATTGGTCATTATTGATTGGTGTCACATAATATAATGCATGATGAATGAAAATGAAATAGATAGATATGAGATGGATGGAAGTAGAATAATGTAGATGGTTATAAAAAATGATAGATATTGCAATTTCTATTTCATGCTATTTTTATCATCATAGAGCATTTTATTATGTGAAAATTAGAGGTATATGCACTAGGGTATGATAAACCAAGGAAGCATACATATAATTTTGGATAAAGTTTTTGATATGTGACAAGTGGATATATGTACACCAAGTTGAGACAAATCTTGGTGAATTCAGTTTCCATTGCTAGGACACAAACACAACAAACAATAATTATCCTTAAACATACTAGACATGATAGAACCTTATCAAAATATGCAAGGGAGTGTATTTTCACAACGTGATAACCTTAATGTATAAAGGTGTTTTAAATTACCTTATATATAGGGGGTTTGTTAGTGCTAGAATCTAGTCCCAAGCACAAGGATCATACCTATCATAGCAACACCTATGGAAATTCCACAAATACAACATATGAAAACACTGATCTTTCCCCATTCTTTCTCCTCTAATCATTTTGAAACATCCTCGAGGAACATTATAATAGGTCAACTAGATAAATCAAGTAATAAAAAGACTCAAGGACCAAACAAATCAACAACTATTAATCTCAATATTTTTGTGTAGTTTATTTTGCTTAAGTTTTCATCTAGGCAATGGATAATTTATTATGAGTATAGGGAGTTTTGATGGTGTGGATTTAGGTTTATTATGGGTGGATTTTTTAATTTATGGCTATTGGATGATGGTGATATGATGGTGGTGTAAATAAAGTTTTCTTCTAGATACAGGTATCAGAGAACCAATTCTAATACTAGGTCAAGGAAATGCCCCTAGTCATGTATAGGTCTCATTTTAATATGGGATTGTCATGTGGGTTCTTATTATGGTATGGGATGAAATGGGTATTGACGTTAAACACCAATAACTACTAGCCATGGTAGGGGTGGAAATGTAAAAAGTATTTATTATGGATGGAATATATTGATTGCTAAGAGATGGTGGATGAGGGTCTCTACACATGGTTCCTATAAAAAATATTTCACCATGATACTTACCCAAGGTGCCACTAAAGTGTTTTCACCATAGGGTAGATTATTTCTCTTTACTTTTTCTTTTTTTCTTTTTTTTTTTAATTTCTCAATTTTTTTTTTTTTGTATTTTTGTTTAGGATAGTCTCAGGATCATGCAAATAATTTCTTGAGGTGGATGTCATTGATGGGCTCATCAAGTGGGTCACCTTTAGGAATTAACAATTTATATGCTTCTCATCCATAGACTGTTGTAATAACAAAGGGTCCTAACCAAATAGGCTCAAATTTTCCTTTCTTCTCATGATCCTACTAGTTCTTTTGATTTTCCCTGAGTACCAAATCTGCTACTTCAAATCTGTATGTGCTAACATTTTTATTTTAGTTGCACCAGAAAGGAAATTTTGATAGGCTTGCAAGTGGTTTAGTGCATTGATTCAACTTTTTTCCAGAAATTCTAGGTCCTAAAGTTTGACAATTTTGTACTCTTCATCATCTATAATATGACATAGAGAAATTCTAAGTGATGGGATCTCGACCTCTATGGAATGTTTTTCTTTATCTTCAAAGACTAAGGAGTATGGGGCGACCATTGTGGGTGTATGAAAACTTGTTTGATAATCCCACAAGGTAGGATTTAGATGTATTTTCCAATCACGACCAACTTCATTGATAGTTTTCTTGAGGATTTTCAATATTGTTTTATTCGATGCCTCAACTTGGATGTTACATTATGGGTAATAAGGAGTTGAGAAATAGTGTTGAATATGGAACCTATGACATAGTTCACAAAAATATTGGTTTTTGAATGGTTTGCAATTGTTAGTAATAATGGCTAAAGGGATTCCATACCGAAAAATGATATAGATTTGGATAAATTTGGCTATTTGTTTTTTGATAATATTGGTAAGAGGAATGGATTTGATCCATTTCATGAAATATTTTATGGTAATAATTGTAGACACTGAAAAATGTCCTAAGTCTATAAGCATCATTTTTCTTAGTCATCATCTTTCAATAATTGAATAATTTTAATTATTCTATTATGTTCGATCATATTCCTTTATTAATTAAATAGTTTTTAAATTATTTAATTGATTCACCTTCTCATTTCTATCTTGATCAATTAAAATTATTTAATTGCGTCACTAATACCCCTTTCTTCAATAATTAAATAAATCATTATTTATTTAATTATTTATCTTTTATCACATGTCTATAGTCAGATAATAATAATTATTTGACCTTTTATTTTTCTATAATTAAATAATTAACGAAATTATTTAATTATGTGTCATTCTTCTCCTTTAAATAATTGATCCTAATCAATTATCCATATTTAATTTATATCTCCTCCTTTAATTAAATTTATGAATTTAATTAAATCTCCTTTTTCATTTCCTCCAAATAAATGATTTATTTGCCACTTATCCTTCTCCTCCATTTTCGAATAAATAATTTAAAATAAATTATTTATCCCTCTATTTTGGTCAAAGATCCCTTGTCATTATTTCATGTCATAGTCTGCATGTCTTGCATGTTTGTCATAGCCGTTAGGCGTCATAGTCGTCAGTGTCATATCTTTTCCATGCATGGCATATTCTGGTTGCATCAATTCTCAATCGTAGATCTTGGTATCTTTCTAGAAACTCGATCTTGGCCATCCATTTCGTAACTTCCCTCTCATGAATCCTCATCCGTTGATCTTAGAATCTTTCTGGAAGATCAATCTCGTTCGTCCATTCAAATGGTTGTCTATAAAAGAAACCCTTCCCCTCCATTTTCAATTTAACAATCATTATCTCCAACTTTCTTGCTTACTATTTGCAGGTATTTGCACAACTTCATCAACAAATCTGAGGGAAATATTGGCATAAGAAGAAATAGGAGAGACGAGAAAGAATCAACTTCAAAGGGGAGTGCTTTATTTCATTTGCTTTCATTTTGATTGCTCTCTTTGTTTGTATTCTCTTGTTTAGATTGGGATAATAGTTTAGAAGTGTTGGTTGTCACTTAATCTATACTATTTGATTTTCCCCATCTTACATTGGTGAATCTGACGTGAATCGAATAATATTGCAAAAAAAAAATCGTTTGTTTTCTTGTTTGTTTGGTTGTTTTGCAGGTTACAACCAAGAAGTTGCATAAAATATCATCATCTTCTTTTGAGCATAGAAAAATGGGCACATAAATTCTTTAAAAATGATCATTTGGCTTTTGTATCCCTCGTTTTCAGCTTTTCGAAACTTCAAACGGTTTAAATTTTTGTTAAGATTTGAGAAAGTTATGGCTATTTTAGTATTTGCTGTTTTTTTAGTTTAGTTGTTAAAACCCGCGTTTTTTTTTGCCTATAACATTTTTTCATGCAGAATCTTGGAAAAATAATTTCTGGGTTTTGAAGGTTTGAGTTTTAGCTTTCCATAGATATAAACGATTTGAAATTTCGTTAAATTTTGAGAAATTTGTGGCTGTTTTAATTTGCTGCTGTCATTTCTTTTGAGTTACTAATCTCTTGTTTTTAGCATGTGGCACAACTTGGAGAGATTCTAAAAAATTGTTTCTTTAGAAACAAAAATCGAACTTTTCATTTCTTTAGGCATAATTAATTTTATTTGTTTTCAACAACTACAACAAATTGCATGCACACTCATTGGTTAAAATGAACATGCATTTCATTTCATGGGATTAAAATGAACACAAATTGCATGCACACTCATAGGTTAAAATGAACATGCATTTCGTGTCATTGGCTTAAATGAACTTTGTTTGTTTCACATCAAGTTAAATTTTTAAAATGAACAAAGTGTCTTGTGTGTCCTCCTCACATTATCATTTGGTAATTAAAATGTATAAGTGTCTTCAATTTTGTGTTACCCTTTGATGCAATAATCGAAGTATCCTCTCCCCTTGCGCATTTATGCGATCTTGGGTGTAAGAGAAACAGTTATTACCTGTAGAACTTGGGCCTTCCTTGGTGGGAAAAAGTACTCACCCCAAGGTGACTCAGACCGGCAATGGAGCTTTTTGTCCAAGCTACCCCCGACCGGTATATAAATGTGAATCCTAAGGGAAAGCCTAGGATTACGAGTGCAGATGTGTCATACGGACCAAGTAGTACTCCCCAAAACCCTATTGAGCGTAACCTTTTCAGGCTGGAGTGCCTCCTAAATAGAGCTTAATCTTGTGCCCCATGTATGGCCACTCGAACGGGGGTCCTAAACTAAAAACCTTTGTGTAGTTTCCAAAATCCTTCTATTTGCTAGCGCAGCAATGGTCATTGTGAAGGCATCCTCATTCTCGTAGTTCTTAGTAGAGGTGATCAACCTGCCATGGGAGTTTTATGGGGGTTGGAAGCTTGGTTGGCCTGAGAAGTGAGTGCAATGTAAGGGGGAGCTCGTGCAGCCAAGCTTCTGGATTCACACGCTAAGAATAAGTGCGGTTGGGGAAACCCACGTGGAATCTAGCGAATATTGTCCTTGCTTAACCAAGGGTTGTGCTTGTTTTCAAATTTTCAAAGACAAGATATTGTGTTTGCCAAGTGTTTTTCTAAGACATTGAGACAAATAAACACCTTTCACAAACTTGGAAACAAACATTCAACTTGAAAAAATTCCAAATTTTGCAACCCAAGACCAAACTTGTCCAATTTGATATCAAACATCTTTTTCAGCAGCCATTGTTGAAAACCAGAGAGAAAATTGCTCGAATGTTCCATTAGTGACATCTTTAGTTTGTATTTACCCATAGGTGAGTCCTTGCAAAACTTAGTTTCATCCTTGAACATCATCATCTTCATAAACCAATCCTTGCATCCTCATTTCATTTTCAAATTTTGGATTAGGAAAACCCTACCATACTTTGTGAAATCATTGCCTTCAAAGAGTAGGTTGTCATTGGACTTAGTCAACATCATTTTCCTTAGTCATTGTCCTTTTGTGAGACCTTTCCAACTCAAGAGTCTAGTTAGGAAAACTCACTTTATCATCTTGTCCTACCAACAAGTCCTTCGATGATCCAAATTGAGGCATAGATCAAGCTTAGGGTGGTTGAGTAGCTCCTTTTTCCAAATCATTTAGACTTTTTGCACATCAAGGTCATTTTAGTCCTCACCTTGCATATTTTATCCTGAAAATCCAAAAATATTGTCATACCTTCTATCTTAGTCCTCATTTGGCACCTAGACTTTGCATTGGTCATTACCTTAGTCAACATTTTTCATATTAGTCCTCATTTTCACCTTGCATTAGTCATATTCCTTAGACAAACATCATTATCACATTGCATTAACATCCTTTATTCCAAAAAAAAAAAAAAAACATAGTTTAGTGGCATCCACATCTTGCATTATCCCTCAAACTTGCAAACATCTCCCATGGTTGAAACAAGGTCAAAATCCAAAAGAAAGGACATGGAATATTTAAGTGACCCATTTCATGAAACTACCCTTGGGTTTAATTCAAATCAATCCACACCTCATAGAGAGGTGCCACAAAGAGATCAAACTAACAATTGGGACAATCTAAATCACGATGAATTCAACAAGAAATGGGAAAACCTAAGCATAGAAGAATTCAACAAACAATTGACTCCTCAAGAAATTGAAAGAGCTTACCAAGATCCAAAAATTTTAAACATGATTGATCAACTTGTTAGTGCTGATCCTAATAGATACTTCTATGCACTAGCTAAAAAGGGTGCCAAACTACCTCAAGGTTTTGATGTATCAACCCTTGTAGAAGAGGAAACTGAAAATCCATTTACACTCGGCATGCCATCATCATCACAAACAACAAATATACCCCTTGGGATAACCTCACACATGAGTACCACCACCACACATCCCAAATATCCCAACATTTGGCAACAAGGAAACCCATACTGCTACACGAGGACAAAATTCTACACTTGGAAGCAACTCCAATTCCTTGGGTAAGACCTTTACAAATCCCCTTTTCCAAAACACACATCAAGGTTCTACTTCACAAGGTCCTACACCTTGGACTCAAAATGTAAACCAATGTCCCATTCCTACACTTCAAAACGCAAACCAAGGATCCTTGTTCCAATTTTCAAGTCAACCTAGAAAGGTCCACATTGTCTCACGAAAAATCCAAAAGCAACACAATAATCAAGGATCCATCCCATCATTCCAAAATGTGAATCAAGGGTCCCTCTCATCACTCCAAAATTCTAACCAAGGAAACATTCCATCGCAAAATGTCAATCAAGGGCCTACATCTTCATTTCAAAATACCAACCAAGGGATCCTTTCTTCATCACAAAACATTGGTCAAGGACCAACACCTTCATTTTCAAACCAAGGACCTAATTTTCCAAACCAAAACACAAATCAAGGGTCTACACATCAATTCCAAAACACCATACCACATGCAAACATGACCTTTGGGACAAACCCAAATGCCAATTTCATTCCAAATCAAACCAACACAAATCAATATGGCAATCAAGGTCTCACATCACAAGGCATCAATCATGATTCAAATTCAACCTATGACCTTAATGCTAGCATCATGGCACCAAGTCAAAGCAATGCAACACCATCACTTGCAGACCTCTTGATACAACAGGTGAAAACCCTTCAACAACAAATGACTAACATGCAATTGGGGACCAACAAAAAGACCTATTCTGTGGAGGAATTATGCCCCTTTCCATTCGATCGCAATTTATATATGCCACCCTTTCCCCCTCATTTTACAACACCACCTTTTCCTAAGTATAAGGGGACAGGGGATCCAATAGAACACATTCGAGAATTCAACACATCATGCATGGAAGTATCATATGATCCAACTTATTTAATGAGACTATTTCCGTGAAGTCTTACAGGGGCAGCTTTAGATTGGTTTTCACATATTCCTCCAGGAATAAGAACATGGGGTGAACTAGCTGAAAAATTCATTAACAATTTTTCCTTCAACATTAAAAATGATGTCACCCTTGCAACATTAAGCACCACTAGACAAGAAGAAGGAGAATCCCTTACCTCATTCTACCAAAGATGGCAAGGTTTGGTTAGCAAATTCCCTTGTCACATTCCTGAAAAACAATTGGTCACCATGTTTGTGGAAAATCTTAATGGAGAACTCATGAGCCGAATTCAAATCCAATGTTGTACAACCTTTGAAGAGATCCTTGAGAAAGGCGTCCTTATTGAGAAAGGTCTTATCGCCAAAGGACTAGTCAAGATAAATAGAGAAAATCAGAAATCCAACAATGATAAGAGCAAATACTGGTCCCGAAACAAAAATGTAACAAGTGATGGAGTTGTTGATGCCAAACTGATAAATACAGGTCCGACCATTCAACTTAAAGGTCCCTCCTTGTCTAATACATCAACCCTGCCAAACTCACGAATCCAGAGTCAAAACCAAACATTAAATGCTATCCAAAACAACCAACAATGAAGAGGACCTCCTCATGCCAAGAGAACCTACACCCCCTTGGGTGAACCTATTGAATCAATTCTCAAACAACTCTTACAAACCAATACCATCACACTACCTGACACCAAGAATTATGAACCTTCCTTGATCAAACCAGATTGGTGGAAAGAAGATGAATATTGTGAATACCACCATAGCAAAGGACACAAAACACCAAGATGTTGGACACCCAAGAACATTATTCAAGACCTCATTGAAGATGGAACTATATCAGTAGGAGATTCACAAGGAAAAACCAATACTGATCATACCATATTCAAAACTCCCTTGCAAGACCATGATAAAGGGAAAGTCTCCAGTTCAGGGAACAACAATAGTGCCAACTATGCCACAGTCAAACATGACTATAGCACTATCATTCTTAACATAACACCCTTTGATGATCGCATTGCTACCATCACCATAAACAAGCCAAACTCAAATTGTGTTGTTGCTACTCACAGAACCAAGATAACTATTCCAGGACCTCCACCCAATCCTTAGCCCAAGAACCAATATAATCTCGTAGAGCAGTTGGGAAAAACTCCTGCACAAATCTCTATCTTGGAGCTCCTTCACACATCCCCACAACATAGAGCTATACTTGAGCCAGCATTGCAAGAAGCGTCTGTCCCTGCCAACCTAGATGTCAATGCATTTCAGGCCATGGTCGGATACCTAGCTATGCCACATCATGTCACCTTCTCTAAGCAAGACTTTTCTGCACCAAAATCTGATCATAATGATCCCTTGCATCTTGAAGTTTGTGTTGATAAATGCAAGATTAGATGAGTCTTAGTAGATGGTGGAGCGGGTCTAAATATTTGTTCACTAAAATTGGTGAAAGCATTGGGATACTTTGAGAATTGTATAGACCGAACAAAGAAAATCACTATCAAAGCTTATGATGATGTTGAGCGTTCATCTGAAGGTGCCATTTCACTTCCTATAAGAGTTGGCCTAGCCATACAACATACAATATTCCATGTCTTGGATCTAGACTTACATTATAACCTTCTCCTTGGTCGTCCTTGGATTCATGCTATTTGAGCTATCCCATCCACCTACCATTAATGCCTCAAATTTCCACACAATGGCACTGAAATCACCATTCTAGGCGACCCCAATCCTTTTCAGTATTGTTCAAACTTAAGAGGAACTATTGAATGTCAAGTGCCCATCAATCGAGAGACCTCACCTTCCACTTCATCCGCCACTTCATCCCACTACGTTGACCCATCTATGTTGGTCAAATCATCCATTCCATTCACCACCCCCTCCATGCCTAAGATCTAGATCCAAGACAAAGGATGTGGAGAATATAACATGAAGAGTCTCTTTTTCATTGGAAAATTGCCTAAATCACCAAAGTCTTATGGAAAACCACATCCCATGCAGCCTAAGGTCATCTTTCATAATCCCCCTACCACCTTCACCAAATGGGGAGAACTTTCCAAGGAATCTCTAGATGATCACATTCTCACATGGTTGTACAGAGAAGAAGAAGACACTAAATCTAAGAGGTTGCATGTTGAGCAATATCCAAAAGCGTTCCCAATAATGAAACGACAAGGATATGATGGACACAGTGTTCTTGGCCTAAATAAACAAGGAATGATAGAACCCTTGCAACCTCCTAAGTTGATTAAACATTAAGGGTTAGGGTTTGTACCTGTAAAAGTGACTATCCAAGGTATCGGATTACCTTCAAGTGAGGTTGCTAATGCTTCAAATGAGATCGAGACATATGAGGACCCTTGGGATTTTGATGTTGATTCTAATGAATATGAATGGGATTCCGTATCCTCCACTACCTTTATGGACTTAGATAAACTGTTCGGAATAATTGATGAGCCTCCTCTTGAAACACAATTCAATCAAAAGCTTACAATTAGTTCCCCATTGAGTCTACAAAGCCCTCGTCCCAAAGCCCCCTTAAATAAAGAAGAATGGATTAAACACTTTTGGGAAACCATCGACGTTGCCTCCTGGGAACCTGATGACTCTACGTCTGTCTTTACCCTCTCTACCTACACCATGAATCTTGATAACAATGATGATGGCTTACCCCTTGTCTACCCACAACTCATAGATTGGGATCAACAAGACCCACCAAGTTTGGACACTTTCGAGAATGATGAAGCAATCGCTGAGTTTATGGGACTTCGTGAAGGAATACCTAGTGGGGATCATAAGGCTGGATTTTCCATAGAACTTGATTATACTACATACTTTGGTGAGGCTATCCTATCCTCTAGTCACAAAAATGAATATGATAAAATAAAAAATAGAAATAATAGGTCTTCAGGTGAAAACCGAAAGGCACTTGTTGATCATGAAAAAGTAAAAATAAAGGACGTATCTAAAGGTGAAAACCTCCCCGAGGCACCTGAAGATGGAGGATTGGAGTGTCTCCCAATAGACCAAGAGAGATCACCATTGTTGATAGAAGAAATAGAAGAGGTGAATATTGGAACACAAGATAAGTCCAGGATCATACAGTTAGCAGCATCTTTGACTGCCAAGGAAAAGCCCGAGTTCACAAAATTCTTTACAAAAAGACAAGTCAATTTTGCCTGGTCATATGCAGATATGCCTGGATTGGATCCTGAATTGGTTTTACATCACTTACCACTTCTACCTAATGCCAAGCCATACAAACAAAAGCTAAGAAAAATGCATCCAAAAATTGCACTCCTTGTCAAGGCAGAATTGAAGAAACTTCTAGATGTGGGATTCATTCGTTCTATTGATTATGTAGATTGGATATCAAACCTTGTTCTTGTCACTAAACCAAATGGTCAAATTAGAATATGCACAGATTTTAGAGATCTCAACAAAGCTTGTCTCAAGGATGATTTTCCTCTGCCAAACATCGACATCATTGTAGACCTCACAGCTGGGTATGAAATGCTATCACTCATGGATGGATTCTCAGGTTATAATTAGATAAGGATTGCTACTGAAGATCAACAAAAAACAACTTTTAAATGTGCTTGGGGAACTTTTTGTTGGAATGTAATGCCGTTTGGACTAAAAAATACTGGAGCTACATATCAAAGAGCGATGACCACAATGTTTCATGACTACATGCATGTGTTGATGGAAGATTATGTTGATGACCTTCTCTCTAAATCCATAGAACGAAGTGGACATTTAGCAGTATTAGAAAAGATTTTCACACGGCTCGAGAAATACCAACTTAGATTAAATCCAAAAAAATGTGTTTTTGGGGTCCAATCAGGCAAACTCCTTGGATACATAGTATCACGCAGAGGAATAGAAGTTGACCCAACGAAAGTCAAAGCTATCTTAGAAATGCCACCACCAACCAACATCAGTCAATTGAGGACGTTGCAAGGGAGACTACAATCAATCCGTAGGTTCATTGCTTAGTTAGCAGACAAGAGCCACCCATTCCAGCATTTGTTAAGAAAAGGCATTCCCTTCAACTGGATAGGAAAGTGTCAAGAAGCATTTGATCAAATTAAAAATTATCTACTAACTCCACCAGTTATAATGCCTCCAATTGATGGAAAATATTTGATATTATATGTGACAGCAACAACATCAGCACTAGGGGCATTATTAGCACAAAATGATAATGATGGAAAAGAACGAGCTGTATATTACATTAGTCGCACCCTGGTTGGATATGAGGTGAATTGTAGTCCTATTGAACGAGAATGTCTAGCAGTGGTATTTGCAGCACAAAAATTGAGACATTACATGTTGAATCATAAGACAAAGCTGATCGCCAAAATTGATCCTCTAAAATATCTTCTCAGCAAAGCAGCACTGACAGGAAGACTAGCTAAATGGGTTATGATGCTAAGTGAATATGACATTGAGTATGTAGATTGAAAGGCAATAAAAGGAAAAGTGATAGTAGATCTACTTGCAGAAGCACCCGTAAAGGAAAATCATCCTTTGATATCTGATTTCCCAGATGAATCAATCTTTGTCATAGACACACCAATTACATGGAAGTTATATTTTGATGGATCTCACACAAGTCATGGTTCAGGAGCTGGAATTTTTTTCATCACACCCCAAGGAGACTCCATTCCTAAGTCATTTCGAATAGCATTCTCTTGCACTAATAACATAGCAGAATATGAGGCACTATTGACAGGACTTCGAATAGCAATAAAATGGAAAATCAAGGATCTTCAGGTCTATGGTGATTCACAGTTAGTGATAAAACAAGTCAATGATGATTATGATACTAAGGATGAGAAATTGATGCCCTACAAACGCATGGTGGATAGTTTCAAACTATACTTTGACAATGTTTCTTTTGAACAAATCCCAAGAATCCAAAACAAAGCAGCTGATGCAATGGTTACCATTGGATCTCTCTTGGACATTCCCAATAATGCATCACAATATGAGTTCTTGGTAGAATAGTTGTTGATCCCTGCGTTCGATGTCCCTAAAACTGAATTTGTGTGTGAACTTGTTGGTCTTGATTCACCTTGGTACAAAGACATTTATACCTATTTACATGACCAGATTATACCTTATGACTTGTCCCTTAACCAACGTAAGACCTTTATCCGAAAAGCATCTAAATATTCCATCATCGGAGACACCCTTTATCGTCGTAGCCTAGATAGTACCCTCCTTCGATGTCTCGACTCAAATGAAGCACAAACAACCTTACAAGAGGTACATCATGGTATATGTGGAGCTCACTTTGCTGGTCCTACCTTAGCCAAAAAGCTCGTGAGAACAGGATATTATTGGCCTATGATGGAACATGATGCTTATCATTTTGTGAAGAAATGTCACCAATCTTAGATTCATGGAGATCTCATACATGCACCAGCTCAGGAATTACAGCCGCTTACTTCGCCATGGCCATTTCCTCAATGGGGACTCGACCTCATAGGAAAGATCCATCCCACCTCTTCCAATGGGCATAAGTTTATCCTTGTCGCCACTAAGTACTTTATGAAATGGATTGAAGTCGTTCCATTGACCTACATTACCGGTAAGCAAATAGCCAAATTCATCCTAAATTACATCATTTGTCATTATGGTATCCCACACTCCATCATTACAGATAATGGTCGCCCTTTCAAAAACCAAGATGTTCATGAACTTTGTGACAAATTTCATATTCAACATCATTTTTCCACTCCGTATTACCCCCAGGGTAATGGTCAAGCTGAGGCATCTAATAAGACTATCCTAAAGATCTTAAAGAACATTGTTAATGACGTTGGCCATGACTAGCACTTACAACTTAACCCTGCTTTATGGGCCTATCGCACATGTATTCGTACCCCCACAGGAGCCACACCATATTCCCTTATTTATGGATCTGAAGCAATACTTCCTATAGAGGTCGAGTTACCATCCCTACGAGTCTCTATGCATGGCTTGATTGACCAAGAAGAATACCGTGTATCTCGTCTACATGAGCTAGAGTTACTGGATGAAAAGAGACAAAATGCTTTGACACACTTGCAAGCATATCAGGACCGCCTTCAACGTAGTTATAATAAGAAGGTTCATCCTAGAAGTTTTGACATTGGTGATCTGGTCCTAAAGGAGAATCCAAAGAACCAAGTTGAACGAGAAAAACCTGGTAAATTTGAGCCTAATTGGTTGGGCCCGTACATTGTCACAACAGCATATGGATCTGGTGCTTATCAGCTTTCTACTCCTGAAGGAGAACCATTGTCTGAACCCATCAACAACATGCACCTTCGCAAGTATTATACTTGATTCTCAAAGTATCCCTTAAAAAGTCAAAAATACAAAAAAAAAATAAAATAAAAATAAATAAGAAAAATAGTAAAGAAAAATAATTCATCCAAAAGTGAAAACCACTTCGGTGGCGCTTTGGATAAGTACCATGGTGAAAACCTGACAAACAGGCGCCATGTGTAGTTGATCTATGCTCCTTCATTTACTTTCACTCCATCTGGTCTTTTGTCCATTCACACCCATTATTCATCCGTAACAAAGCTTTGTCATCTTTCCCATGGCCTGAAAACCATCGACATTTAGCATCCTTCGCTTCCATATCCACCTATCGCATTCGCCGCTTCTCCTCGTGCCTAGTAAATTGGTCCTATACTTGACTGGGGACAATTCCTTGACTGGCATCTTCATGGGAAATAATACATGGTATTAGCCTTGAAAAAATCATAAAAATCATAAAAATCATCAAATGTCCTGAAAAAATCATAAAAATCATATAATGTCCTAAAAAAAAAAAAACATCAAAACCTTTCAAAATCCAAAAAAAACCAAAATATTTCAAAATCCAAAAAAATCAAAACATTTCAAAATCCAAAAAAATCAAAAAGCTTCAAAAATCCCAAAAATAGAGTCTGAGTCTGAATCAGTTTTGTTAGAGTGGTCGAACTACGTTGCCTCTGCGCGTTTGCTACGTAGGCAAGACTCATCTTAAATGAGCCCCGAGGCATTAGGTCAGTCCCTTTAGGTTGTCCAAATAAAATCATGACCTAGTATTTTGTCAAATAAGACAAATTCAAGTCGTGTCAAACTACGAGGTCTCTGTGCACTGCTACGTAGGCAAGGCCATCTATCGATGAGCCCCCGAGGCCCCCTAGGTCAAGTCCTTTAGGGTTCATCGAGTTGGGTCATGTGCTTGATCCGAAAGCAATCATCATTCAAACTACATCAAGAAACAACAAACAAATTAAATCTTTCATCAATCAATTATCCTATCATCAACTCAATCAAGTCACTAGTCTTATATCAGAATGGGGCATCATGTCGTTTGTCTCATTTGGTCTTATCTCTTGTCTTTTATCAGGATACATCCTTCCTGGGATTGGACTTTCTCAACCTTGTCATTCACCTTAAGCAGGATGTGTCTTTCTTGCAGTCAGGGTGTCATGTCAACACTTGTCACTTGGTCAACTTTATCAGATGTGTCCTCTCCCTAAATAGGATGTGTCCTTCCTATGGTTGGGTATTGTCACATCACTTGGTCATATTCATCAATATTTGTCAAACAATCAAACAATCTTGTCAACTTTTTCAATCAATTTTCCTTAATCAGGATGTGTCCTTCCTGAAATCGAGCATTATCATTATCAATCAACTTTGTCACACCACTCAATCTTATCAGCTTGGTCAATCAATCTTTCCTTCATCAGGATGTGTCCTTCCTGAGGCTCAGCATCATCAATCAAATCATTTTACCAATCCTTATTAACCTATCAATCAACTCGGTCATCGTGGTCAACCTAATCAACCAATCAAACAATCATCATTATCATTGGAAAACACTATCTTGGCAAACACTTTGTTGGTCTGGATTTTCTTATCTTTTCGATTGGTTTTGGGTCATGTTACTAGTCTCTTCGAGGATGTCCTATCAATGGATTTAGAGGGACAATGATGGATCATGGCCTCTTTTCTTTGATTGCTGCCTGTGGTTTGTCTTGGCAAAAGGACTGGGACAATTGGGTCCTTAGTATGAGCTGGGGCATTCCTTGTCTTTTTGACTATTTGTCTCTCCCAAATGGTCACCTTGCACACTTTGGTCTATATCATACCATGGTGTTTGTGGTCCATTTGTGACATTTCCGATGCCCAATGATGATAAATATAAATGTAAGCATGGAAGTTGGTTCTATTATCATTTCCTGTCTATCTTCTTTCCCCTTTTCATGCTAACATTTCTTCTATCCTTCATCCTTTAGTCTTATCTTCCATTTCAAGAGCACATTCATGTTCTTTGAACCCGCATGTCCTCTCGAGGGGGCATACCACAACCCTCTTGGTCATCCTTCCCCTTTCTCTTTACACTGGGGCATATTTCAGAATTAAATTTCTTTGACACAATGCGATGAACTACATTATGTCAAAGAGGGCAAAATGTAGACACTGAAAAATGTCCTAAGTCTATGAGCATCATTTTTCCTAGTCATCATCTTTCAATAATTGAATAATTTTAATTATTCTATTATGTTCGATCATATTCCTTTATTAATTAAATAGTTTTTAAATTATTTAATTGATTCACCTTCTCATTTCTATCTTGATCAATTAAAATTATTTAATTGCGTCACTAATACCCCTTTCTTCAATAATTAAATAAATCATTATTTATTTAATTATTTATCTTTTATCACATGTCTATAGTCAGATAATAATAATTATTTGACCTTTTATTTTTCTATAATTAAATAATTAACGAAATTATTTAATTATGTGTCATTCTTCTCCTTTAAATAATTGATCCTAATCAATTATCCATATTTAATTTATATCTCCTCCTTTAATTAAATTTATGAATTTAATTAAATCTCCTTTTTCATTTCCTCCAAATAAATGATTTATTTGCCACTTGTCCTTCTCCTCCATTTTCGAATAAATAATTTAAAATAAATTATTTATCCCTCTATTTTGGTCAAAGATCCCTTGTCATTATTTCATGTCATAGTCTGCATGTCCTGCATGTCTGTCATAGCCATTAGGCATCATAGCCGTTAGCGTCATATCTTTTCCATGCATGGCATATTCTGGTTGCATCAATTCTCAACTGTAGATCTTGGCATCTTTCTAGAAACTCGATCTTGGCCATCCATTTCGTAACTTCCCTCTCATGAATCCTCATCCGTTGATCTTAGAATCTTTCTGGAAGATCAATCTCGTCCGTCCATTCGAATGGTTGTCTATAAAAGAAACCCTTCCCCTCCATTTTCAATTTAACAGTCATTATCTCCAACTTTCTTGCTTACTATTTGCAGGTATTTGCACAACTTCATCAACAAATCTGAGGGAAATATTGGCATAAGAAGAAATAGGAGAGATAAGAGAAAGAATCAACTTCAAAGGGGTGTGCTTTATTTCATTTGCTTTCATTTTGATTGCTCTCTTTGTTTGTATTCTCTTGTTTAGATTGGGATAATAGTTTAGAAGTGTTGGCTGTCACTTAATCTATACTATTTGATTTTCCCCATCTTACAATAATTATGAATTTGTGGCCATTAGAAGATGGGGGATGGATCTTTCCCATGAGGTTGAGTCCCCACTACAAGAAATTCCATAATTTAGTAACAACTTGTAGTTCCTATGCAAGTGCATGTATAAGATTGGTGTGTTATTAACACTTTAGACATTTGTACGTAAATTGGTGGGTGTCCTGGTCCATTGTAGGCCAATAGTATGTAACTCTCATTAATTTTTTGGCCATGTTTGGACTTCTAGAAATTCCCCACAAATAATGTCATGTACCTCCTATAGGGCGGTTTGTACTTCTTTTATGTTAAGACACCTAAGGAGTGTACCATCAAAACTTCTTCGATAGAGTGCATCACCTACAATAAGGAAACACGATCATCTAATAAAAGTATTTTTCTGATTGGTGGATAAGTTTTGGGGTAGGATTTTGTAGTGAGATAATTATAAATGTCATGGTACCAAGGAGAATTGGGACCAACGATTTCACATAGTAGTTCTGACTTTGGGACATCGAAAGTAGGGATCAAAAGTTGCTCCATCAAGAAATCACAACATGGAATATTTTGGGCCATATCTATGAGATATATGACAGTTTCCATGGCATTGCGTGCTTTATTGTTCACCTTGGGAATTTATTCAAATGATATCTAATCAAAGCACTGCTTGAAACTATCTACCATATTTTTTTAAGGTAGAAGTTTCTCATCCTTGGTTTGATAATCATTATTGATGTTTTTTTATGACTAACTGAGAATCCTCATAAACTTGTAACTCCTTGAGTTGCCACTATATTTCCATCCTAATACCTATGATCAATGCCTCATACTCAACCATATTATTTATGTAGGAGATTGTTAGGCAATATGAATTGGGTATACAGTCACCTTGGGGGTGATGAATAGGATGCCTGCTCTTGGGGGTTGAACCATGTTATGTAAATGATCCATCAAAGTATAGCTTCCACTTATGAGAAGGGACTATAGTGAATATTCTTTGATCTAGGAACTTTTATTCTAGGGAGTGATGAGAAACCATAGGTACATATACTAATTGGTTTGCTATTATTTATCCATTGATGGATTTTCTATCTACGTATTCAATGTCAAACTCACCGAGGATCATGACCCACTTGGCTAATCTTCCAATTAGTGTAGCTTTGTTCAATAGGTATTTGAGTGGTTCAATATTTGTAATGATTTTGATTTGGTGATTTAACATGTAATGTCTCAACTTTTGAGATGAAAAGACAACTACTAGAAATGCACATTCAATAGGAATGTGATTTAGTTCATATCCTACCAATATACAATTGATGTAGTACATATCTCATTCTTTACCAAAATTATCATGTTGTGCTATGAGAGCACCAAATACCATTGAAGTAGCTAATATATACAACAATGTAGGTTTTCCTATAATTGGTGGCATCAAGACGAGGGGTGATGCTAGGTAATCTTTTAACTGTTGGAAAGCACGTTGATAGTTTTTATCCCACTTGAATGTAACACCTTTATGAAAGAGATATGTGAAGGGATGGCACTTGTCTGCTAATTGTGAGGTGAAACTATAGATGGATTGCAATTTTCTCCATATACTATGTAGTTGCTTGAGATTTGAGGGAGGTGGCATGTCCAACATGGCTTTGAATTTTACCAGATCAACTTCAATCCTTGTTTGTGATACAATACATCCCAATAGTTTACCTAATGTAACCTTGAAGAACACTTCTTAGGGTTCAATCTAACCTTGTATTCTTTGAGTTTATCAAACATCTTGGTGAGTACCTCTAGATGACCTTCTCTTGTTAGTGATTTTTCTAATAGGTTATCAACATGGTTCTTTATAAGTGTGTGCATCATATCATGGAATATAGTCTTCATGGCCCTTCGGTATGTTTATCCAATGTTATTTAAGCCAAAGGGCATAAAATTCTAGCAAAAATTTCCCCATGGATAGGTGAGTATGGTATTGTTCTGATCTTCAGGTGCTATTCGAATCTGGTTGTATTCAAAAAACCCATCCATTAGTGATAACATTGCATGTCCTACTATCAAGTCCATAATTATGTAAAGGAAAATCACCCTTTGGGCACGCCTTGTTGAGATCTTGAAATTCAACACATATTCAAATGCCCCTAGTTAGATTTGTAGCAGGTACCAAGTTAGATATCCATTTTGGGTAGTCAATAGGTCTAATAAAGACAACATCCGATAACTTCTATAATTCTGCATTGACTAGAAATGCTATCTGAGGATGCATCTTTCAAAGCTTCTATTTTACTAGTTTTTATCTTAGGGTTATTGTCAAATGGTTTAGTACAAGATCCAAATCTAACCTCGACATATCTCCATATGACCATTTTATTTGTCTCTTTTAGAAAAATGCCATGAAGTTGGTATTTTCTTGTTTTGACAATGATTCTATAAAATATGTCATCTTGACATTATTTGTTGTACAAATATTCCCTTCTTCAGAATTCTCCACAACAATAGGGCATCTCTCTTTATTTATGGGGATATTATCAAATCTTCCATCCTTGTGTGCCTCAAAATTTTTTTCACCCTCAGATACATCCTTTATGTTTACTTTTTCATAAAAGTGCCACATTACAGTTTTAGCTAGGGGACCTTTTTATAATTGTTATAATTTTGTGATTGGAAGGTATGACATCCTCCACAAAGTATATTTTTACATCTAGTTCTATGGTGAAGAAAACTCTATGATCTCTTAAGGGTATCCCCTCTCAAATTCCCTAGAACTCAGTGATTGCTTCACCATTTTGAAACATGTCTACACTAGGTGGTCCTTGCTGATCCCAATCAATGAGGCAAATAAATGAGCAAAAGGTTACTATTTAATGGCATGGTATCGAAGGACATATATCATATGGTATAAATTATATGGTCTTAGAATAGATTGGTTATACACTTGAAAGAGTCCTTAATGGTATCCTCATTAGACATATTAATAATGGAAGGAGTTTTATTCACTTCTTCAAGGGTAAATTTGGAAGTGTTATTAATATTGATGAATTTATGGAAGTGTTATCACGTTGGATCGAACCAATTTATTTAGTGCAAAATTTATAGGTTCTCCTAATGGAGTGTAATTACATAGAGGAGTATTATTTTTTCATAGTGGTCCTCTTTGTTGATTTTATTGTACATTTGAAGAGATGGGTGGTGCTTTTAAGTTCACTATAGGTTGAACATTTGAAGCCATCTCAGCATCTACCACACCATCGTTGACCACGTTCTTGTTCTTTTAACAAAATTAGGATTTTTCATTAGAGGCTCCTTGGTTATCCTTATTGTCCTTAAATATCTTTAGGGCTCCTTTTACAATTAGGTCTTTTTTGATGGTTAGTCCTTTCTCTATAAATTCATCAAATGTGTTAGAGCATTGGAATTTTAGATGAAACCCTCTTCAGGGTTCAAGTTTTTAATGAATATTTCCACCAATTTATTTTCAAGTATGTGAGATGGAAATTTATTGGAAAGACTTCTCTATCTTTTTAAGGAGGAAAAATTCTCCATTTTTTGTTTAGAAGCACATAATTCCTTTATGTATATTTCTCGTTCCATGTTGTATGGGAAGTGTGCTATGAATTTCTCAGCTAATTAATTGAAAGTCTTAATGCTAGTTGGTAATCATGAGAACCACTACATGGATTGTCCCCCTAACCTCTTGGGGAAGAGGCATATTAGATAAGTGTCATTATCGGCCACCTCTAAATAAGAAACATAAAATTCTTTGATATTCTCAATGAAGTCTCCTTTAACTTGGGTATTTTGAATTGTTTTAGAAAAGGAGGCATAGGTATTGTCACGTCGAATGGGTAGGGGCATATATATTCTAGCATATAGATTTTATTTGTTAAGCCTATATTCATGTTCAAAATATGTTGTTGGAAATTTCGTATTTGAAGAGCCAAGTCATTTGTTTGTGTGGGAAATTTCATGTTATTAGGATCATAGGTGGATGCAAGATGTGTAGATGAATACCTTGGGGAAATTTCGTTGATGATAACTTTTTGAATGTATGAAGAATTTTGGGGAATATAAGTTTGAATGGTGGGGTTCGAGTTAGCCTAAGGGTTGGATGTGATGAACTGTTGTTGGGGATTTATAATGGCATAGGATGGGTATTGAATCATGGGGGTTATGATTGAGGTAGTGTTGTGAAGTCATGGTGTTTTGATGGATGTTTCAGTTTGGTGAGTTTGGAGTAATTGTATGAGAATTAGGGGTGATATTATGTTGAGGTTGTGATGAATAAGTATAGGTGTTACATGTAAGTGGTTGGGAAATATGAGATGTATGAGGATTACCCACCTAAGTTGAAATTCTAGAGTTATTATATGGAATGGTGTGTTGTAATTATGGGTTGGTTATCATATTTTAATTTTGAATAGTGTTTATATTTGCATGAGGATCAAATATATGTGTTTTTGTAACGTGAGATGGTTGAGATGAGTTGGGAATGATATAATTGTTAGGTGTGGTGTTATAAAGTGGGTTGGTTATTTGTAGGCTATATGTTGGATTTTGAGTGTATGTGGGAGGCATTGATACTTGTGTCAAATTGGTTGGTATGAATGTTTGTAGGATAGTGGATGTTATTTATTGAGATGGGTTTGAATTATTGGTAGGTAAGGCAAAAGAGTTCATTTGGGGTTGGATAATTGGATTATTAGTGGATGTAATGGTAATGTTTCTTTTTGATGTCATGAAAGGTGGTATGGTGTTAGGGTTGTTGGTGAGGGGTATAGTTGATTTTTTTTGTGATATCATGTTAATTTTGTTTATGGGGGTATGATAGTGTCATGTGGTATTGGTGTGATATTATTAGAACTTATTTCCCCTAAGGTAGATGGTGGAGTTTTATTAGTGATATATTTTATGAGGGTGATGCCAATTTTTTTTGGATAATTTAGAACCTTGTTATGCAAGTAGCAAAATGTATCAATATCGGTTTGCGGCAAGAAGGGCATCTACTAATCTCATGGTGTTGGCATCATGTTGTGCCTCTACCAAATCCTTGGGTGTTACTTCTTTAACTCCACCAATGTTTGGACTATGATTAGGACTCAATGGGGGTGGAGTTTCAAAGACACTTGAAATGAACATGGGTACCTCTTCTTGTGCTCCTTGAAATAGTTCCTTATATATAGACATCTTTTTGGGATCTTGGTGCTCCATTTTATTTTTATTTTGTGACCTTGTTTCTACAGGCATATAAGGAATATCTAAGATTTGATTTGTGTGGATGTTTGGTAGTTTCAAATGATGATTAGAAAAATATCTTAAGGCTTTATGATCGGGGATTTGATGATGATATTTGAATTATGAATTGAATTGTGAACTAGACTTTTGATTCAATGGATAAAATAGGTGGAATAGTTTAACTTAGAAGTAGCCAAACATTCTAAGATAATCTACCCACATATAGGCTAGTTTGATTCTTCAACTTGGAGAAGGAAAACTTCCAAGCTAAATGCCAAAATAGGGATAATGGGGGATATCAAAGATCTAGATAAAATTTAATTAGTCTAATCCTTATGTGTGGATGATTATATGGATGATGGTAAAATTATCCTAAGCCCAAGTCTAGGTATGATCAAAATATTATAAATGAAGGTGTAATGGGATATGATCAAATCTCAGGTTCACCTCTATTATGCTAATCAAGTATGTGTCTATAGGTCTAATTAGTAAGACTAGAGAATTTGGTACTAGTAAACACCCTAATGATAGAGTAATTAATCAATAGGAGGGAAAAATTATGTTAGTGACAGATTCAGTTGTGGGATTCTAAGATACAATGAATGATAGTTCTATTTTTAGAGTAGTATTAGTGATATAAAATTTAGGGGCAATTGTTCCACTTTATGCTATAGATGTTCCACTCTAAGTAGAAATTGGACCAATTTGTAGCATAAATGTGTTACTTTGTAACACAAATATGCACTTTTGTGTAACACTTATGCCAATCATTATGACAGTTGTACCAAATAGGGTGTAACTTATGCCAAAGAATAAATGTGCCACTAAATGAGAATTGTGATAATTTGAGGTTCAAAGTACCCTAAGTAAAGATGAAAATTTAGTTTATTGGACATATTTTCAAGTCACAGACAAATGTGCAACTCTGTTCAATGTATGTGCCAATGTATGCTTCAATTATGCCCACATTTGCAATAGATGTGCCACAATATGACACAAATGTACCATAGAGAGGTGTAGATGCACTAGTCTAGGACAATTGTGATACAAGGTTGAACAGATGCAAAATTTTGACCTAAGATTGAGTGTTTTTTATTTTTTCTTGACTAACAATTGGATGGAATGATAGTAGAATAGGATAGACAAGTGCATGATTCTGAGTGATTTTGGTCTAATTTGAGTGTTTTGAGAAAATTTAGCAAGAAAACATATCACACAATAGACATGATAGTTGTTGACACTTTGAAAGGTGACAAGCTGAATGATTTCACATGTCTTATCACATGAAAGACACATCAATCACATTTACAACCTAGCTATTCAAGAAGGTGTGCTGACTTAATGTAGGCCCACCTACTGAAGTACAATACCTTCAAATGAATGGGTGACTAGGGTATGTTAAGGTCATGTACCACCTTATTATTTAATTAATTCCCCAATTCTCAAAATTAAATAATTATTCAATTATTCAATTTATCCATTCTCTAAATAAATAAATAAAATTACTTTATTTATCTATCCATTTTTTCACATGCCATTAATACATAATTAATTTAATTAATTATTACTTTCCATGCATTTCCACCTCACTAGTTAACTAGAACTAACTCTCACTTCACTCTTCAATTAGATCAATATTTTGATCAATCTAATTAGTTAACACTTCAATCAATCCACTTCACTCCTTTTTACAGTCAGTTCACTCAAATCATGTAGTCAATTAACTACTCATCAATTACTCTCATCAATTCGTAGCCATTTATTTGCTCAGTCTCTAATCAAATCTCGACCATCGATTGATATCTCCAAATATATAAAACCAACCTTTTCCATATCATTCATCCTATCCAATCAGATCCAAGAATCATGATCTCCTACAATCATATTCAAAGTGCTTTGTGCAAATCTGAGAGCATATCATAACACTTTTCTCCAAAGTGAAAAGAGGAGAAAAATGGAGCTCAAATTGAAGGTCTTGTAGGTCTAAGTTATTGATTGTTTGTTTAATCTTATTTCAAATTGCTTCATTGGTGTGATCTTGATTGTGATTTTGCTTGAATTTTTTATAATCATTTGATTTCACAATTAATTTTTTAGGTCATACAACAACCTTATATTGTTTAAGCCTCTTGTTTTTAGAAACATATTTGGGTCTAACTTGAGATACTACTAACTCAAAATCCCCTAGCACTCTAAGGTTCTTTCCATACTATGCTTGACAACCATGTTAAGTCTTGACAAAAATGCTTTATATTCTTCTACATTATTTTTACATCCAAACTTTAAGGATAATGAATACTTAAAGGATTTACCACTTGGTGATATGAGAATCAACCTAACACATGCTCCTTCCTTTGAATATGCTTCATCAAAGTACATTGACCATAGATCATCATTTTGAATAGTTTCTTGAACTTAATGGGTTAATGGTCCTTGCTTCTCCTTGTTAGGATGAGGTGTTCAATTATGAAGTTTTCAAGATACGTGTTGATGAAATAAACTTCATAATCAGATTTAGGGTCTTCATAACCAAAGAAGGGGATATTTTTTCTCTATTCAGTCATACACAATTACCATTAATAGGGATCATGGCATATGGAAATTCTAACTGCTTTCTACCAATAACTGTTGCAAATCATTTTATTTACAACAACATCCCATACCAAGGTGGGATATCTACCACTATTATATTCATTTTGAAGTCCTTTGGAAAGGTGCCAATTTGAATTACACATCTTTCATAATTCCAATTACTGGAACCTTCCTTGAATCCATAATAAAGCACTTTCCATATTCTCTACTAACCTACAATCCCAATTCCTTCATGATAGCTAATGGAATGTCATTGGTAGAAGCTCCTAAATCAGTCATACAATTATTTACTAACTTATTATTTATTTGTAATGTAACATAGAATAGATCTACATGAGTAGGGAATTTTGTCAATGTTGTGCCTAAATACACTTCAAGTTTTTCAATATTTAATTCATCTATTTCAACCTTGTTAATTTATTTTTACCCTTTTCAAACTGGGTAATAACCTTCTTTCCTTTTGTAGATGCTATACAAGGATCACTAATCAAGGTCAACACCTTGTCTTTGTGCTCTTCTATCCTTATCATCTCTAATAATGGGAAAAATACCTTGATTTGTGATAGAACTTGTGCCATGTCAATAGAAATATAATTAGGCATGTTGTAGACTTGAGCACTAGGTGTGATAATATTACTTATCTTTTCTACTTTATTTCCCATATCAACTTTCTAGGTAAACTTGGCATTAGCTTTCTCTTATTTTGTTTTCATAATTTGATACTTTTATTTTGCAAGAGGTGACACAATTTTACTTATAGGTGTATTAAGGTATCTTCAATTTCTTTTTGTGTTCTTTCCTTTTAGCACAAAATTTTCTCCATGGTTAATAGGAACTTGACATATAATTCCTACTCTCTTTTATAAAAAGGCTACTAGCTTGGCCTTGATAAACATTATTTAATTTACTTCTCAGGTTATAATTAATTTTAACTTGAGCAATGGTAGAAATTTTTAGAGTTCTGATCTCCTCCTTTGGGGGTCCTCTTAATCTTACAACAAAACCATAGGACTCAATTTTGTGTACCTCAATACATTCTTTTTCTTCATTGTTAGAAAAATATGTTGATGATACTTACACTTCCAATATCTTTTATCATTAACATCTGTTTCAATACTATCTTCATCATAAGAAGAATATTCCTCACTTGTAGGACAACCGTATTGATAACATATTGATTTCATGATTCTCATCATGTGTGTCCTTACAATCATCACAAGGGTTGGTTGGATATTCAAAGGATTGAGTGACCATGCATTACCTAGGTGAGTGAGGCAATTGGAAAGATATACACCAAGGGTTGTCATCTACAACATTTGTATTAGGTATTTTCAAGGGATCAAGGGTCTCTCTACTAGATGAGTCCTTTTGGTTTCCCTTGATAGGTTTTCCATTATGGCAAGTTGTATTGTAATATTGATTAGACAACTTAAGCATTTGATCCTATTTCTAGTAATTAGGTTTGTCATTGGACAAACCCTTCTCATTTCTAGCAAACTTGTAAATTAAATATTTCAGGTCAATTATAACCTTATCTAACTTATCTTCAGGTGGGAATATCTTATTTTGAAACCCTTTAGGATTTTGTAAGATTTTAACATCATCTCTTTTATGCACTTTACTAGTTATATGCATTCTCATATAAAACTAAACACATAGGTGTAGACCCATAAAAGTGTTCAACCTTACTCATGTTGTTATCAAGCAATATTTTATCTATTATCAT
>CM021110.1:236899934-237127922 GCA_007115665.2 Sequoiadendron giganteum | reverse complement strand
CATTTGGCACCTAGACTTTGCATTGGTCATTACCTTAGTCAACATTTTTCATATTAGTCCTCATTTTCACCTTGCATTAGTCATATTCCTTAGACAAACATCATTATCACATTGCATTAACATCCTTTATTCCAAAAAAAAAAAAAACAAAAAACAAAAAACATAGTTTAGTGGCATCCACATCTTGCATTATCCCTCAAACTTGCAAACATCTCACATGGTTGAAACAAGGTCAAAATCCAAAAGAAAGGACATGGAATATTCAAGTGACCCATTTCATGACACTAACCTTGGGTTTAATTCAAATCAATCCACACCTCACAGAGAGGTGCCACAAAGAGCTCAAACAGACAATTGGGACAATATAAATCATGATGAATTCAACATGAAATGGGAAAACCTAAGCATAGAAGAATTCAACAAACAATTGACTCCTCAAGAAATTGAAAGAGCTTATCAAGATCCAAAAATTTTAAACATGATTGATCAATTTGTTAGTGCTGATCCTAATAGATACTTCTATGCACTAGCTAAAAAGGGTGCCAAATTACCTCAAGGTTTTGATGTATCAACCCTTGTAGAAGAGGAAACTAAAAATCCATTTACACTTGGCATGCAATCATCATCACAAATGACAAATATACCCCTTGGGATACCTCACACATGAGTACCACCACCACACATATCCCAAATATCCCAACATTTGGAAACAAGGAAACCCATACTGCTACACAAGGACAAAATTCTATACTTGGAAGCAACTCCAACTCTTTGGGTAAGACCTTTACAAATCCCCTTTTCCAAAACACACATCAAGGTTCTACCTCACAAGGTCCTACACCTTTGACTCAAAATGCAAACCAAGGTCCCATTCCTACACTTCAAAACACAAACCAAGGATCCTTGTTCCAATTTTCAAGTCAACCTAGAAAGGTCCACATTGTCTCACAAAAAATCCAAAAGCAACACAATAATCAAGGATCCCTCCCATCATTCCAAAATGCGAATCAAGGGTCTCTCTCATCGCTCCAAAATTCTAACCAAGGAAACATTCCATCACAAAATATCAATCAAGGGCCTATATCTTCATTTCAAAATACCAACCAAGGGACCCTTTCTTCATCACAAAACATTGGTCAAGGACCAACACCTTCATTTGTAAACCAAGGACCTAATTTTCAAAACCAAAACACAAATCAAGGGTCTACACATCAATTCCCATACCAAATGCAAATATGACCTTTGGGACAAACCTAAATGCCAATTTCATTCCAAATCAAACCAACACAAATCAATATGGCAATCAAGGTCTCACATCACAAGGCATCAATCATAATTCAAATCCAACATATGACCTCAATGCTAGCATCATGACACCAAGTCAAAGCAATGCAACACCATCACTTGATGACTTTTTGATACAACAAGTGTAAACCCTTCAACAACAAATGACTAACATGCAATTGGGGACCAACAAAAAGACCTATTCCATGGAGGAATTATGCCCCTTTCCATTTGATCGTAATTTATATATGCCACCCTTTCCCCCTCATTTTACAACACCACCTTTGCCTAAATATAAGGGGACAGGGGATCCAATAGAACACATTCGATAATTCAACACATCCTACATGGAAGTCTCATATGATCCAACTTATTTAATGAGACTATTTTCGCGAAGTCTTACAGGGGCAGCTTTAGATTGGTTTTCACATCTTCCTCCAGGTATAAGAACATGGGGTGAATTGGCCGACAAATTCATTAACAATTTTTCCTTCAACATTAAGAATGATGTCACCCTTGCAACATTAAGCACCACTAGACAAGAAGAAGGAGAATCCCTTACCTCATTCTACCAAAGATGGCGAGGTTTGGTTAGCAAATTCCCTTGTCACATTCCTGAAAAATAATTGGTCACCATGTTTGTGGAAAATCTTAATGGGGAACTCATGAGCTGAATTCAAATCCAATGTTGTACAACCTTTGAAGAGATCCTTGAGAAAGGTGTCCTTATTGAGAAAGGTCTTATCGCCAAAGTACTAGTCAAGATAAATAGAGAAAATAAAAAATCTAACAATGATAAGAGCAAATATTGGTCCCGAAACAAAAATGTAACAAATGATGGAGTTGTTGATGCCAAAATGATAACTAAAGGTCCAACCATTCAACTTAAAGGTCCCTCCTCATCATCAACCATGTCAGATACGCAAACCCAAAGTCAAAACCAAACATTAAATGCTATCCAAAACAATCAACAATGAAGAGGACCTCCTTGTGCCAAGAGAACCTACACCCCCTTGCGTGAACCTATCAAATTAGTTCTCAAATGAATCTTGCAAACCAATACCATCATGCTACCCGACACCAAGAATTATGAACCTTCCTTGATCAAACCAGATTGGTGGAAAGAAGATGAATACTGTGAATACCACCATAGCAAAGGACACAAAACAACAAGATGTTGGACACTCAAAAACATTATTCAAGACCTCATTGAAGATGGAACTATATCAGTAGGAGATTCTCAAGGCAAAACCAATGTTGATCATACCATATTCAAAACTCCCTTGCAAGACCATGATAAAGGGAAAGCCTCCAGTTCAGGGAACAACAATAGTGCCAACTATGCCATAGTCAAACACGACTATAGCACTATCATTCTTAACATAACACCCTTTGATGATCGCATTTCTACCATCACCATAAACAAACCAAACTCAAATTGTGATGTTGCTACTCGCAGAACCAAGATAACTATTTCAGGACCTCCACCCAATCCTCAGCCCAAGAACCAATATAATCTCCTAGAGCAGTTGGGAAAAACTCCCACGCAAATCTCTATCTTGGAGCTCCTTCACACATCCCCACAACATAGGGCTATACTTGACAAAGCATTGTAAGAAGAATCTGTACCCGCCAAACTAGATGTCAATGCATTTCAGGCCATGGTCGAATACCTAGCTATGCCACATCATGTCACCTTCTCCGATCAAGACTTTTTTGCACCAAAATTTGATCATAATGATCCCTTGCATCTTGAAGTTTGCATTGATAAATACAAGATTAGACAAGTCTTAGTAGACGGTGGAGCGGGTCTAAATATTTTCTCACTAAAATTGGTGAAAGCATTGGGATACTCTAATGATTCTATAGACCAAACAAAGAAAATCACTATCAAAGCTTATGATGATGTTGAGCGTTCATCTAAAGGTGTCATTTCACTTCCTATAAGAGTTGGCCCAGCCATACAACATATAGTACTTCATGTCTTGGATCTAGACTTACATTATAATCATCTCCTTGGCCATCCTTGGATTCATGCTATGAGAGTTATCCCATCCACCTACCATCAATGCCTCAAATTTCCACACAATGGCACTGAAATAACCATTCCAGGTGACCCCAATCCTTTTCAGTATTATTCAAACTGAAGAGGAACTACTGAACGTCAAGTTCCCATCAATCAAGAGGCCTCACCTTCCACTTCATCCCACTACATTGACCCATCTACGCTAGTCAAATCATCCATTCCATTCACTACCCCCTCCATGCCTAAGATCCAGATCTAAGACAAAGGATGCGGAAAATATAACATGAAGAGTCTCTTTTTCATTGGAAAATTGCCTAAATCACCAAAGTCTTATGGAAAACCACATCCCATGTAGCCTAAGGTCATCTTTCATAATCCCCCTACCACCTTCACCAAATGGGGAAAACTTTCCAAGGAATCTCTAGATGATCACATTCTCACATGGTTGTATAAAGAAGAAGGCACTAAAACTAAGAGGTTGCCAGTTGAACAATACCCAAAAGGGTTCCCAATAATGAAATGACAAGGATATGATGGACACAATGGTCTTGGCCTAAATAAACAAGGAATGATAGAACCTTGCAACCTCCTAAGTTGATTAAACATTAAGGGTTAGGGTTTGTACCTGTAAGAGTGACTATCCAAGGTATCGGATTACCTTCAAGTGAGGTTGCAAATGCTTCAAATGAATTTGAGACATATGAGGACCCTTGGGATTTTGATGTTGATTCTAATGAATATGAATGGGATTCCCTATCCTCCACTACTTTTATGGACTTAGATAAACTATTCAGAATACTTGATGAGCCTCCTCTTGAAACACAATTCAGTCAAAAGATTACAATTAGTTCCCCGTTAAGTCTACCAAGCCCTCATCCCAAAGCCCCCTTAAATAAATAAGAGTGGATTAAACACTTTTGGGAAACCATCGACGCTACCTCCTGGGAACCAAATGACTCTAAGTCCATCTTTACCCTCTCTGCCTACACCATGACTCTTGCTAACAATGATTATGGCTTACCCCTTGTCTACCCACAACTCATAGATTGGGATCAACAAGACCCACCAAGTTTGGACACTTTCGAGAATGATGAAGCAATCGTTGAGTTTATGGGACTTCGTGAAGGAATGCCTAGTGGGGATCATAAGGCTGGATTTTCCATAGAACTCGATTATGTTGCATACTTTGGTGAGGCTATCCTATCCTCTAGTCGCAAAAATGAATATGATAAAATAAAAAATAGAAATATTAGGTCTTCGGGTGAAAACTGAAAGGCGCCTGTTGACCATGAAAAAGTAAAAATAAAGGACGTATCTAAAGGTGAAAACCTCCTTGAGGCACCTAAGGATGGAGGATTGGATTGTCTCCCAATAGACCAAGAGAGATTGCCATTGTTGATAGAAGAAATAGAAGAGGTGAATATTGGAACACAAGACAATTCTAGGATCATACAGTTAGTAGCATCTTTGAACGGCAAGGAAAAGCCTAAGTTCACAACATTCTTTGCAGAAAGACAAGTCAATTTTGCCTGGTCATATGCAGATATGCCTGGATTGGATCCTGAATTGGTTTTACATCACTTACCACTTCTACCTAATGCCAAGCCATACAAACAGAAGCTAAGAAAAATGCATCCACAAATCGCACTCCTTGTCAAGGTAGAATTCAAGAAACTTATAGATGTGGGATTCATTCGTTCTATTGATTATGTAGATTGGATATCAAACCTTGTTCCTATCACTAAACCAAATGGTCAAATTAGAATATGCACAGACTTTAGAGATCTCAACAAAGCTTGTCCCAAGGATGATTTTCCTCTGCCAAACATTGACATCATCGTAGACCTCACAGCTAGGTATGAAATGCTATCACTCATGGATGGATTCTCGGGTTATAATCAGATAAGGATTGCTACTGAAGATCAACCAAAAATATCTTTTACATGTGCTTGGGGAACTTTCTATTGGAATGTAATGTCATTTGGACTGAAAAAAGTCGGAGCTACATATCAAAGAGCGATGACCACAATCTTTCATGACTACATGCATGTGTTGATGGAAGATTATGTTGATGACCTTCTCTCTAAATCCCTAGAATGAAGTGGACATTTAGCAGTATTGGACAAGATTTTCACACGACTAGAAAAATACCAACTCAGATTAAATCCAAAGAAATGTGTTTTTGGGGTCCAATCAAGCAAACTCCTTGGATACATAGTATCACGCAGAGGAATAGAAGTTGACCCCATGAAAGTCAAAACTATCTTAGAAATGCCACCACCAACCAAAATCAATCAATTGAGGACGTTGCAAGGAAGACTACAATCAATCCGTAGGTTCATTGCTCAGTTAGCAAACAAGATCCACCCATTCCAACATTTGTTAAGAAAAGGCATTCCCTTCAATTGGACAGAAAAGTATCAAGAAGCATTTGATCAGATTAAAAATTATTTACTAACTCCACCAGTTCTAATGCCTCCAATTGACAAAAAATATTTGATCTTATATGTGACAGCAACAACATCAGCACTGGGGGCATTATTAGCACAAAATGATAATGATGGAAAAGAACGAGTTGTATATTACATTAGTCGCACCCTGGTTGGATATGAGTTGAATTATAGTCCTATTGAATGAGCATGTCTAGCAGTGGTATTTGCAGCACAAAAATTGAGACATTACATGTTATATCATAAGACACAACTGATTGCCAAAATTGATCCTCTGAAATATCTTCTCACCAAAGAAGCACTAATAGGAAGACTAGCTAAATGGGTTATGATGTTAAGTGAATATGACATTGATTATGTAGATCGAAAGGCAATAAAAGGACAAGTGATAGCAGACCAACTTGCAAATGCACCCGTAAAGGCAGATCATCCCTTGATATTTGATTTCCCAGATGAATCAATCTTTGTCATAGACACACTAATTACATGGAAGTTATATTTTGATGGATCCTACACAAGTCATGGTTTAGGAGCTAGAATATTGTTCATCACACCCCAAGGAGACTCCATTCCCAAGTCATTTTGAATGGCATTCCCTTGCACTAATAACATAGAAGAATATGAGGCATTATTGACAGGACTTTGAATAGCAATAAAATAGAAAATCAAGGATCTTCAAGTCTACGGTGATTCATAGTTAGTGATAAAACAAGTTAATGATGATTATGATACTAAGGATGAGAAATTGATGCCCTAAAAATGCATGGTGGATAGCTTCAAACTATACTTTGACAATGTTTCTTTTGAACAGATCCCAAGAATCCAGATCAAAGCAGTTGATGCAATGACTACCATCGAATCTCTCTTGGACATTCCCAATAATGCATCACAATATGAGTTCTTGGTAGAATAACTATTGATCCCTATGTTCGATGTCCCTAAAACTGAATTTGTGTGTGAACTTGTTGGTCTTGATTCACCTTGGTACAAAGACATTTATGCATATTTACATGACCAAATTATACCTCCTGACTTATCCCTTAACCAACGTAAGACCTTTATCTGCCAAGCATCTACATATGCCATCATTAGGGACACCCTTTATCGTCATAGCCTAGATAGTACCCTCCTTCGATGTCTCAACTCAAATGAAGCACAAACAACCTTACAAGAGGTACATCATGGTATATGTGGAGCTCAATCTGCTGGTCCTACCTTGGCCAAAAAGCTCATGAGAACGAGATATTATTGGCCTACGATGGAATGTGATGCCTATCATTTTGTGAAGAAATATCACCAATGTCAGATTCATGGAGATCTCATACATGCACTAGCTCAGGAATTGCAGTCGCTTACTTCGTCATGACCATTTTCTCAATGGGGACTCAACCTCATAGGAAAGATCCATCCCACCTCTTCTAATGGACATAAGTTTATCTTTGTCGCCATTGAGTACTTTACAAAATGGATTGAATTTGTTCCATTGACTTACATTACCGGTAAGCAGATAGCCAAATTCATCCTAAATTACATCATTTGTCGTTATGGTATCCCACACTCCATCATTACAGATAATGACCGCCCTTTCAAAAACCAAGATGTTCGTGACCTCTGTGACAAATTCCACATTCAACATCATTTTTCCACTTTGTATTACCCCCAAGGTAATGGTGAAGTTGAGGTATCTAATAAGACTATCCTAAAGATCTTAAAGAAGATTGTCAATGACGTTGGTCGTGACTAGCACTTACAACTTAACCTTGCTTTATGGGCCTATCGCACCAGTATTCGTACCCCTACATGAGCCACACCATATTCCTTTGTTTATGGATCTGAAGCAATAATTCCTATAGAGGTCGAGTTACCATCCCTACGAGTCTCTATGCATGGCCTGATTGACCAAGAAGAATACTGTGTATCCTATCTACATGAGCTAGAGTTACTGGATGAAAAGAGACAAAATGCTTTGACACACTTGCAAGCATATCAAAACCGCCTCCGACATAGTTATAATAAGAAGGTTCATCCTAGCAATTTTGACATTGGTGATCTAGTCCTAAAGGAGAATCCAAAGAACCAAGTAGAACGAGAAAAACCTAATAAATTTGAGCCTAATTGGTTGGGCCCGTACATTGTCATAACAACATATGGATCTGGTGCTTATCAACTTTCTACTCCTGAAGGAGAACCATTGTCTGAACCCATCAACAACATGCACCTTCGCAAGTATTATACTTGATTCTCAAAGTATCCCTTAAAAAGTCAAAAATACAAAAACAAAAAAAAACAAAAAAATAAAAAATAAAAAATTCAAACAAATAGTAAAGAGAAATAATTCGTCCAAAAGTGAAAACCACTTCTGCGGTGCTTTGGATAAGTACCATGGTGAAAACCTGACAAACAGGCGCCATGTGTAGTCGGTCTATGCTCCTCTATCTACTTTCACTCCATCTAGTCTTTTGTCCATTCACACCTATTCCTCATCCTTAATAAAGCTTTGTCATCCTTCCCATGGCCTAAAAACCACTGACATTTAGCATCCTTCACTTTCATATCCATCCGTTGCATTTGTCACTTCCCCTCTCGCATAATAAGTTGTTCCTATACTTGACTGGTGGAAATTCCTTGACTTGCATCTTCATGGGAAATAATACATTGTATCAACCCTTCAAAACCTTCAAAATCCATAAAAACCATAAAATGTCCTGAAAAAATCCAAAAAAAACCATAAAATATCTTGAAAAATCCAAAAAATCATAAAATGTCCTGAAAAATCCCAAAAAATCATAAAAAGTCATAAAATCCTCAAAATCCAAAAACATCAGAAAAATTCTAAACTCCTAAAAAATAGAGTCTGACTCCAGGTTTGAGTCTGAATCAGTTTTGTTAGAGTTGTCAAACTACGTTGCCTCTGCGTGTTTGCTACGTAGGCAATGAGCCCTCGAGGCACTAGGTCAGTTCCTTTAGGTTGTCCAAATAAAATCATTACCTAGTATTTTGTCGAATAAGACAAAGTCAAGTCATGTCAAACTATGAGGTCTCTGTGCACTGCTACGTAGGCAAGGCCATCTATCGATGAGCCCCCGAGGCCCCCTAGGTCAAGTCCTTTAGGGTTCATCGAGTTGGGTTGTGTGCTTGATCCAAAAGCAATCATCATTCAAACTACATCAAGAAACAACAAACAAATTAAATCTTTCATCAATCAATTATCCTATCATCAACTCAATCAAGTCACTAGTCTTATATCAGAATGGGGCGTCATGTCGTTTGTCTCATTTGGTCTTATCTCTTGTCTTTTATCAAGATACATCCTTCCTGGGATTGGACTTTCTCAACCTTGTCATTCACCTTAAGCAGGATGTGTCTTTCTTGCAGTCAGGGTGTCATGTCAACACTTGTCACTTGGTCAACTTTATCAGATGTGTCCTCTCCCTAAATAGGATGTGTCATTCCTATGGTTGGGTATCCTCACATCACTTGGTCATATTCATCAATATTTGTCAAACAATCAAACAATCTTGTCAACTTTTTCAATCAATTTTTCCTTAATCAGGATGTGTCCTTCCTGAAATCAAGCATTATCATTATCAATCAACTTTGTCACACCACTCAATCTTATCAGCTTGGTCAACCAATCTTTCCTTCATCAGGATGTGTCCTTCTTGAGGCTCAGCATCATCAATCAAATCATTCTACCAATCCTTATTAACCTATCAATCAACTCGGTCATCGTGGTCAACCTAATCAACCAATCAAACAATCATCATTATCATTGGAAAACACCATCTTGGCAAACACTTTGTTGGTCTGGATTTTCTTATCTTTTCAATTGGTTTTGGGTCATGTTACTAGTCTCTTCGAGGATGTCCTATCAATGGATTTAGAGGGACAATGATGGATCATGGCCTCTTTTCTTTGATTGCTGCCTGTGGTTTGTCTTGGAAAAAGGACTGGGACAATTGGGTCCTTAGTATGAGCTGGGGCATTCCTTGTCTTTTTGACTATTTGTCTCTCCCAAATGGTCACCTTGCACACTTTGGTCTATATCATACCATGGTGTTTGTGGTCCATTTGTGACATTTCCGATGCCCAATGATGATAAATATAAATGTAAGCATGGAAGTTGGTTCTATTATCATTTCCTGTCTATCTTCTTTCCCCTTTTCATGCTAACATTTCTTCTATCCTTCATCCTTTAGTCTTATCTTCCATTTCAAGAGCACATTCATGTTCTTTGAACCCGCATGTCCTCTCGAGGGGGCATACCACAACCCTCTTGGTCATCCTTCCCCTTTCTCTTTACACTGGGGCATATTTCAGAATTAAATTTCTTTGACACAATGCGATGAACTACATTATGTCAAAGAGGGCAAAATGTAGACACTAAAAAATGTCCTAAGTCTATGAGCATCATTTTTCCTAGTCATCATCTTTCAATAATTGAATAATTTTAATTATTCTATTATGTTCGATCATATTCCTTTATTAATTAAATAGTTTTTAAATTATTTAATTGATTCACCTTCTCATTTCTATCTTGATCAATTAAAATTATTTAATTGCGTCACTAATACCCCTTTCTTCAATAATTAAATAAATCATTATTTATTTAATTATTTATCTTTTATCACATGTCTATAGTCAGATAATAATAATTATTTGACCTTTTATTTTTCTATAATTAAATAATTAACGAAATTATTTAATTATGTCATTCTTCTCCTTTAAATAATTGATCCTAATCAATTATCCATATTTAATTTATATCTCCTCCTTTAATTAAATTTATGAATTTAATTAAATCTCCTTTTTCATTTCCTCCAAATAAATGATTTATTTGCCACTTGTCCTTCTCCTCCATTTTCGAATAAATAATTTAAAATAAATTATTTATCCCTCTATTTTGGTCAAAGATCCCTTGTCATTATTTCATGTCATAGTCTGCATGTCCTGCATGTCTGTCATAGCCATTAGGCATCATAGCCGTTAGCGTCATATCTTTTCCATGCATGGCATATTCTGGTTGCATCAATTCTCAACTGTAGATCTTGGCATCTTTCTAGAAACTCGATCTTGGCCATCCATTTCGTAACTTCCCTCTCATGAATCCTCATCCGTTGATCTTAGAATCTTTCTGGAAGATCAATCTCGTCCGTCCATTCGAATGGTTGTCTATAAAAGAAACCCTTCCCCTCCATTTTCAATTTAACAGTCATTATCTCCAACTTTCTTGCTTACTATTTGCAGGTATTTGCACAACTTCATCAACAAATCTGAGGGAAATATTGGCATAAGAAGAAATAGGAGAGACAAGAGAAAGAATCAACTTCAAAGGGGAGTGTTTATTTCATTTGCTTTCATTTTGATTGCTCTCTTTGTTTGTATTCTCTTGTTTAGATTGGGATAATAGTTTAGAAGTGTTGGCTGTCACTTAATCTATACTATTTGATTTTCCCCATCTTACAATAATTATGAATTTGTGGCCATTAGAAGATGGGGGATGGATCTTTCCCATGAGGTTGAGTCCCCACTACAAGAAATTCCATAATTTAGTAACAACTTGTAGTTCCTATGCAAGTGCATGTATAAGATTGGTGTGTTATTAACACTTTAGACATTTGTACGTAAATTGGTGGGTGTCCTGGTCCATTGTAGGCCAATAGTATGTAACTCTCATTAATTTTTTGGCCATGTTTGGACTTCTAGAAATTCCCCACAAATAATGTCATGTACCTCCTATAGGGCGGTTTGTACTTCTTTTATGTTAAGACACCTAAGGAGTGTACCATCAAAACTTCTTCGATAGAGTGCATCACCTACAATAAGGAAACACGATCATCTAATAAAAGTATTTTTCTGATTGGTGGATAAGTTTTGGGGTAGGATTTTGTAGTGAGATAATTATAAATGTCATGGTACCAAGGAGAATTGGGACCAACGATTTCACATAGTAGTTCTGACTTTGGGACATCGAAAGTAGGGATCAAAAGTTGCTCCATCAAGAAATCACAACATGGAATATTTTGGGCCATATCTATGAGATATATGACAGTTTCCATGGCATTGCGTGCTTTATTGTTCACCTTGGGAATTTATTCAAATGATATCTAATCAAAGCACTGCTTGAAACTATCTACCATATTTTTTTAAGGTAGAAGTTTCTCATCCTTGGTTTGATAATCATTATTGATGTTTTTTTATGACTAACTGAGAATCCTCATAAACTTGTAACTCCTTGAGTTGCCACTATATTTCCATCCTAATACCTATGATCAATGCCTCATACTCAACCATATTATTTATGTAGGAGATTGTTAGGCAATATGAATTGGGTATACAGTCACCTTGGGGGTGATGAATAGGATGCCTGCTCTTGGGGGTTGAACCATGTTATGTAAATGATCCATCAAAGTATAGCTTCCACTTATGAGAAGGGACTATAGTGAATATTCTTTGATCTAGGAACTTTTATTCTAGGGAGTGATGAGAAACCATAGGTACATATACTAATTGGTTTGCTATTATTTATCCATTGATGGATTTTCTATCTACGTATTCAATGTCAAACTCACCGAGGATCATGACCCACTTGGCTAATCTTCCAATTAGTGTAGCTTTGTTCAATAGGTATTTGAGTGGTTCAATATTTGTAATGATTTTGATTTGGTGATTTAACATGTAATGTCTCAACTTTTGAGATGAAAAGACAACTACTAGAAATGCACATTCAATAGGAATGTGATTTAGTTCATATCCTACCAATATACAATTGATGTAGTACATATCTCATTCTTTACCAAAATTATCATGTTGTGCTATGAGAGCACCAAATACCATTGAAGTAGCTAATATATACAACAATGTAGGTTTTCCTATAATTGGTGGCATCAAGACGAGGGGTGATGCTAGGTAATCTTTTAACTGTTGGAAAGCACGTTGATAGTTTTTATCCCACTTGAATGTAACACCTTTATGAAAGAGATATGTGAAGGGATGGCACTTGTCTGCTAATTGTGAGGTGAAACTATAGATGGATTGCAATTTTCTCCATATACTATGTAGTTGCTTGAGATTTGAGGGAGGTGGCATGTCCAACATGGCTTTGAATTTTACCAGATCAACTTCAATCCTTGTTTGTGATACAATACATCCCAATAGTTTACCTAATGTAACCTTGAAGAACACTTCTTAGGGTTCAATCTAACCTTGTATTCTTTGAGTTTATCAAACATCTTGGTGAGTACCTCTAGATGACCTTCTCTTGTTAGTGATTTTTCTAATAGGTTATCAACATGGTTCTTTATAAGTGTGTGCATCATATCATGGAATATAGTCTTCATGGCCCTTCGGTATGTTTATCCAATGTTATTTAAGCCAAAGGGCATAAAATTCTAGCAAAAATTTCCCCATGGATAGGTGAGTATGGTATTGTTCTGATCTTCAGGTGCTATTCGAATCTGGTTGTATTCAAAAAACCCATCCATTAGTGATAACATTGCATGTCCTACTATCAAGTCCATAATTATGTAAAGGAAAATCACCCTTTGGGCACGCCTTGTTGAGATCTTGAAATTCAACACATATTCAAATGCCCCTAGTTAGATTTGTAGCAGGTACCAAGTTAGATATCCATTTTGGGTAGTCAATAGGTCTAATAAAGACAACATCCGATAACTTCTATAATTCTGCATTGACTAGAAATGCTATCTGAGGATGCATCTTTCAAAGCTTCTATTTTACTAGTTTTTATCTTAGGGTTATTGTCAAATGGTTTAGTACAAGATCCAAATCTAACCTCGACATATCTCCATATGACCATTTTATTTGTCTCTTTTAGAAAAATGCCATGAAGTTGGTATTTTCTTGTTTTGACAATGATTCTATAAAATATGTCATCTTGACATTATTTGTTGTACAAATATTCCCTTCTTCAGAATTCTCCACAACAATAGGGCATCTCTCTTTATTTATGGGGATATTATCAAATCTTCCATCCTTGTGTGCCTCAAAATTTTTTTCACCCTCAGATACATCCTTTATGTTTACTTTTTCATAAAAGTGCCACATTACAGTTTTAGCTAGGGGACCTTTTTATAATTGTTATAATTTTGTGATTGGAAGGTATGACATCCTCCACAAAGTATATTTTTACATCTAGTTCTATGGTGAAGAAAACTCTATGATCTCTTAAGGGTATCCCCTCTCAAATTCCCTAGAACTCAGTGATTGCTTCACCATTTTGAAACATGTCTACACTAGGTGGTCCTTGCTGATCCCAATCAATGAGGCAAATAAATGAGCAAAAGGTTACTATTTAATGGCATGGTATCGAAGGACATATATCATATGGTATAAATTATATGGTCTTAGAATAGATTGGTTATACACTTGAAAGAGTCCTTAATGGTATCCTCATTAGACATATTAATAATGGAAGGAGTTTTATTCACTTCTTCAAGGGTAAATTTGGAAGTGTTATTAATATTGATGAATTTATGGAAGTGTTATCACGTTGGATCGAACCAATTTATTTAGTGCAAAATTTATAGGTTCTCCTAATGGAGTGTAATTACATAGAGGAGTATTATTTTTTCATAGTGGTCCTCTTTGTTGATTTTATTGTACATTTGAAGAGATGGGTGGTGCTTTTAAGTTCACTATAGGTTGAACATTTGAAGCCATCTCAGCATCTACCACACCATCGTTGACCACGTTCTTGTTCTTTTAACAAAATTAGGATTTTTCATTAGAGGCTCCTTGGTTATCCTTATTGTCCTTAAATATCTTTAGGGCTCCTTTTACAATTAGGTCTTTTTTGATGGTTAGTCCTTTCTCTATAAATTCATCAAATGTGTTAGAGCATTGGAATTTTAGATGAAACCCTCTTCAGGGTTCAAGTTTTTAATGAATATTTCCACCAATTTATTTTCAAGTATGTGAGATGGAAATTTATTGGAAAGACTTCTCTATCTTTTTAAGGAGGAAAAATTCTCCATTTTTTGTTTAGAAGCACATAATTCCTTTATGTATATTTCTCGTTCCATGTTGTATGGGAAGTGTGCTATGAATTTCTCAGCTAATTAATTGAAAGTCTTAATGCTAGTTGGTAATCATGAGAACCACTACATGGATTGTCCCCCTAACCTCTTGGGGAAGAGGCATATTAGATAAGTGTCATTATCGGCCACCTCTAAATAAGAAACATAAAATTCTTTGATATTCTCAATGAAGTCTCCTTTAACTTGGGTATTTTGAATTGTTTTAGAAAAGGAGGCATAGGTATTGTCACGTCGAATGGGTAGGGGCATATATATTCTAGCATATAGATTTTATTTGTTAAGCCTATATTCATGTTCAAAATATGTTGTTGGAAATTTCGTATTTGAAGAGCCAAGTCATTTGTTTGTGTGGGAAATTTCATGTTATTAGGATCATAGGTGGATGCAAGATGTGTAGATGAATACCTTGGGGAAATTTCGTTGATGATAACTTTTTGAATGTATGAAGAATTTTGGGGAATATAAGTTTGAATGGTGGGGTTCGAGTTAGCCTAAGGGTTGGATGTGATGAACTGTTGTTGGGGATTTATAATGGCATAGGATGGGTATTGAATCATGGGGGTTATGATTGAGGTAGTGTTGTGAAGTCATGGTGTTTTGATGGATGTTTCAGTTTGGTGAGTTTGGAGTAATTGTATGAGAATTAGGGGTGATATTATGTTGAGGTTGTGATGAATAAGTATAGGTGTTACATGTAAGTGGTTGGGAAATATGAGATGTATGAGGATTACCCACCTAAGTTGAAATTCTAGAGTTATTATATGGAATGGTGTGTTGTAATTATGGGTTGGTTATCATATTTTAATTTTGAATAGTGTTTATATTTGCATGAGGATCAAATATATGTGTTTTTGTAACGTGAGATGGTTGAGATGAGTTGGGAATGATATAATTGTTAGGTGTGGTGTTATAAAGTGGGTTGGTTATTTGTAGGCTATATGTTGGATTTTGAGTGTATGTGGGAGGCATTGATACTTGTGTCAAATTGGTTGGTATGAATGTTTGTAGGATAGTGGATGTTATTTATTGAGATGGGTTTGAATTATTGGTAGGTAAGGCAAAAGAGTTCATTTGGGGTTGGATAATTGGATTATTAGTGGATGTAATGGTAATGTTTCTTTTTGATGTCATGAAAGGTGGTATGGTGTTAGGGTTGTTGGTGAGGGGTATAGTTGATTTTTTTTGTGATATCATGTTAATTTTGTTTATGGGGGTATGATAGTGTCATGTGGTATTGGTGTGATATTATTAGAACTTATTTCCCCTAAGGTAGATGGTGGAGTTTTATTAGTGATATATTTTATGAGGGTGATGCCAATTTTTTTTGGATAATTTAGAACCTTGTTATGCAAGTAGCAAAATGTATCAATATCGGTTTGCGGCAAGAAGGGCATCTACTAATCTCATGGTGTTGGCATCATGTTGTGCCTCTACCAAATCCTTGGGTGTTACTTCTTTAACTCCACCAATGTTTGGACTATGATTAGGACTCAATGGGGGTGGAGTTTCAAAGACACTTGAAATGAACATGGGTACCTCTTCTTGTGCTCCTTGAAATAGTTCCTTATATATAGACATCTTTTTGGGATCTTGGTGCTCCATTTTATTTTTATTTTGTGACCTTGTTTCTACAGGCATATAAGGAATATCTAAGATTTGATTTGTGTGGATGTTTGGTAGTTTCAAATGATGATTAGAAAAATATCTTAAGGCTTTATGATCGGGGATTTGATGATGATATTTGAATTATGAATTGAATTGTGAACTAGACTTTTGATTCAATGGATAAAATAGGTGGAATAGTTTAACTTAGAAGTAGCCAAACATTCTAAGATAATCTACCCACATATAGGCTAGTTTGATTCTTCAACTTGGAGAAGGAAAACTTCCAAGCTAAATGCCAAAATAGGGATAATGGGGGATATCAAAGATCTAGATAAAATTTAATTAGTCTAATCCTTATGTGTGGATGATTATATGGATGATGGTAAAATTATCCTAAGCCCAAGTCTAGGTATGATCAAAATATTATAAATGAAGGTGTAATGGGATATGATCAAATCTCAGGTTCACCTCTATTATGCTAATCAAGTATGTGTCTATAGGTCTAATTAGTAAGACTAGAGAATTTGGTACTAGTAAACACCCTAATGATAGAGTAATTAATCAATAGGAGGGAAAAATTATGTTAGTGACAGATTCAGTTGTGGGATTCTAAGATACAATGAATGATAGTTCTATTTTTAGAGTAGTATTAGTGATATAAAATTTAGGGGCAATTGTTCCACTTTATGCTATAGATGTTCCACTCTAAGTAGAAATTGGACCAATTTGTAGCATAAATGTGTTACTTTGTAACACAAATATGCACTTTTGTGTAACACTTATGCCAATCATTATGACAGTTGTACCAAATAGGGTGTAACTTATGCCAAAGAATAAATGTGCCACTAAATGAGAATTGTGATAATTTGAGGTTCAAAGTACCCTAAGTAAAGATGAAAATTTAGTTTATTGGACATATTTTCAAGTCACAGACAAATGTGCAACTCTGTTCAATGTATGTGCCAATGTATGCTTCAATTATGCCCACATTTGCAATAGATGTGCCACAATATGACACAAATGTACCATAGAGAGGTGTAGATGCACTAGTCTAGGACAATTGTGATACAAGGTTGAACAGATGCAAAATTTTGACCTAAGATTGAGTGTTTTTTATTTTTTCTTGACTAACAATTGGATGGAATGATAGTAGAATAGGATAGACAAGTGCATGATTCTGAGTGATTTTGGTCTAATTTGAGTGTTTTGAGAAAATTTAGCAAGAAAACATATCACACAATAGACATGATAGTTGTTGACACTTTGAAAGGTGACAAGCTGAATGATTTCACATGTCTTATCACATGAAAGACACATCAATCACATTTACAACCTAGCTATTCAAGAAGGTGTGCTGACTTAATGTAGGCCCACCTACTGAAGTACAATACCTTCAAATGAATGGGTGACTAGGGTATGTTAAGGTCATGTACCACCTTATTATTTAATTAATTCCCCAATTCTCAAAATTAAATAATTATTCAATTATTCAATTTATCCATTCTCTAAATAAATAAATAAAATTACTTTATTTATCTATCCATTTTTTCACATGCCATTAATACATAATTAATTTAATTAATTATTACTTTCCATGCATTTCCACCTCACTAGTTAACTAGAACTAACTCTCACTTCACTCTTCAATTAGATCAATATTTTGATCAATCTAATTAGTTAACACTTCAATCAATCCACTTCACTCCTTTTTACAGTCAGTTCACTCAAATCATGTAGTCAATTAACTACTCATCAATTACTCTCATCAATTCGTAGCCATTTATTTGCTCAGTCTCTAATCAAATCTCGACCATCGATTGATATCTCCAAATATATAAAACCAACCTTTTCCATATCATTCATCCTATCCAATCAGATCCAAGAATCATGATCTCCTACAATCATATTCAAAGTGCTTTGTGCAAATCTGAGAGCATATCATAACACTTTTCTCCAAAGTGAAAAGAGGAGAAAAATGGAGCTCAAATTGAAGGTCTTGTAGGTCTAAGTTATTGATTGTTTGTTTAATCTTATTTCAAATTGCTTCATTGGTGTGATCTTGATTGTGATTTTGCTTGAATTTTTTATAATCATTTGATTTCACAATTAATTTTTTAGGTCATACAACAACCTTATATTGTTTAAGCCTCTTGTTTTTAGAAACATATTTGGGTCTAACTTGAGATACTACTAACTCAAAATCCCCTAGCACTCTAAGGTTCTTTCCATACTATGCTTGACAACCATGTTAAGTCTTGACAAAAATGCTTTATATTCTTCTACATTATTTTTACATCCAAACTTTAAGGATAATGAATACTTAAAGGATTTACCACTTGGTGATATGAGAATCAACCTAACACATGCTCCTTCCTTTGAATATGCTTCATCAAAGTACATTGACCATAGATCATCATTTTGAATAGTTTCTTGAACTTAATGGGTTAATGGTCCTTGCTTCTCCTTGTTAGGATGAGGTGTTCAATTATGAAGTTTTCAAGATACGTGTTGATGAAATAAACTTCATAATCAGATTTAGGGTCTTCATAACCAAAGAAGGGGATATTTTTTCTCTATTCAGTCATACACAATTACCATTAATAGGGATCATGGCATATGGAAATTCTAACTGCTTTCTACCAATAACTGTTGCAAATCATTTTATTTACAACAACATCCCATACCAAGGTGGGATATCTACCACTATTATATTCATTTTGAAGTCCTTTGGAAAGGTGCCAATTTGAATTACACATCTTTCATAATTCCAATTACTGGAACCTTCCTTGAATCCATAATAAAGCACTTTCCATATTCTCTACTAACCTACAATCCCAATTCCTTCATGATAGCTAATGGAATGTCATTGGTAGAAGCTCCTAAATCAGTCATACAATTATTTACTAACTTATTATTTATTTGTAATGTAACATAGAATAGATCTACATGAGTAGGGAATTTTGTCAATGTTGTGCCTAAATACACTTCAAGTTTTTCAATATTTAATTCATCTATTTCAACCTTGTTAATTTATTTTTACCCTTTTCAAACTGGGTAATAACCTTCTTTCCTTTTGTAGATGCTATACAAGGATCACTAATCAAGGTCAACACCTTGTCTTTGTGCTCTTCTATCCTTATCATCTCTAATAATGGGAAAAATACCTTGATTTGTGATAGAACTTGTGCCATGTCAATAGAAATATAATTAGGCATGTTGTAGACTTGAGCACTAGGTGTGATAATATTACTTATCTTTTCTACTTTATTTCCCATATCAACTTTCTAGGTAAACTTGGCATTAGCTTTCTCTTATTTTGTTTTCATAATTTGATACTTTTATTTTGCAAGAGGTGACACAATTTTACTTATAGGTGTATTAAGGTATCTTCAATTTCTTTTTGTGTTCTTTCCTTTTAGCACAAAATTTTCTCCATGGTTAATAGGAACTTGACATATAATTCCTACTCTCTTTTATAAAAAGGCTACTAGCTTGGCCTTGATAAACATTATTTAATTTACTTCTCAGGTTATAATTAATTTTAACTTGAGCAATGGTAGAAATTTTTAGAGTTCTGATCTCCTCCTTTGGGGGTCCTCTTAATCTTACAACAAAACCATAGGACTCAATTTTGTGTACCTCAATACATTCTTTTTCTTCATTGTTAGAAAAATATGTTGATGATACTTACACTTCCAATATCTTTTATCATTAACATCTGTTTCAATACTATCTTCATCATAAGAAGAATATTCCTCACTTGTAGGACAACCGTATTGATAACATATTGATTTCATGATTCTCATCATGTGTGTCCTTACAATCATCACAAGGGTTGGTTGGATATTCAAAGGATTGAGTGACCATGCATTACCTAGGTGAGTGAGGCAATTGGAAAGATATACACCAAGGGTTGTCATCTACAACATTTGTATTAGGTATTTTCAAGGGATCAAGGGTCTCTCTACTAGATGAGTCCTTTTGGTTTCCCTTGATAGGTTTTCCATTATGGCAAGTTGTATTGTAATATTGATTAGACAACTTAAGCATTTGATCCTATTTCTAGTAATTAGGTTTGTCATTGGACAAACCCTTCTCATTTCTAGCAAACTTGTAAATTAAATATTTCAGGTCAATTATAACCTTATCTAACTTATCTTCAGGTGGGAATATCTTATTTTGAAACCCTTTAGGATTTTGTAAGATTTTAACATCATCTCTTTTATGCACTTTACTAGTTATATGCATTCTCATATAAAACTAAACACATAGGTGTAGACCCATAAAAGTGTTCAACCTTACTCATGTTGTTATCAAGCAATATTTTATCTATTATCATCTTCATATTATAAAACCAATATATCATTATTCTTTAATCATTTATTATATCACGTTTATTACTCCTTAGTATTAATTAATACTTTATTACATTATCATATTGCAATATATTTCATTTATAATATCATTCCACTATATTATCATTTCCATCTATTCTCTCATCTTATGCATTTAATCTTCTTATCATTTTATAGTCCTATCATATTTATGTTCTCATTTCCCATCCATTTCATCCACTCAACCAATGTGGGATAAATTTATTTCTAACTACCTTCAAATAATCCCACATTCATCCCACAACTTGCTTTTTACCCATGAGGACACCTATAAATATGCCTTTTTCTCATTCAACTTTTCTCTCTCTCTCTCTCTCTCTCTCTCTCTCTCTCTCTCTCTCTCTCTCTCTCTCTCTCTTACTTGATTTTAGTCTTTTTACAAATAATTTTGATCATTTTTACAAATCATTTTGATCATTCCTCTTGTGCACATTTTCTTGTAAAATTATGAGAGCAAAGGAAAGATCTTGGTTTTATAGAGAAACCATACAGCTAGATGACATATGAGTGCATGTGTTTTATTTAGGATATTTCATTTATAATATCATTCCACTATATTATCGTTTCCATCTATTCTCTCATCTTATGCATTTATCTTCTTATCATTTTATAGTCCTATCATATTTATGTTCTCATTTCCCATCCATTTCATCCACTCAACCAATGTGGGATAAATTTATTTCTAACTACCTTCAACTAATCCCACATCCATCCTGCAACTTTCTTTTTACCCATGAGGACACCTATAAATATGTTTCCTTTCTCTCATTCAACTCCCTCTCTCTCTCACACTTGATTTTAGTCTTTTTACAAATCATTTTGATCATTCTTCTTGTTCTTCCATAGCCTCTTGTGCACATTTTCTTGAAAAATTCTAAGAGCAAAGGAAAGATCTTGGTTGATAGAGAAATAATAGAGTTAGATGAATTATGAGTGCATGTGTTTTATTTAGTTGATAGCCTTTTTCATTTGCATTCATTAAGAAATCACTTTATTGATGTGTTGTTGAAAGTTATTGTGTTTTTCCATATTTAGTTTTCAATTTCAGCATGCACAATAGGTTTATTAGGTCTCATATATGAGGAAATCCTATTCATAAACCTAATTAATATTGCATTAAACTTAGAAACATATTCCTTAATCCCATTACTAATACTAGTAAGCTCATTAAAAATGAATCTAGGATTAGTTTCATCCCCATAATGCTCTTTGAAAACCCTTTTTAATTCTTTCTAGGACCAAATACTTGGATTAGGAAGAATTTTGTATTAGTCTCTCACTTCGTCAGTTACAGATTGCATGAATAGTTTCATCATCACATCTTCATGTTCAATTTCAAAATAAGCAACTAAATTCAATTTTTTTAAGGTGATATTCATTAGATAGAGCATTATTTCTAGAAATTTTGATTAGAGAAGACCTGTCCTCATTAGAAATAACATTAGGGTATCCAAGTATATCAATAAAATCCAATTGCCTATATATATCAAGCTTCAAAGGTATTTTACCTTGAAAATTACTAGTAGAAACATTAGCTTAGACATTCTATTGATTGATAAGATTAGGACCCCTGCTTTGATTTAAACCACACCCATCTTTTTAGCCTCTTATGTTGGGGTTTTATGGTTGATACTATCCATAATCACCCTATGGTCGCACATTTACTTGAGGTTGTTGATTAGGTATAGAAACATTTTGTCTTAATAGGGTTTTCATTGGGGCACAAGAAGCTGGAATAATCCTTTAATGAGGATTTGAGGTGGTGATATTTATCAATGGTGCATTCTAAATAGAACTCACAGGAAGATTACCTAATTTCACATTATTGGGAGGAAATTTTTGAGGAGTAGAAAAAGAAATAGATGGATTATTAGATATATGAGATTTACTTAAGATATCTATCCTTCTTCTCTTATCATCTCTTATCATTATGGCTTCCATTCTATCTAGTTCTGCTCTATGTTTATTTAATTCTTTCAACAACTCTCCATCAGTTTAAAATTGCACTCCTGAGGTGGAAGCCTTTTGGGAAGACAAGCCAATATTAGTATCTATACATTATGTGACACTAGAAGTAGAGGCATTTAAGAATGAGAATAGAACTCTCCTCTAGGAATATTTATAGGATTGACCTGAGCTGAAGTGATTATAACCATGCCAGGAGAGCTAACATGATTGTACATACCCTCCTTAAGATCATATTCTATTTGATCTTGTTCCCATTCTCTGTAAAAAAAATCTAAGAATTTATCATACTTAGAACCTGTTATGTTCCTTTCATCTCTCAAAAATTCAACATTTAGCATGAGTGTTTGGGCATTGCTACCCAACAAAGGTGTGGTTAAGGCACTTTCTTCACAATTTACAAAAGTATCAATGAGAGGTTTTATGGAATTACCAATATTCTTAGCCTTCCACTTTTGTCTTTGTTTTGGAAGCTCATTAGTGTGGAAAAAATATCTTCTTATATCCATCTTCAATAGTTAGCCTTCTTCTTTTAGAAATCATCGGTTAGGAGATTATAGAGTCGCCACCCACAAATGGGAATAATGATTTGACAAAAAAATTATAATAATGTTTTGAATCATAGACACACCCAATTGTGTCTTGAAAATTTAAACAAAAAACAACTTACAAAATAATAATTTTCTAAACTCTACCCAAGAATGATTACTAGAACTCAAATTTTATGTAAAAGTTACCCAACAAAATCACCAATCAATTGGTTTTTTTCTCCCATTTGATTGTATAATTCACTCTAAAGGCAAGCTACTTCTTATTATTAAGAAAATAAAGTCAAAGACCGATGAACAAGGATTTGAAATATCCTTCTTTGGGCTCTACAAAACCAAGGTGGGTTTCCCCTTACATACACCACTTGGACATATACAACTCTAGAATAGATGACATTTCTAGAAAACTATCTTCTTACACGTATTGTTACAAATGCAACGCATATTTATATTCTCATACATTCCTATATCTCCCTCAATTATTGGTGTAAGAACACAACTAATGAATAATCCCAAGAAGCTTAAAATATTATGATTTAGTTTCTTTCTTCGTTTTGAACATAGTGCATCACTGAACTGGTGCCCTATTGAATTACAGAGTTAAGAACTATGAAATTTTCTCATAACAAAAATCTAAGGGTTTATATATACCATTATTTTATAACATTATCACACACCATTGTTCAATCAACACAATTTTTCTTACAAATCCTTAATTATATCACAATATTTTAACATTTAATTGAAAGCAATTATTCTACTCCTTGATTAGAAGCCATCAAAAAAACATTTATTACATCAAATGTGTAACAAAGAACCTCACAATATTTGATTATATTGACTCTTAAAATATTGTGTACAAAAAGGAGACAAGAGTGTTGATGAATATCAATCACATGTGCCTCAATTTAGATTGTATATTGATATTATAATAAAAAAATATAATTATTTTCTTTGAAAGTTAAGACTCTCTAAAACCTAACTAGCTCATCCCAAAATATGTTGTCCAAAATCCAAAAATGAGACCTAGAATTCCCTTTTATAGAAACAAGGGAGAAAACAAGCTTAAATCCTTGAACAAATGTCACAATCCTATTTGAGAACTTGTTCACATGAAAAAATAGAAAATAGGTACAATCGCTTCAGATAAGACAAAATTCACTTTGAGAAAAGAAAAAGCTAATGATGAGGTTGTTGTAGAATTTAAAATTGATCTTGAACATGTCACTTCATCTACTCATTATACTAATTGAGCCATAAGTTGTAAACATATTCACTTGGCCACTTGGAATCTAAAATCCTTTTGGACCTTATTATTATGGATATTATATTTAGAATTCATATTCACCTTGGGTTCCTTAAGAAAATTGTCTAAATTGGATTCTAATTTTTATTAACTCATCAATTGAATTATTCAATAAAGATAAATCGGGCTTACCACTTGAGTAAATGAATGAACACATGGTTGGGGTGACAATCCCAAAATCCCCTTTCCAAACATGTAAAGACTTGATTATTCCAAAGTTTTTTATAATTTAGGCATCATCTCCTCCTCTAATGTCTTAAATTGTTTCAATTTGTTCTATAATTGTAGCTCCAATCTAGATTGGAACATGGACATTTCCCCTAATAATCCAATGGATTCATTGGTATTTGTGATCTCCTTAAGAGCACTGTTGTTAAAATTTGTAATTATGACAATTTATGTCATTGAGGTTGTTCTAGGAATCCATGTGCTCTAAATTTCCTATAGGGATACCAATTGTTGATTATGCTTAATGAAAGAATTTTTCAAGCTATTGTAGCTTCCCTAAGCATCTTCCAATCTATGCAAGATACTTGATAACCTATGACCAAGGATGTCATCAATTAAATTTGTTGTAATATTTTGAGCCTCATCTTTATCTATCTTCTTAGATTACTTGCTCTGTATTAATCCTCTTTCAATTATTTTATTCTAAATGATAGAGTTTCCTTTTATTGAGATGAGAAATTGGTAGTTCTCAATTGAGGAGTCGAGGGGGGAGCATCTAGGATTTGGGGAGGTGGAAATTGAGATACCACTTTATTATACTCCAAAATCAACTTATTATTAACATCTTGCAACTTATTGTAGTATTCCTATATCTTCTTGGATGTTACTTCATTGAATAATGCTACTTGGGAAGTAGTATTAGTCAGTCTTTTAAGAATTAAATTTCTCAACAATTCACTAACATCTATTGGAGGCTTGTTATGATCTTGAGCCACCAACCAAATTGCTAAGGTTTCATATTTGGTAGTGAAACATGATCCAAAATACAAATTCTTAGCCTTTTAATTTGATGTTAATATGTTAACTCCACCATCTTACCTCCTTATTGTATACAATACAATAGCAGAGGACATGTCCCAGATTTGTAGTAGGAGGCATCCATTGTCTTTCCTCCTCAAGGGAGATATTCTTTTACTTAAATTCCACCTTTTCCATAAATTCTTTGGTTATGTTCTTCATTTCTTCCTAGGTGGATTCCCCATTTCTCTTGTTTAATTTTTCAATAAACTCTACATATTTATTTTTGATTAGAAAGTCCTTATATTCCCTAGACTTTATAAGCAAGGGCCCTAACATCATTAATCACCTTATGCCCACTCATCAAATAAATCATCATTCTAATTTAATGTGGGTCATCTAATGGAGCTCTTGGAGGGGAGGTAAAAAATTGATTCACCTCTTCTTCATCAGGAGTATTTTCACCTATATCTTTTGATCCAATAGAATATTCTACCAAATTTTTTACACCACTTGGTTTATCTTGAAGTTCCCTTGAAGGTGCACTTGAGCTTGTTGGCCTTGCATCCTTTCAAAAAAATTGTTCAACTTCTTCTTCTCTAAGCCTTTCTTCCATAGTTGTAAGCGATATCATTGGGATAAGTGCATCTGGCACAATGTCCTCATACTCTTCCAACATGGCCTATAGTCTAGTGAATAGATCTTTAATATCTGCACATGCTCCTTGGTATGAAATATTTACCTTTTCACTTTTTCTTCAACCCTGTGGATCTTAGCCCATTTTTCATTCATTGTCTTTACCTCCTCATCTCTGTTATAGTTTATTATTACATTCTATATGATATTTAACTTATGATAGGAATTAGACCTTTTTGTATCCAGTCTAATCTGGTCAATGTAATGCTCACAATTTTTGAGGATATCAACTTTCATTCTATATGAATGCAACAGTGAGGGAAATATATCTAATCCTTTCTTGGATGTAACTTCAAAATCTAAGAAAAAGGTAGTAGAATATATAATTGACCTTTCTTACCAATCCTAAGATGAAACATCAATCTCATTCAACTGCCACATTGTTTCTAGGAAGGAAAGTCTATCAATTACATATTTTGGTAGAATATGGAGTTACATAAGAGAACCATATATTCTAATGAAAGTGGTATCTGAGTGAAAATAACAATCACCCTAGTTGTGAGTTATCCCCTTCTCAAGATATCTCTCCTTCGACCTCAAGAATTTCATTATATTGTCTAAGATCCTCTTGTGGATGGAAACCCTAAATTTTTGAAGAGCACTTGAATGAATAGTTCCTCAAAAGCCACATAATTGGCAACATTATAATGCATATCCCATATATGATTCCATGTTTACACAGGCATCTAGACTCCCTCCTCATTTACCATCCTTAGCTCCATGGGTCCACTCCAAATCTCTTTGTCACTATGTAGAATTAGGTGACATAACAAAGAATACCACCTGAAATGAATGGAGCAATCTTTGTTTGAGATGGATTTCAACTATGAATGCATTTCTTCTGTAATATATAATGTATAATTAAATATTTTATTTAAAAGTCCTTATGCTACACATCAATATCAATCATCATCATATAGACAAAAAAATGAACCTTGCAATCTTCACCCAATACTTGACATAAAGCACAATATGATGAAATAATCTTCAAAGATGTCATAATTGAAAGGTTCAACTTCATCTTTGGATAATTTGACTATTTTTTGTTTTGCATCTCTTCTCTTGTGCTAGGGTAACCACATAACCTTGTAACTATGTCTATCTCGAGTAAATTTCTATTTGAGGGTACCAAAATTTATTAACACATTCAGAGGGACATTGATGTTAAAAACCTCAGTCATATAATGCATGTTCAAATGTAATAGGACACCTCCGTGCCTATTCTTGATGATTCTATTTTTTGCATCATAGCATATTTTGACTATTTGGAGCATATCGGAAGTGAGTGGAAGAAAAGCGCATGATAGCATTTTTGAATAGCTTTAAGTGGATGAATTGAGAAATTGTGATAAAATGAGGAACAATTATTTTTCTTTAATCATAAGTTTGGATAGATTTCGAGAAATAAAACTTGCACTTGAGAAAGAGCACGACAAACATGAAACTGCACTAAAAAAAAAACAAGACTTGCGACCCAATGAGGAACTAAGTGAATGTAATGCACTCAATAGGTAACTTAAGTGTTCTAAAATGCACATAGCCTAAATATTATAGGCAGTTGCTAGGGAATAGGGCTGATAAAATAATAAATATAAAGGATTGAGATGGAAAATTAAATTATTTCGACATGATACGACAAGTAAATGATGAAACACAAGGAAAAAATTGCCATAGGAATAGCTAAGGTTTTAGACTTCGGGAACAAAAACCTAAAAAATAACAAAGGAAAACTCTAGGAATTTTAGCAAGCTTCATCATTATCAAAGTGCACGTTCTTTTAGAAAGAAGTGTAATACCTAGGTCATATTATTTTTGCAAAATGAATTGTAGTAGATCCTCCATAGATTAAGGCTATCTAGCACTAGGATGGCCTCTATCTAAGAATGTGCATGAAGTGCCTAGTTTTATGGGTTTGGCTAGGTATTATAAAAAGTTTTTTTTTTTTTTAATCTTTTTGAAGATTGCCAACCCTATCACTTCACTCTGAAGGAAATGAAGGAAATAAAAGTAGTTTTAATGGTCAAAAGAAGTGAAGAGGTCTTAAAAGTAGTTTTAACGGTCAAAAGAAGTGAAGATGCCTTCTGCATCCTTAAAGAGAAGCTTATTTCTTGACCAATTATTAGAGTATCATACTCTAAAGTTCATTTTGTAGTCATCATAGATACTTCAAGTGAAGGTTTGGGTGGCATACTTATACAAGGTGGATAGGTAGTAGTATATGAGTCCAAAATATTGCAAACATATGAAAACAAATATGCTTGACACTATTTGGAGTTAGTAACAATCGTGCATGCTCTCCAAATATGGAGACACTACTTGTTGGGAAAGCAATTCAAGCTTAAATTGAATAATTAGGGTCTCAAGTGTATTTTCACCCAACCAAATCATAATGGTCAACAAAGATGATGATTATAGCTATTAATGGATTATGATTTTGAAATAAGTTATATAAAAGGGAAGAAAAATATATTTGTCGATGTGTTAAGTCACATAAGGCACATTGTGGGTAATGGTACAATCTAAATTTTGAGATCAAGTAGTAAGGAATTCTTCAAAAGATGAGTTATATAAGAAATTCAGGAAAGCACTATCAAATAATCCCTAGGATTCCAAGTACGAGGAATATATTTTTGAGTTCGATAGATTATTGAGATATAAGGATCAAATGTACATTTTAAATTAAAATTATATGAGGAATATTGTGTTAAAAGGGGCACAATATGCTCTGTATTCTAGTCACCCAAGAGTAATGAAACATTTAGCAGATGTAAAACTACTTTATTTTTGGAAGGGAATGTAACAAGATTCTACAAGATTTCTAAGAAGATGTCTAGAATGTCAACAAGTCAAGGCTGAACATTAGCATTTGATGGGATTGTTGTTCCTACTTGAAGTTCCTAATAAAAATAACAAGTGATTAACATGACATTTATTCTAACACAAGACGAAACCAAAGCCAATAACAAGATGTGCTCAAGACCATCCACACACTTCAAATAAGAAATTTGTGACCTTATCCCCTTGTATAAGTACTCCATCATCCAAAAATTCAAAGCCTACACTAAAATAAAATTAATCCAATCAAAGTAATTAATATAATTCTCCCAAATTGTCTATGAAATATATTATTCAAGGAATATTAGCAAGAAACTATAATAATAAAAAAATTGAGTTATGCCACACCCCTCACAAGAACAACCATGTTTAGGTCATCAAAAATCCCCCAATCTTTGTTATTCCCATAAATTAACCCATAAAAAATAAAAAATAGAAGAAATCCACCCCTCTCATGCTACCCATAATATTCAAAATAAATAAGCCTCATAAAGTCCAAAGACCTCCTACTTAATGATTATTGAAGCTAATAAAATACATCCAAGAGCTAATTGATCAAGGGGATACACAACTTAAAGAAAATGAATCCACATCACAAAAGAATTATCAAAATCATTTTTTGATACATGATCAAACTAGTCCACAACCAATTCAAGGTCAAAGTTCCCACAATGATCCCATTAATCTTATCCAAGCATAATAATCTTGTCAATTCTTCATTTACCTCATCTAAAAGAAAAAATCCGTTCACCTTGGTCCAACTACCCTCATTTAGTTTGTTCTTCTTATGGATGAGTAAATTGAAAGTGCCATTAGCTCATGTTTATCTAATTATGAAATCACATCTTGTTTCAAAATTAACATATATCCCATCATAATTGAATATAAAAAATCATGAACAATCAATGCAAAGGATTAGGCTTTCACAAAAAAAAAATCCTTGAACCAATTCATGTTTATGCAAATGAATGATTCTACAACCTTAGATATAAATCTACTAATGAGTAGAAATGATATTCCCACAAGCATTGGAGAAACTTCTCCCAACATCAAAATAGGCCCCCTTCATGATTCCTACATAGAGATTTTTTCCACCAATCCTTTCATCAATCCCATCCAACCCCTTCATCTATCATATTTATCCTTTCTACCAACCCTTCATTTATTTCATCACTCCTATCACCAATTGTAACTATCCACCTTGAATCTATCACCCTAGACCAATGACAACACACCATTGACCTATTCTACAATGATGAAGCTATCACCACCTTCATGGGACCCCAAGATAATATTTCCCTAAGAGATAATAAAATAGGATTTGAAATATAACTATATGTATCAAAAAGTCCCAAGGAGCCCCTCCAAATGCATAAAATCCCTTCCCCTAAAACTCAAAACATCAGGTAATTCAAAATCTAAAATCCCAAAGATTTGTATGGGCCCAAAAATATAACATGCCTAATTCTATAACTCAAAATCCAAAATTCTAATTTTTTTATATCTATAAATCCCAACATACACAATTTTCTTAGGTTCTAAAATCTGTTCTTCAAAATCCAAGGGTCTAAAAAAAAAACCATGAATTTAAAGCCAAAATTTAGTGGTTTGTAATCCGAAAATTCTCAAATTTTAAAATACACCTAGACCCCAAATTTGTTAATCCCAAATCCATGTAATCTCAATATCTAGGGAAAAAATATAACAAGATAGAACACAAATTTTATTTGGGTTTCAAAATTTGGTAATATAGGTACCCGATCTAAAATCTAAAACCCCAATGCCTAAGATCATTGAGATCCCTTGAGCCAACTTGTCCCAAACTTAAAAAAACCAGCAATCAAAATCACACCAATGAAAGTACCAATACCATTAAATGACATGGTGTGTGAAATTTTCTATCCTAATTTCCCTTAGATACATGGTGTTTTTCATGCCTCTGTAATCCCATCCTTCCATCCATCCCGTTTACCCAACCCAATTCATCACCCCATGTACCTCCATCACCACATCCCTTTCATCCAAACTTTTGCATAACCATGCATCCTTCATCTAACCTACCTCACACTCCATTTTCCTTTACAAAACATTGGGAGAGACCAACTCAACAATCACCAATGATCACAACACAATTCGTTGAGTGTAACACTAGCATGATGATCCGCTTGAGGTAGCTATTCAAATTGGGATATTTTCAACTTACCATTGAATCAAACACTTGAATAAAAAATGAAAATAAAAATAAAAATAATAAAGAAAAAGATCATCCAACAATGAAAAGAATTATTATGGCACCTTGGGAAAGTACCATGATGAAAACATATTTGTTGGCATAATGTGTAATTTTATGCCTATTTGTACCCTACACTTGGGGGTGGGGGTAAGCTTCTTCCACCCACTCATACCATCCATCCTTTGCAATGATTAGTCAATCATCCCTATCACACCATCGTATCATCTCCTTCATCACATTTTCATCCCCATACCTTCATACCTATCATCATTCCTAATTTTGACCTTGATAAGGAAGTGGACAATATCTTCAAACATATTTGTGAGAATCCTTTGATGTATACAATTACAACATAAAAATTTGCACACAACATAGTAGGTTATATCATCCCTATGTGACACAATGCTTAGAAACCACATCCTATATCCTCTTGCTATTTCCATAATGCACCCCCTCCCTCATCAACATTCATAATCTCACCCTTCGATCCATATGATACCTTCACCCTTGGTGCTAGAATCTCCTTAACATTTTAAATGATGGACAATCCTAAACACAACATCATGCAACAAGTCAAATTCTAATGCTTATCCACAATCTTAAATTCTAGATACACAAACCTTTAAGATCATGATCCCATATCTAGCATCTAATCCAAATCCAATCCACATAGACCATTTAATATCCAAATATCCTATTTATCCAAACACACTAGAAACAACATAGAAAAATATAGACAATTCCAGCCAAGAAATCCAACACATATCGAAAAGAATTCATAAATTTTATCCTTAGTCTTGTTGAAATCTAGATCTTGGTTATATTTCAACCAACCAACCATCTTTAGTGGGCTATTTTATTTATAATCATTACATTTTTCTCAATATTATATCATTCCCACATCAACATTTTCATAATCATCAAATTAATCAATCATTGGATTTCATCTTGATTAGGGGAAAATATCATTTTTAATTTTTTTTAAATCATCTGCGCATGCTTGATTTCTTGCTTGTATGTGTTTCTTTTATTACCTATATTTGTGAAGTCAATCCTTGGGGTATCTTATGACAATCATCATCATGATCTTCCATATCATGATATATTAGGTCAAATTCCTACTTGGATATCTAGTGTAGTCAAGATAAAGGTGTCTTAACAAACAACCCAATCTTGCAACTTTGAAAACATTTCACAATTCCAACACAATTCAAATCTATCATATTTCATGTAAAGAATGTTTTATTATTATTTTTGACTTGAACATTCAACAATATTGCTCAAAATATTTAAACTTCACAAGAATTTATCCCAAAAAAATTATAAATACATTTAGTATGTCAACTTACAAATAAACAAACATGAAACCTTTCTTAATTTTGATGACACATGTTTTGAAACTTTTCGATATTGATTTTTTTTAACTCTCTCATTTTCCTTCTCCAAACATACATCAATCTCTCTTTAGCTATCCTTTTTTATATATTTCTTCTCTTTTCTCATGTACATCCTATGGCGCTACTCTGTTTTCAAAACTATTGCCCATTTCCTTTTTCTTTTTCTTATATTTTTAGTTCTTGTTGAGATAGAATACTTATGCATCCATTGCATTCAATTTCTTTCATCAATTTAGCCAATCATCACATGATTAAAAAAATTGAGCAAAAATTCTATAATTCGTTTAATTTTTTATTTTAAATAATTGTAAAAATTTCATTTATCTTTTTTTATTGGTTCATATTGAGAATAGTGAGTACAATTTTTAAAAAATAAAATTATATCTATATTTACCTAACTCATTGAATTGAATGTCAACTATATTAATTGTTTGAATGGCATGCACACTATTGTATATGTCATACATTTTGACATGATTGTGTATATTGGTTCATTTGAAAAGCAACCATTGCAAAAATAAATTTTTGTTTAATTAAAAAATTTGTAATGCATTAAATTTTGTGGCTAAGTTGTCAACCCTATTAATGTTTTAAGTGACAAGGAATACTCTTATAGATATGATAGGTTGCAAACAAAAAAAATTGAAAGGTATTTTTACTTAAAATGAAAATAAATTATCATTCAATTTTTGAAAAGAAATTGTAATGCATTAATTTTTTTTGGTTAAATTGTCAACCCTATTAATGATGTGACAATGAAAAGTGTTATATAGATAGGATAGGTGACAAAATAAATTAATTTGAAAGGTATTTCTACTTACAATGATATTTGAAATTAGTTTATAGACATGATAGGTGGCAAAATAGTTCCATTGGATTTAGAATACATTATTTTGTTATGGTTGGATTTCAATCGTATTAATGTCTTGAATAATATTGAATAATGTTGTATATATCATGATATTGAAAAGACATTTAAATCTAAAAATGTGTACAAATTTATGATAGATATGTCACCCAACAAATTCAATCAATATTAACTTCATTGATAATATATGTACAATCTTATCTTAAACAAAATCTAGAAAAATCTTATCACATAGCTTCTAGAAAAACTCAACAATTATTATTTTTAAATAATATGAAACAATATTTTGTATGTAATGTTTGTTGTAAACCAAAATTCTAAGAAATGGATCTAAATTTACCCCTGTAATCATAATAGGACAACATACATTATAATAGACACATGATTATTTGAAATCAAATCATGCAACAACTACTCTATCTAATAATAACTATTGATAAGAACCTATCATGTAGCCTCCCAAAAAATTCAGACATCCAAAGAACATGTGGTTCCAACAATCAGATGGCCAACCTTCTAGTCAAAATCAATAGCAGGAGGTCCAACTTGGAAAAGAGCTTGAAGACAAATTAAGTTATTTGTCTCGACCCTATAGACTGTTTAGTCTCGTGAACGTCATTAAAATCTTTCATTCACTCATTCAACATAAGAGCTTAGAAAGAAAATTAGGGAATGGTGAAATTCGGATGTTAAATGAAGAACCTTGTTGGAAATGACTTGGAAAGGTTAAGCATATACTTTAGTGATTGTGAAATAAATGCTTTTCTTGCAAATAACAAAAATGCTTAACACAGTTCGGAAGAATCGTCGACAGCAGGATTCGAACCTGTGCAATCGCATCCCAACAGATTTCAAGTCTGACTTCTTAACCACTTTGATTAACATCGTACAACCATATTAACCACTCTCTTGAAGATATTAAAATAATGTAATATCGCTAAATATTTTCCAGTCTTTCGAAGATGAAATATCACAACCACGAATGGGAATAGTACCGGCCACCACAAAAGTTAGAAACTTGTTCGCTATCAAATTAAAAAAAAAAATGTCACAGTATTTAAGAAAATTATTAGAATTTGATTAGTTGTCTTTTGGTCACATTCTATTAATATGTTGGAAAAAGATAAAAATCTACCTAATCACATCTTATTAAAAATATTAGAATTTGATTAGTTGTTTTTGTTTTTTGGAATATTTTATCAATTGTTTTGAGGAAAAGATAAAAATCTATCTAATCACATCTTATTAAGGTTATTGTAATTTGAAATAGAAATTTTATTAGTCATTTAAATTAGTCTATAGAACAAATAGATCTCGATGCCTTATAACATATTGTAAATAATCACTATTAAGTATTTGTAGAAAAATATTGTATAGTCTTCTTGAAGTATAAATACATAATTCATGTCTCCTAATATGAAGTAGCAATGAACACATAAAAATCTCATAGGAAATCAATAGATAAACTTGAAGGCATCGTGTAATAAAATATAAATTTTATGTAGTAGAAAATATACTTTATAGTAGACAACACACATAGTCCTCATGATGTTCTATTGTATAGTAGTTCATTGCCATCCAATAGTAGTTTTAGACACAAATAACTAACCCATGGTCACTATATTCTTCTCTAAAATAACTCACTAATGAAATTCCAATACTACCACAAATATTTTTTAGCACAACTATATTGAAGTCTCCCTTTAGCACACATATTAACCTTGTTCACACTTACAATTCTTGTCACTATTTTGTAATATCTCCATTAAGTGATATTTTGACTTTAATAAATTATAAATAACTTGAAACAACATGAAGATGTTTATGAGATGGTACTACTAAAGACTAAAATAAATACCCTGCAATATTTATGCAACACTTCTTTATGAAGCAAATTTACAAAATAACTTCAAATCAAGAAACACAACAAAATTGAATAAAATTGAAATTGTAAACCTACATTTTTTTGTGATGTAAGATTACCTATGGACCTAGATTATCTTACACCATACATGGTGGATAAGAATGTTTGAGCATGGGCTCACATAATGGAGTTGAGTGCTTGAATAACCCTTTTAAACAATTTGTAATATACTCTAATGTTGTTATAGGTACCCTAAAAAAGTTCTTTCTCCCTTTTCACCATTTAATGAGAATAAATCTTATCTTCCTTTATCAAATTTATTCACCAATATTTATTTTACTTGTGGACCTTTGTCCACCATAGCCCAACCCCCTCCACTGAATACACTTCCATTTCCTTCTTCCTCTCATGGGTTTCAACCCACCAAAAATTTACCCACCACCACCTAATATTTTTTCCTCATCTCCTTTTATGAAATTTATTCTATTGTCGCCTGACCAACTCCACCAAAATATTCTTTCCCATTCTCTTGTCACTACCATATTTGCACACAAATTATTACAATAAATATTATAAAAATTAGAAAATTCCACAATTGATCCCTTATCCTCTTAACACATTTTACCTGCACATAAATCAACATCATTATCACTGTGGTCATCACTTCCTCACACTCTTCTTCTGTTACAACACTATCCCCACATGCATTCTTATTTTCCAACACCTCCATGCCTACACTAAGACATGTCTTTTCTGCAACATCATTCTTTATTTCTTGAACTCCTTCTTTAGGGTCAACAATATGCACTCCTATATCTTTTATTGTCACCACATTTTTCTTTTCTTCATATCCTCTACTATGAGGACTTCATTTTCTCCACCTTTAAATTCCTCCATATTTGCAAGTAAAATATTATTAGATAAAATAATGCCTTCATATTTATGGTTCTCCTCTACCACAACATTATTCTCCAACACTTTTATACTATTGCTATGACATTTTTCTTCTTCTCACTCTTCTTCTAACAACATATATTTTTTTAAATTAGTAATTTTGGTCTCTTGCTACCATGTTTTTCATGGTTTCAATATCCTCACACATGAGGATTTACTTCTCTCTTACTGTGCTTTATTCTATATTACTTGTAAATAAATAAATATTAGATAAAATATGGATTTCAATGCTACACTTTTTATTTTTTGAACTTTTATCTCCAACAAAATTTTCTTCTTTATCGTGCCATCTATGTGGAATTATTTATCACAACTACTCACATATATAATAACTATATTTTACATAGTTTCTATCACATTCAATCTTTGATTGGATTTCTCTCAACCATTCTAAAGCCCTTTCACTTAATAATTTTTCTCCTCATTATAAAATAAAATCACATAGGCTTTCTCAAGAGCACTCTAGCCCTCTTTCCTAGAGAAATTTTCTTACACACACTCATGCAACCTAAATCCACAAAAATAACCATAAAAATCATATAATTTTATCTCATAGTAAGAATAAATCAGACACTTCCATATTTACTAAAATATAGAATTGGTTTTCCTCATTAACTTTCTCATGCTCTCTACCCAACATTGATATTGGAAGATGTAAACCCAAACCTCCTCTACCCAATTTTCACACAATGGAGGATGTGACTACACCTTCTACCCAGCACTATGTTTGTTAGAAAAAAAGTAACACACTTTTACATAAAATACATCCTCTCAAATATCATTTTCTCTCTTATATCTACAATAATTTTTTTGTAACCTCCCTAAACACAACCTAAAGACTCATAAAATTTACCTCACAACAATTTTATTGAACAAACATGTATACCTTTCAAAAAAATTATGCACATTCCAACATTGAATCTCTCTTTAGAACACTCATGCCTCATTCTTAAAGCCCCATGCAATTACAAACCTCTTCTCATACTTGCAAAAAATCCACTAGAGCACTAAGCTCTCTATAGTTATGAATCATTCGACCATGCAACAATCGACTAGAGACTTCAAGAAACCTTCTAGTACTAAGTCGTTATTCAAAATAATTCATGCAATCACTTGAAACTGATCCCAACAACATGCTTGCTCTATGTTTTAAATACAATATTTTCAACCCACATCCCAATGAGATTTCCTTGCTTTGATACCACTTGGTGGAATCAATACCAAGGGGTCTTAACAAACTTTACAATATTGTAGCTTTTAAAACACTTCATTATCCAACATGATTTAGGGAGCACATTTCATATGAATATTTTATTAATTATTTGTAGCTTGAACATTAAACAATATCACTTTATAAGAATTAAACTTCACAAGAATTTATCATAAATAATTTACAAATATATATAGTATTTTAACTTACAAATAATAAAATTGAACCTTTCTTAATTTTAGTAGCCCATGTTCTAAAACTTCTAGACATAATTTTTTTTACTCTCAATTTCCTTCTTCTCTAGGCATATGCGAATCTTTCCTCATCTATCTTTTTTTGTACATTTTATTCTCTTTTACCATTTCCCTCTTATAACCCAAATCTCTTTTCAAAACTATTGTTCATTCCATTTTCCCCATATTTTTTTCATATGGATTACCTCCCTCCAAACTACTTTTATTCTCTCTTCTCTTTACTATAACAAAATTAAAAACCCACATGTTGAAGCCGTGTGATCTAGAACAAACTCATGCAATATCCCAACAAATTCACACCTCCAAGGTGATCAAAACTGCCTTATTTTTCATAAGTCCCTTTGCAACCATTGAAATGGTGAAAGACCACCAAAAATTTTCCACTGTATTTAGAAGATGAAACATCACTACCAAGAATGGGAATACTAGTTGCCACCACAAAAATAAAATATATATTTTTTATCAAAGTTTAAAAGGAAAATATTATAATGTCTAAGAAAACCCTTGAAATTCAATTAGTTTCCTTTGGAAACTTTCCATCAACATGTGTATGACCTAAAAATGAATTATGAAAATGAACAAAAAAAACAATAAATAATCCACAATAAAATTAAATAATAAATGAAGAAAACCTATAATAACCTTACACAATCACCATGCTTAGCTCCATTCTTCTCCAATTGCACCTTGAATAATGGTGTTGTAGTTGCTCTCAAATTTTAGCACAAAGAACTTAGATCATAATGACAACAAGAATATGTATTTTCGGAGAGATGAAATGAGATGAATGAATGTTATATTTATGGACTGTATGATAGTGGTCAACTATTGAGATTGGACAAAAGACTAAATAGATCAACATATGAAAATGATTGAGAGAACGAGGAGTTAATTGATTACATGATTTGATTGAACTGAGTGTATGAGGTAGTGAAGTGAATTACTTGATCAAAGAAGTGGAAGTGACTATAAGTCAAGCTGAATAGATTAGAAGATAAGTCTAATTTGATTGATGAGTGAACTAGAAGTGAGTGTGAGTTAATTGGTGAGGTGAAAAGTGCATGGATAAAATAATTAAATAAATAAATTATTTAATTCATGTACACATGGGAAAGTAAATAAAATAATAATTTTATTTATTTTTGGAAGAATAATTAGTTTAACTAAATAATTATTTAATATTTAAGAACTAAAAGAGGTTAATTGAAAATGAATTAATTAAATAATTATAAAATATTATTTAATTAATGTGCAAGAGAGGAAAAATTAATATATTAATTAAATAATTAAAATTATTTTATTAGTATATAGAAAAATGATGAAATAATTGAATTAATTAAATAATTCAAAATTATTTAATTAAAGTAGAAATGGAAGGAAAATTTGAACTTTTAAATAATTAAATAATTAAGATTATTTAATTATTCAGGACAAAGGGGAAGTGGTGTTAATTTAATGAAAAATTAAAATCAAAAGAATAATTGATGAGACATGATGACAAAAAGTGACAATGTGTTGAAAGAAATGAGGTAGTCATTTTTCAATGTCTACAACATGTTTTGAGGGAAAAGATAAAAATCTACCTAATCACATCCCATTGAAAATATAGAGGATTATTGTAACTTAAAATGATTTTTTTTATTAATTATTTAAATTGACAAAATACATATAATTATGGTGATTGTCAATGAGTGACTCAAAATTAGAGATATAAGAAAAACTCAATAAGGAGCAAGAGCAAGAAATGGGGGTGAATATAGGTTCAGGCAAAGGAGATTACCAAGTATGAATCATTGGTACTTCGTAACCATTTTCAAGATCTAGATATTGAAGAGAAGTCCAAAAGGAGTGATAAGAACATTACTCAAATGTCTATGGGTAATGCCAATATGCAAATGTTGAGGGGGATTCCTTGCATTCAAATCTTGGATAAATTTCTCAGCTCTAAGGTGTAGAAATTAAAGAACATTGGTATTTTAATATCTTTGGAGAAGACTAGATATTAGATTGAACAAAAATAGAAGGGTCTTAGACCAAAGGCAAGTTTCCTAGCATTAGGTTTTATATAGATAGTCTTTCAATTATAATTTGAATGGGATAATATGCTCAAAGGGGGCCCATGGTTTATGGGGAGTGCTGGAATTTACATTTTTCTATGGTCATCAAGATTCAATCTATGTTGAGAAGTGATCTAAGATGCTCCACTTTGTATTAGGATATAGAATTTGTCATTAGAGTTATGGTCAAAATAAATCTTTCATTTAATTGGGAATTCACTTGGGGAGTATGTTTATAGCTCCAATGATTTTGAGGGTAGATAAATTGGTATCCTATGTGAGAATATATTTAAAAACAAACTTGACCAAGCTAATCAAACATACAATCATTCTCTCCTCCATCCTTGGATATTGGAATCAAGAACTAGATTATGAGTTCCTCCCGATAAGATGCTTTCATTATTGGAAGATAGGGAACACTACTAGGAATTTTTATTTGAAAGAGATTAGGAAGGAGGAGGAGAATTTGGTTTTCTTGACCCTCTATAGGAGATGACTTATCCAATAAAGGGAAATAATTCCTTAAATAGTTTGCAAATATGAGTAGAGAAGACATAATATCAATTTGGTGGGGATGAAAGAATCCCCTCTCCCCTATCATTTTAGAAGAAGTGGAGCATGAGAAGTCACTTAAAACTTGAGGGTCCTTAGAGAAATAAGGATCTTGAGCCCCTCAAATAGAGATTAAGAGCTTTATGAAATTGTGATACTTGTTGGGCACACTATGGTGGTAGAGGATTCAAAATTGATAATAAAATAGGGCAAGATGGTGAAGATGGAAAAGAAAATGCATGAAGCATAGAAACCAAAAGGAGTAGAAGATTTGGGGGGAGAACCCCCATTTTAATGGATACAATATGGGAAAATAGAAAATGAAGAAAAATAGAAGTTAATAAAGTAAAAATAAAGGAACTAGAGGATATAAAATGGAACTCAAGACTTGATGAAGAAATTCATTAATTCAAGAGGTGAGAACCTTCATGTTGGAAAAAAATAATGAAGGTCTTAAATTGGAATATTCATGGCCTCAATGGCCAAGAGAAACAAAATTTTCTATACCAATCTTATAGAGATTGAAATCCTTGATATTTTACTTATCTACGAGACAAAGGTGGTGGCTAATAGTCTTATGGAAATTTTTTCCTTGACTTTAGATGAATGAGGAAGGACTATTGGTAGACATAGTTAGAACGACGAGTGGGATGGATATCCTTTGGAATAGAAATTGTTACTTAGGTATGTAAGTTGAAGGATCAAATTACTATCTTTCAATTAGATTAAAGGATCCCAAAAGAGATAATCATTTATTGATGTCTAATGTTCATAGCCCAAACTTAGAAAGTGATAGAATCAATATTTGAGAAATTTTTTAGACAAAGAATTAGAATGGAACTAGGAAATAGGGGGAGATTTTAATGCCATCTTGAGCCAAAAATAAAATAAAGGAGGTAGACATTTAACCAACTTAGGATATTTGGAGTTCAAAAATTTGTGTGAGGAGCTCTCTTTGGTTGATATAAATCCTAAATCTAGATGGTTTACTTGGAGTAATAAAAGGGTTGGGATTGAAAATATCTTGTGAAAATTGGATAGATTTATGCTAAATTTAGAGTTGATTCTTGCACCAAGTAGTATTCATTTAGAGGTTATTTAGTTTGGAGGGTTAGATCATTGGACTATCTCTTCACACATAAACAATATTAAGAAACTAGTAAGAATATCCTTCAAAATGGATGCTTTTTGGTTTGAACACCTATATTTTAAAGAAGCCTTAGAAGGCTAGTGGAGAATGGGTGTTTGGGGATGCAAGAGATATATGATCTTTAAAAAGTTGATAGAGATCAATTGATAGGAAAAAAATGGAATAAGGATATAATGAGGAACCTTTTTCAAAACAAATCTAGGTGGAATCAGATCAGAGAAAACTTGAGGATTCTATCTTTTTGAATGGCCTTACCCTTGAGCTAAAAGGATAGTAAAAAGAGTTCCTATAAGAACAAGGTATAATTCTAAGAATTGAGGAAAATTTATGGAACCAAAAGTCTAGAATCAAGTGGCTTAGGGAAGGGGATCACAAAACCAAGTTCTTCCATTTGGCTACTATCATTAGGAGACAATAAAAAATATTAAGTATACATCTCCCCTCTAGTTCAGTTTAGATGATTTGGAAGCAATTAGGTATAAAGGCACCAATTTTTTTAAGAAATTACTTGAATCCATTTTCACAACTATTAGGAGGCACATGAGGCTATGCTAAATTTTTTCTACAATTAATTAATGATTCTCAAAATGAGGAATTGTTATTATTTTTCTCTATGAAAGAAATATTATAAGGATACTTTCTCTTTGGGGGCTAGAAAATCTCTAGGTCTAGATGGTTTCAAGTTAAATTCTTTCATAAGTGATTGGAAATAATTGAAGAAGATATGTGGAGGGATGCTGAGGAATGTATATGTAGAAGACCTATTCTGAAGACTTGGAACTCAACTTATATTATACTCATTCTTAAAAAAAAAGCCAAAATAATTTGATGAATACATGCCAATCACTCTATGTAATACAATGTATAAGATTGTTACTAAGGAAATTCCAACTAGGCTTAAGAGATTCTTAGAGAGTATTATCTCTAAGTGACATAGTGGTTTTCTCAAAGGCGTGAAAATCTTGGATGGTATAGTTTTATCTCATGAGATTATCTATTCCATTAAGACAAGGAAGAATGAAGGCATGGTTATAAATATAGACATGAACAAAGCCTATGATATAATCTCATGGGATTTCATCATAAATTCCATGTGCAAGTTAAAATTTTGTGAGGAATAGTGTAAATGTATATATAGCTACACATCCTCCACTTCATATGCCATCTTAATTAATGAAGTAGCTAAAAATTTCTTCAATGCTAAAAGAGGCTTAATATAGGGCGATCCTCTCTCCTATTTTTTGTTTATTATTATTACAAATTATTGGGAAGTGCATTGAAGAAAGAGGCCAAATATGGGAACTTGAAAGGGTTACAAGTCTCTAGAGGAATAAGTAACATCATTCACCTATTTTTTTTTGATGATATGCTTATTTTAGTGAATCTGTGACTAGGGAAGCTAGATTTATCATAAAGGTGCTACTACAACATCAAAAAGAAATTTGATGAAAATTAAATGCAATGCAATCCAAAGTTTTATTTCTAAAATATTATTGTGTGGAGAGTCTGGAGCTTCAAATGGTTATTGTATGAGTTGGATAGATTGCCTAGTAAGTATTTATGGATGCCATTGTTGGATAAAATAAATTTAGAACTAGAATAGAGAAATATGGTTGATTGAATACAAGGTAATTTGTACTCTTAGAAGGGTAAATGTCTCACTATGGTGGGTAAAATTATATTGATTAAAGCTTCATTGGAATTGGTTCCCATATATGTTATGTCACTTTTTAGTCCTTGAGAAAAGTGGCCAAGATCTTGGAAGGTATCGAATGTTTCTTCTTTGGAGGAGCAATGAAAACACCTTCAAGTTTAATTTAGTCAAATAGGAGGAGATATGGAAGCCTAAAATCATGGGGGTACTTGGATTCATAAATTATAAGAAAATGAATAGGGCCTTGGGGGGTAAAATGGCTTGGAGAGTCTATGAGGAAGGAAACAAATTTTGGAGTAAGGTCCTACAATATAAATATCTATAGAATGATCTTGATAATATTTTTAGGAACAATTTGAATATCTCGATGGGTTTGATCATTTGGAATTTTATTTGGTTTTGCTACAAGTTCATTAGTTTAGACATCAAATAGAAATTGGGGAAAAGGGGATAAGATTATATTTTGGAATGATAGTTGGATAGAGGATAAAGAACTGAAGGAAATCTAATTTTTGTTCCCTCTGATTACTAGTTTTTAATATTTAGAAATACCATTGGTCAAAGATTACACAATAGGAAGTCCTTAGTGTAAAATATGGAAAGATTTGACTTCTTTAGTGGTGGACTTGGATGATTCTTGCACCACTCTCTAGGATTATATTAAAAAAATCCTATTTAAAGTGATAATATTGAAGATATGATTGTTTGGAGAGGTCATGGAAATGATAGGGTCTTTGTTGGATTTTATTTCCTTTAGATTTTTAGCAATATGGACATCAACTCTTATATTGCTAAGAAGATTTGGAATGCTAATGACCTCCCTAAGGAAAATAACTTCCTCTAGATTTCTTGAAAATTTCATGCTTTAATATGGGATAGATTGAAGATCATGGGTATAAAGGGTCCTTTGAGATGTGTGATGTGTATAAACAAAGGTGAGTGTAATGACCATCTTTTCATCCATTGTGACATGGCCTGTAAGGTTTGTCTATTATTTTTTAATAGATGGGGATTGGTATGGGTTATGCTTCCTAACATCCCAAACTTGTTGGAGAGTTGGAATACCAAGATTAAAATTTTAGGCCTACAATTTATCTCGAACAACATGCCCACCCTGATTTTGTTGAACATATGACTTGAGTATAATAGAAGAATTTTTTAATGAATATAGAAAAAAATTAGAAAGAATACGTGATCTAAAGGAAAGTGTCATCTCTAAGTTAGGATAAATATACAAGGAAAATGAGTTTCTCATAAGAGATAACACAACCATTTGTGCTAATGCTTGGCCTTGGTTTAGATGGCTAGGGAAATATAAGAAAAAACCAAAGAAGAAGACATCGGATTGTGTTTGACAACATTAAGATCCTAGATGGATTAAATTCAATTTTGGTGCCTTTGCTAAAGGTATTCTAGGGAAGGCTGGGGGTGGTGCCTTCAAGGATCCAAAGGGACAACCAATGGGTCTCTATATAAATAATTTTGGTATTACAAACAATATATTTGAGGCAAGAGCATAGCTTGGGGATTAATGATTGCTAGAGACAAAGGATGGAGGAAATTATGGATGGAAGAATACTCAAAGATAGTAATTAGGGTGATGAAAGGAGGAGTAATTAAAAATTGGAGATTTGAGGTGATCATTGGTGAGGCTAATTTTTTGGACAGTAAGTTTGCAGTTTTTCATTTATCTCATAATGAGAAAAAAAAATTAGGTGGTAGATTGGGTTGCCAATCAAGGGATAATTTGGCGAGATAGAGAGGGCTCCCTTGCTAATTATTGGTGGGATTTTTTTCCATAATTTAATGTAATTAGATTGATGTAGAAGGACATAAAAGTACACCCTCTTGATATTAGGATGAGATATGTGGTAGAAGGAGAAGTCATAAAAATGATTTTACAATAAAATAGAGGTAAATGACTCCTAATAAAGGGATAGTGAGTAGTTAGGATTGTATTATTTTGGTGGTTATTTATGCTTACTATGAATGGTGGAGGAAATTGCCTTATTATACAAATATATCTCTTGGTGGTGGTCTTTTTTTTTTTTTTTAAATGTTGTGATATTATTGATGCATAGGATAAAGGAGATAAGTCTAATAAGATAAAGATGAAATTAGTATGTAGTAAATGCAATGGCCTCTATGTTGGGGTTTTGTTGCTTACATTATTTTCCTTAATCCTAGATTTTTTTTTTAATACTTTAATTTTGAGGGTGTGGTGGGTAGTGTAGCTTATGGCTTTAGCTTTTTTGATAGTATGTTAGTTAGGGTAGAATCATATAGTTCTCTTTTGATAAATTTTTAATATATATTGCTACATGGATACAATATGAGCTATAGAGTCTCATTTTTTTGGGTTCTTGGACCTAAACCAAGTATGACTAAAAATTCTATTTTCTTAAAATATTGCTAGTCAACACTTATAGTTTTCTCTAGCAAAAGGTCATGTAGTATTTCTAAAGAATAACTATACAATACCATCCCTTAATCTGAAGTAGCAAAAAAACACGTGACAATCCTAAATAAAATCAAAGGAAAATTTTGAAGGAATCCTATAAAAAATACAAATTTTATGTAGCAAAAGATATATTCTCTATAGAAAAAATACACAATCCTCTTGATGCTTCATTATAGCAATTCATTACCATCTGGAAGTAGTTTTAGACACAAATAACTGACCTCTAACCACTATATTTTGGTTTGAAATAACTCATTGATAAATTTCTAATACTTCCAAATATAATTTATAACATAGCATATAGTGAAGTCTCCCTCTAACACACAAATTAACCTTGATGTCCACACTTATAGTTCTTGATGCTATTTTGCAACAACTCTATTGAGTGATATTTTGAATTTAAGAAATTGTAAATAAGTTTGAAATAAATTTAAGATATTTAAAAAAAAATGATACTTAAGATTGAAACAAAGATAATTTTGAAAGGTTTTTATAACACTAATTTATGAAGAAAATTGATAAGATAACTTCAAATAAACATTACCAAAATCAAGTAAAATAAAAATTGTAAACCTACAAATATTTTTTTGGTGATGAAGGATTAATTGTATACCCAAATAATCTTGCATAAATATTGATCCTTCAAACACATGATACATTACCATCATGGTCCTTGTACCTTGATGATAACATCAAGTGCCATAACAAATCTAGTTTTCTTGCCATATCTCAACGTGTAATCATATCTAGTTTCTAATGTACTCATCATAAAATAAATCATCATTATTATCCATACTATTATTATTATTATTATTAATATCCTCATCCTATCATTTTGATTATTTACTAAATTATTTCTTCATTTTATTGCATCCCAAATTTCATACATCTAACCATTCCTCCTCCCTTCTTTCTATCTCTTCAACCACCTAGGTCTTGTCAACCTACCTTCTAACATCATTTATTTTATTTGAATAGAGCATCCTACTACTAGTTCTATCCCACCAAACACTCATAAATAACATTGATTCTTCTAGTAAAAATATCATCTCAAAGAGGGATAAAATGTAGACATCTAAAAGACATTCTTGCATTTCCACCGTCATCACATTGGATCCATCTAGAATAACCACTTCTAACATTAACTAGATAAATACTATTTGTTTAGTTAACCAATTTAATCATTATTATAATATTATTTAAATAAATATCAATTATTTCATTAAAACTAACCATTAATTTAATATTAATTAAATAATTTATCTCTATTTAATTATTTAATCTAAATAATTCATCATTTCTTCTAAAGTTCCCACCTTAATTGAATAAATTATATTTATTTAATTTAATCAACCATTCCCCCAATATTTTCCCATAAAATAAATAAATATATAATATTTATTTAATTTCTCGAAAATCCCCATCATTATTAGTTAATTAAATAAATTAGGTTTAGTCAACTAATTAACTATTTACATATTCCTCCACCACTTTATTTAAAATAAACATAGTCAATCTTGCACATGGATGCAAATGCATAAAGCTCCAAAAGACCTTTTTTTAATCCTCACGCTCTAACAAAATTAAGAAAATCTCTAATCTCAATCCCTTTCAATCTTTCCCCTAAGCACATGCACCATTCACAAGATGCTATTTGTAAGTTTCTCATTCTCTCTTCTAAATCAATCAACCCCATCCTCCATTGTACCTCATCCAAAATTTGTAAATCAACCCTTCCACAAGCCATTTCAAAGGGTAGGAATTAGATGCAAGGCAAGGTTACACTACTAGAATGAGCAACCAAATTAATTCTCAACCACAATAAACCATCTTGAGTACATCACATGGTCAAAAATATGTGTTTTGATGAGATTCTTGTCCCATTTTCATCATTTGTTTACTTAGCTCAATTGGGAGTGTAACTAGATATAAAAAATGAATATTATTTTAAGCATTTTCCTCTATTATTTTTTATATATTAAAGTATACCTTAGATAATGCATGTATTTAGAACTAAATTTGTGTGTGTTAAAAATAATTTATGTTATATTTATAGAAATATAAGTATGTATATTTTTTATATTATATAGTTATATATAACATTTATTATTATTTTTAATTAGAGGTAAAGCAGGTTTTGAAGGGGCCTTGAAACCCTTTACAAAAAGGAAAGTTGTTTCAAAAGATAGCCACACAGATCAAGAAACAACAACATGCAACAAAACATCAACAAAATAGTTGCCAAAAAGGAGGAAAAAGAACAAAAAACTATATATTCTTCATAATATTAGCAACTTCCATGTCACTTTTGATTATCTTCTGATGCACCTCCATAACTTCAAAAATATCTTTGTCGGGGAACCTAGCTTGCATCTTAGTCTTGTTGCGAGTCCTAGCATCAGGCCCAATTTTTTTTACCTCTTTAATTAAAACATCATGCAAACCAACAACTAACCCATCAACAATCTTATCAACTGAAGCTTCCTTCATCACTTTCCTATTCCCAGCATCTTCCTTATCACCAACAGCTTCCTCCATCCATTTCCTAGCCTTCTCATTGAGGATAGTAAGGCCCTTCACTTCATTCCTTATATAAAATTTAGTCACTTCAAAAACATTATCCAAATTTATGTTAACCCATTCCATCTACTCTTCCAAGGTCATCATTCTTTGTTTAAAGATTTGCTTCAACTTAAGCATCTCCTCCGCAACAATCTTTAAAGCATCAAACAACTCGTCAACTTGAGTCTGTAGAGATGATTGTGAAGTTTCCCCAACTTTTATCACAACCCCCCGAACCTTCACATTAGTCATATTGAGCTCATGGAAGGCCCATTTGAACAATCTAAATAGGGAAATAGTACCTTCCTTCACCAAACCCAAAAAATTAGGCAGATCCTCTTGATTAAAATTAAACACATCCATATCCTCCACTTCACCCTCCTGAGAGATACTATTCATTTCTTAGCACTCAAATACCTCTTTCCCTTTATCTCCAACCACCAAAATTTGTATTTTATGAAGAGAGGTCACAATTTCATCCGCAACCATCCTCCTTCTATTATGCTTCTCCTTCCCCTCATCATGGGTATCCATAGCATCCTGCCCGCCAACAACATTAGGAGGACAATCAACATACTCCTCTTGCATAGGGCTACCAGTCCGCTTCACCATCTTCTTTTTACTACCATCCTTCAATACCTTTTTTCTCTTAGACCCCAAAACACAGGGCATAGGAGTCTTATTCTCAACAACGTCTTGCAGATCATTCAAGAGTGTTGAGGGAGCACCTATCCAAGTTTTACAAGGTTTGTCACCAACCCCCTCCTCACTACAAGTTTCATACTTCACTGAAGCAGGGGCATTTTTATCTTTTTTTCCACTCTTACTAGGAGCGAGGGGCTATGAATAAAATTCCATATAAGCCTCAAACTCAGGTTCATAATCCTCATCCTCTTTTGACCCAAACTCATCCAAAACCACTTTCTTCTTTTTCCCTTTCAGACAATTCACAAGTTCCTCCTCTGACATGGCCTCATACTCCAAAGCCGACTTATTTTTCTTTCCTTTAGGAGCTCTCTCAAGCTACTTAGGAATTGTTATCACCTGAAATTGCACCCTATCAAATTCCTAAAAAACTTGACACTTCAAGGTAACATGGAATCACTCCTAAGCTGTGGGTCACTTAAAATTTGGAGTGAATCTCTGGAAAAAGCTGGTTCCTAGCTGGTTCACACTTCTAAACTACTGAATCTTCTAGGAAAAGGGAGAGAGAAACTTAAATCTAAAAGAATTGATAACTGGAAATAAAATCAAAGCTTAAAGCTTGAGTTGTACTTAACTAAGGGATATCAACCCGAATGAAGATGAACACTTACGAATGATACTTAATCTCAAAAGCAGAGAGAAAGGAATATCACTACCTATTATGGGCCCCAATGCATAAATATTTCATTAACTGGTTTAAATGATACAACCACTAAAGAGGAAAGATGAATTTCATAAATTAGTACTTGAACATTTGCATAACAAAGCTAACAACCTACACCAAAAACTACTTACAGAAAGGTGAAAAGTTGTGAGATAGAAGCTATAAAACAAAATATTCTAACAACAGTTCATATTTTCCTTATCAATCACATAACACACTGAACTGCAACAATAAGTAGGATAGAAAAACCTCTTGCAAAAACAAGATAAGACCTGCAATGTATTCAACCTTCCAATAAAACTGAGTTACAAAGTCTGCCAGTCTGAGAAAGGATTGCAAAAAATCACTAACTCCCAAAAATTGCAAAATATGAACTAACTCTCAAATGAGTTACAAAAGTGGCTAAGTAGCCAAGCTCCAAATAGTTCCACCAAAAAAGGAACTAGAAGCATCCTGGGTTGGATGCAAAAACAAACCCACAAATCTAGCCCCTAGATTATCTCCAAAAAGGCTTCAAAAGATTGAAAAAGTCATACAAGACTTAATCAAAACATAAATACCTCTTAAAAGTGCCTCAAATTTAGTCAAAAAGGCCTAAATTTACTCTTACAAAGGTGAACCACTCCCTAGATACCTTCCTTATGTTTTCCAACCTCTCACAACTCCCCTCCATTTATGGCATATATTTTCAAACTGCAAAAAGTGCTCCAATATTCCCTCCAAGTCATAAATCAAACATATCTTCTTCCCCTTTTGTGTCACACGTTGAAAAACTCATCACTTTCTTTTCTCTTTTCTTTTTTTGCATTTAAAAAAAAAAAATAACAATTTTGATGAAGTAATTCATAATGCATTACTTGATCAAAGTTGTTTTACATCACAATTAAATGCAAAAAATTAAAAGAGAAAACAACTAAGTCCTAGGAGACTTAGTTACTTATGTCTAAGAGAAAACAAAAAGAAACATAAGAAGCACATGAGGTATTAGTTGAAACAACTCCCATCGGCCATAAGGAAACTAGGGTTCCTAACCCTAAAACAAAGAAAAGAAAAACCTTTCCATTTCATTTTGCATCGAGCCCTTGAAAGAAACTCTATGCCGCCATCCCTAGGGTTCTGGAGTTGAGACAAGGAAAAAACTTGGTCTCCAAAGGCATTGTTCATGTTATTTTCCTTGCATCCTTGAGAAGAGTTCGGCCTTCAGAACATATGGTAAGCATTTGCTGGAAAAACTCTGCATTTCCCTCCTCAAAAAGTGAATAAAAAATGCTCATTTCGGGCTTACTTAACAGATTTATGGCTTATCTTGCATTTTCCTCTTTTGACTGTTCTTTTCATGAACCTACTCTTGGAGACTTGAGAATCTCCATTGCTTGCCGACCTCTGAGTATTTGTCAAATTCTTCTATGTTTTAATGGCCGCGGCTTTGAGCCTCTTGTAGATTTCATTAATATCCACTGGTAAATTGCTGAGCCTTCGTTGTAGATTTGGGTTCACCTGTGCTCATTCTGGAAACTCTGTGTTTTAATGATTGCGGCTTTGTGCTCTATCCTCGGTCATGGTTGTGTTAAAACTCGAGGGTTAGTTACTTGCTACAGGTCGAGCTCCTTCTTTGATCATTTATTTTATAACATGCGAGATCTTATGATGATATCCCTGCTTCATATTCCGCGGCCTCATCCCTGGCAAACTCTTGCATTTCTTGTATATATTTAAATAATTAGCCCATTGTATCTGAGGCTTTCTTCATTCGTAAGTTCTTGATTTTAAATGAAAACCATGGCAGCTTCTCATGCTTCTCTCCCATACATTTGTTTTCTCCTCTTTCTGGCGCGGTTCCACAAAAAGAAATATGGGTATTTCCTTCTTTCTAATGGCTGTACACTTCGTGACTGTTCAAGGACCCTCAAACTAAAATTCATTAGTATACATATGATGTTGTGTATCACTCGAAAAACCTCCTGTACTTAACTTTAAGATTTCAATGTGACAAAGAGCTACTTTGAGTATCTCTGCCTTTATCAGTGTTGAGAGTATGACTGTCATTTATCCTTTGATAACTGTCTGCCCTATTATTCATGCACCAACAGGTCCCTATGATACTAGTTACTGCTCTGGCATAGATAACCTTAGCATTGCCTTAGCTGGTTGTACCGTGCATAAGTGACTATCCTCTTTTGATGATATAATTGTTGTCCCTCTTCATTGCATCATTATTTCATGACCATTTTAAAAGGCTTGTCTCTCATTCCTTTTGTTTGCTGTTATATTTCACTTCCTGCTAGTGGTCATTGTTCTGCTGAGCATCTACTATGATTTAGATTAGCATTGTATATGTGATCATTGTCTGAAAAATATGAGAAAGCTCTATGATTTTTCCTTTCACTTGTGTATTTTCAATAATTACTTGATTGCTCAAAATTAGACCTTCTCTACTGTCACCTTGTAAAAGATATGAATGTAAGCAAAACACAGTCAAGAGGACTACTCCCAACTGCTCCTGACAGTCCCATTTTAATGGTTGTCCAATATCAGCCACCAACAATCAAGCTATAATTTTACACTTATCCCATCAAGATTCAATGGTTATAGTTGCTTTTTCATTATATAGTCCTCAATGTTGTAGTTACTCTCTATTATGGCATGGTGACTATCCCTATCACTGTCAAGCATTAATGCTACATCCAGTTTGAAAAAAGGCTCCTTATCCATTAAAAATGTATTTAAGATATCAAAACTGCTTATTTTGGATCTGTCATATATGATATATCATGATAACCCTCCTGTTGGTGAATTTCATAATATCTATTGCTTTTGCATCTCTGTTTATGTCAGCAAAGTACTGTTAAGGTAAAAATTGCAAAAGATGGCTCTCTATTGCATATGATTCTTCATGCAATCTTCTGTAGCACTACGAGCCTGTAATAGTTATACTCATAAATTGAAGCAAATTACTCATGATATTCCTGTATGCAGATTTTACTATGAGATAGGCTCAACCCTTGTGGGAGCCTCATTCTACCCCACTCATTTGATTAAATCATATCTACATCTGTAGCTGCACAAAAAACAAACAAGTTAGAAAAAATAACTATCCCTCGTGTGTACATTGACCAAATGATTCCTAACAAACACCCGAGGCATTCATTGATCAACGTGGACACGAGATAAATTGATGCATGGATAGGTGGACAACACAAATGAGCATGTATAGCTTTGAATTTTCATTTCTTAGAGTATAACTCTAACACATTGTTTGACTTCCGCAAGAAAAGGAGCATACGAGAACTCGGAAGGACAAGCAACGAGGACACATCAGAGTGAGACAAGCCTCAACCAGTCATTCAGGTAATGACTGGTCATCCCTACTACATGTTTATTTTTGGCTTTCTTCATTTATTCATGTATCAATTTATCTGTATTTGCATCAAAGAGAAGTCAGTCTCACGACTTGTTGTGTGAGACACATGTATCTTATCATATTCAATAAAGATTACATTTTTTCAGAAATATTTGTCTTTCTATGTTATAAGCATATATATGAATGTAAAAATACGCACTTGCAATCTTTTAAATTTTTTCATTCATGTATTTGAATGCGATAAAGAAAGATGATAGAATGCACCTTGTCTTCTTTGGTTTAGAACAAACTTTACCCTTTTTGAACCCGTAAGTGAAAAATGGGTAACATGAACCACATAAGACTTGGCATAATACAAAATTAGGAGAATTAAACCAACATGTAGCACATTATTTTTAGTATTTCTCTTGTGATCCTTGATTCCATTTTCCAAAGAAGTAAAAAGATAGAAAGGAAATTAAAATTTCTTCTTATGTCTAAAGTGATTGAAAAGAACAAAGTGATAACCATTAATAGTAGAGAAATGACCTTCTAAAGTTATATACCTCATCAATTCTTCAGTGACATATCCCCACAAAGCTTTGATGGAGTTATGCAAGTAGCCACTACTTTTAACTTGCTCAAGCTTCATTTCTTCACCCCCTTTAAAGAAGATCTACAACATAACATTGGACTCCTTATCTCTATACACCTTTTTACCTCAGTTGAAAGACCAATAATGGTCACTATGAAGTCTTCATTAACATCAAGTTCAATACCACCCAACTTCAAAACCCTATTATGCCATCCCTTGACAAAAAACTCCATAGCCTTTAGATAGTTCTCATGGAGCCATTCCAAAAATGGTGTTATCCCACCCCATTGCAACCTTTCCCACACTTATTTTTCAATTTTCAAGGTATCATAGGAATATGGATTAGCCCTATATCTATCTCCACCCATGATCACAGACTTAACAAAACCCAATAGCTTGAGTACTTTGCAGACAATTAGAAGAAGCCTTGAGAACAAAGGCAAGGAAATACTCACAATCATGTGAAAATGACAAGGTGGCAGAGGATCATTATTAACCTTGAAGTTCATCCCATATAGAGGATACTTAGAATTATCATAAGCCCAAGCATGATCCAACTCACGATCACTCCAAAGGATAATCTGCCATGTGAACAGGGGCATGTGAACACAATTCATAAAGAAGTCGATGCCCACCTTAGCACTTTTGGTAATCATTATTAAGACAAGAAAGAGCCTCAATATGGAGGGGATCATCCACATCCCAAAACCTATAGCTGCTAACATCAATATTAGCAAAGACATTAGCAAGACCATTACCCTCCTTGAATATATGAGAAATATAAAATTCATCAAATGAATTCAAATTTTCAATCACATCCAAAATAAGGGGTTCAACACTCCAAGAGGGGGAGTAGACTTCCTCAAGTTTTTAATAACATTTAATGAATCTCCCTCTAGCCAGACCTTTCTAAATCCTTATAACAATTATTATTGTTATTAAAACAACTTATTTATGTTTTGCCTATTAAATAATAATAAAATAATACTAAAATAGTGGCAGTAGGGACAAGCCTTGATACCTAGGTACAATTACATGGTGTTGTAGCCTATCATGGATCTACAATCTCATGTGGGTGTGGTCCAAGAGTTACAACCCACCTGATGAGGGTGAAATATGTCTTTGTTTTACCTTTTTATTTGCCTTTAAACCTTGTCATTTTGTAGTATTCTCTGTTGCTCTTGTTGCCATTTGTTAATGAGCTGGAGATGTTTTATAAAATAAAAGGAAAGATGCAAACCTATGAATATATCGAAATCCTTTGATTGTCTATTGATTATCTTTGTGATTTTGGTAACATGGGATTCTTAATGGATGGCACATGGATTAGGACATTGGTGGAATGGAGTTGAAGACAATTCAATAATTATTTGTCATTTTGGTTAAACTAGTGCTGAGTTGTATTTATCTATTTTAAGTTGTTATGTTGTTTTGAAACAATGGAAAAAGACTCCAAACTATTTTCGATTATCTTTTAAGGTTGTTGGCCGTAGGTCGAAACAACCAAAGACTCTTCTATTTTTTTATTTAGCAGTAGTTATAAGTATAATCGGTCTATGGCATCTATAAATATGTAAGCCGAGACTCAGTTGATAGATGAAAATATATTGATACAAATTTATGTTTGCAATTTAAATACTATGAAGTGATTTGAATGAACGATTGATTAATGTGGAGTAGTTTGTGTGTGTGAGATCCATCACTAATAGTTGAAGAAGGTAGGGCCCACTTCATCGATTACCCAATGATTACTACAATAGGGTTGCATTGTGTGGTAATAAGCACGTTAGTTTTATATTCATTTCTCTATAGTTTTCTATTGTCATTGTTTACCATTAAATACATATGAGTTTTATTCAACATATTGCACTCTATAAATATTGATTGGTGTGGTTATCAAATGTGCATGAGTAAAGTTTAGTGTGATTTATTTCAGTTATACCTTTTAATTATATTTTGTTCTTTGTATGCAATAGTAATGTTGTTTACTATTTTTTGTTAATCAATTTTTGTTATAGACAGTTTGAATATATGATCTTGTCATAGAATTGATAGGAGGACTGAGTGTTAGATTACAAAACAAACTTAGACTAAGTAGTTGCATTCATTCACACTTAGTTTTCTAGGTTTAACCCTTAGGAAAAAAACCCCAATATCTTTCGCAAGCCTACGATTCCGGATTGACATTGAGGAATAAATTGAGGAAATTGTGAAATTCTCAAAGATTGATCTCAATCCATTCATCAATTTAAGATAGAATTACAAGGATAGTTTTACCCAGAATATCAACCATAATTTAATCCAATCATTTTGACACTATTGTCAAGGAAAGATATTAAAGGCATGAAATCATAGTAAGTTGAGTTAGGAACAGTATGCCAAGAGGAAATCCTATACAATTTTTGACCTTGTTAAGGTTAATACTCTCGATTTCTGCAGCTATAAGTCATTTAGGTGCATGAATCGTAGTAGGGATATTTATTAGAAAAGAAAAGGGAAGTCACAACCTGAAAAACTCAAAAAAAAATTAAAATCATCCATTGAGGGACCACAACCTAAAGAATTGAAAAATAGGTCAAAACCATCCATTGAAGGAAGTAGTTCAACACAAGAAAATTTGAAAACTAAGTTGCAACCATTAGTTACCCAAACCTGATATCAAGAAGTGTGTTATTGAGACTGATATTGTTGAGACACTTGCAGGTACCTGTCCAAAGTCTTCCAAAATATTGTGCAAAAAGTTTGAAAAATTCTTCCAAGAATCTTACAGGTCTGAAGTTGGTCCATTTTAAGAAATCCAAAAGCCATTTGAAACCTATTTTACTCCTTGGGCATCTCAAGTCATGGAAAATATCAACAACAACATCATCAACAACAACAACATCATCATCAACAACAAAAATGATAATCATAATAGAGCATTGGCCAAAAATAACCCAGTCACCTTTGAGTTTCCAATTACACATCCTGAAGAAGATGCCTCGATGAAGAACATTCCTCATTCTGCTTTACCTATTTTTTGTGGTCTTTCTATTGAGGATATTGACATGTTCTTGTTTGAGTTTGATGTGTTGTGCCACAACTATGATTACCAGAGTGACACACAAAAGCTCAAATTGTTCCCAACCACATTAAAGGATGCAACCCTACATTGGTTCATGAATCTTAGAAACATCAAAACGTGGGAAGTCATGAAGGAATTATTTTTGACCAAGTATCAGGAGTATTGTAAAATAAAATAGGCGTGGAAAAAAATCTTCCGCATGACACATAAAGAAGATGAGTCCGTGGAAGATTACCTCAAACACTTTATGTTCAGTCTTCAACGATCACAACAACAAGGGCTAACTCCTGATGCTACTAAAATTTTGTTTCTTAGAGGCATAAGAGATGATACTATGGGAGCATTAAATTTAATAGGTAAAGGGAACATTTCTAAAATGGACTTTGATGATATTTGTGACATTTGTAGGAATTATTCAAGGTATTAGTGTTTGGGAAGGAACTATCCAAGTAAGCCTTATGCTCCAGGTAATGCAATAGGTATAATGAAGTGTGAAATAGGAAATCTACTTGAGGATATTAAAATTGATTTATTAAATCATATGGGTAAACAAATAGACACTCTTTATACCCGTAGGAAGCAAGAGGAAGCTGCAAAGGCCTTGGTTGTGTTTTGTTTGACTTGTCACAAGAGACATAGTAGTGAGGATTGCCCTTACAATAGGAAAAAAATTTCATCCTTAGAAGAAGTTAGTAGAAGTTCTACCTTAAAGCCTCTTCCTATAGGTGTGCCTAATATGGAATATTCTAAGGAACTTATCTACTACATGGCCCCTAGGCAACCTTTTCCACCTCGAGTATTACACCTTGGCATGATGAATGATTACCTTGCTCTAGGACCCAACCAATCCAATTATTTTTCCAATCAAGCTAGATGGTATGTGGGTTGGAAACAACCCTTGCCATACCCTCAATGGATGCCACAATATCAGTATGCTTCACAACCATGGCAACATGCATGGAGGCAATAATCTCCACAACCTGTATCGTACCAACAACCATATCCATCATAACCACAATTTACACCTCCTCCCATGATCAACCCATACTAGAAGCCACAACAATTTATTCCACCCATACCATCATTATCTACTTAGCCAACCAATCCCACACAATCATGAAAACCTACACCAATGCCAACCCAACTAAACTCAAATCCCAATAATAAGGAAACACAACCCGTGTATAATAATGAGGCAACATGTTACTCCACTTATCCTATAAATACAATAGAATTAGATGGAGTTCAATTAAGATCGAGAAAGGCTCTTAAGGAACCCACCATCATAGAGATCAATGAGGAACTTGAAGCAAAGCTAGTCAAATAACCCCCCTTTCCCGAACGATTTCAATATGAACCAATACAAATGGAAGTCTCTCAACCTGAATTTGATTTTTTCAATGAGTTACACAACGTTAACATCAAGATTCCTTTGTTTTAGGCTATCAAAGACATTCCTGTCTATACCAAATATTTTGGGTCTATGTACTCAAATGAAAAATAAGAAGCAAGACCCAAAGACCGTCCAAGTTATTGGATAGTTGGAAGACCTTATGCTCTGGAATATAACTATCCCTAAGTACTCTGATCTAGGGAGTTCTTTCATCAAGGTATCTATTGGTAAAGTAATTATTCCTAATACCCTTGTTGATTTAGGTGTTGCAATTAATGTTATGACAAACAAAAAAAAGGAACAATTGTCACTATAGGGACTTAGGCCTACTCCCATAGTTCTTCAAATGGTAGACTGATCTTTGGTAAAACTAGAGGGTATGATTGAATATATAATCCTTTCTATTGATTCATGGGAATACCCAATTGAATTTATGGTTTTGCAACCAAAGATTAAGTTGGGGGGATACCCCTTGATTTTGGGATGACCGTGGTTAGAAGCTGCAAATGCATTTATCAATTATCAGTCAGGAAACATGGTCATTTCTAATGGAAAGCACAAGAAACAGTTAAATTTATACCCACCAACACAACCCTTGTTGGAGATGGAAAATACAGTATGGGTCGAGTGACTTGAATGAGTCATTGCCCATCTTGACAATTGATCAAGCCTTAGATATGGAAGAACCTACCAAGGATAGTATTTTTGCTAATTTTCTTTAGAATAGATATGCATCTAATGAATATTTTTAAAGCATGGTTCTCTATTCATGTATAAATACTCCTTGTCCTTTTGGAAACTTTCCATTGGTAGGTAGCTCATGATATGTTCAACACTTTGTCATGTTGCATCAATTGCTACCTCATAATTTTTTGTACAGATCATTTTTATCTTCTAGAAATTCTAGAGAAATTCCATCCACCTCGCAAGTACTAGCCATCAATTCACCTACACAATCAGAAGCTATGGAAATTTTTCCTAATTACACACTTAACATTAATCCACAATTAACCACTAAACAAATCCAATATCTCATTTCCATTATTAAATATAATAAAGATGCATTTGCTTGGGAATACCAAGATATGTGTGGTATTCATCTTGACACCTGCATACACCATATTTACATTGAGAAAGGTAGTCATCCAGTTAGGAAACCACAGCAATGGCTCAACCCTATCTTGCATGAAATAGTTAAAGAGGAGTTACAAAAATTGTTAACTGTTGGATTTATATATCCCATTTTAGATAGTTAGTGGGTCTCTCCTCTAGTTGTGGCTCCCAAGAAAAATGGTAAGTGGAAAATTTATGTTGATTATAAAGCACTAAATAAAGTTACTAAAAAGGATCACTTCCCATTGCCATTTATTGATCAAGTGTTGGACACTCTTGCAGGTAAGAAGTTCTTCTCTTTTCTAGATGGGTTCAATGGTCACAACTAGATTCGTATAGTGCCTGAGGACTAGAACACGACTACTTTCACTTGTCCTCGGGGCACTTTTTCCTATAACATTTTGTCATTTGGTTTATGTAATGCCCTTGACACTTTTCAAAGGGTAGTTTTGAACATTTTTTTGGATCTTGTAAATGATTGTGTTGAGGTGTATATGGATGATTTTACTATCCATGGTAATAGTTATGAGGAGGCTAAAGAAAATTTAGAAAAGGTACTTAGATGTTGTATAGACACTAATTTATGATTAAGTCATGAAAAGTGCCATATGCTTATGAAAAAAGGGATAGTACTTGGTAATTATATTTATTCTAAGGGTATTCAAGTTATCCCAAAAAGATATAGATCATTTAGGACTTTCCTACACCCACTAGCCAAAAAGGATTTTCGTAGTTTTCTAGGCCATGCAAGGTACTATAGGAGGTTTATCCAAAATTTTAGTAAGATTGTCTCCCCCTTGTTTGCTTTGCTAGCTAAAGATGTCATTTTCTCCTAGACACTAGAGTGTTAAGAGGATTTTGAAACCATTAAGAACAAGCTTGTCACCACACCAATACTCAGAGGTTCGAACTAGGAACGAACTTTTTATATTCACACTGATGCCTCAGATTGTTCCATGGGGATTGTCCTTGGACAAAAGAAGATAATCTCTTCTACTCCATTTACTACATTAGCAACAATTTTATAGGGGCTAAGGTAAATTATACGGTAATTGAAAAGGAGTTAGTTTTTTTTTATGCAATTGATAAGTTTTTTCATTATATTACTAAATATAAAGTATTTGTTCATGTAGATCATTCTAAAATTTTATTTTTAATGAATAAACTTGTTGTAATTGGTAGAGTTATTATATGGTTACTTTTGCTTCAATAATTTGACATTACTATACTTGATAAGACTATTCATGAGAATTTGGTTGCAAAATTTTTGTCCAAGTTACATCAGCAAGATGATGAACTAGTTCCATTTGATGACGCCTTTCTAGATGAACATCTCTTTGCTATATCAACAAAGAGCCCATGGTATACAAACATGGAAAGCTACCTAGTTACTTGCAAGTTTCCACCTCATTTCTCTCTATGGGAACGCTGAAAGTTGGTTGAACTCAGTGGTGATTATATGTGGATTAATGGATTGCTCTTCCACCATGGCCTTCACAATATCATGCACCGATGTGTGCCCAAGGATGATGTATTTGACATAATTTGCACATTCCACACAAAACCCTGTGGAGGACATTTTACTGCTCAGAGGATTGCTTCAAAGATATTAACTACAAGCTACTATTGGCCTACACTCCAAAAGGATTGTAAAAAATAGATTCAACATTGTGATAAATGTCAGCATACAAGCCACCCCACATGATCAACTGAAATGCCTCTGCATCCTTAATTTTCCATTGAGCCTTTAAAAAAATGGGGACTTGATTTTGTTGGACCTGTCAACCCACCATCTCAGAACAAGGAATACATCCTTGTGTTTACATATTATGTAACAAAGTGTTTTGAAGTTGTTTCTTTGAAGCATGTCAGGGACACCAAGGTAGCTGGATTTCTCTATTCCAATATTTCTAACCGATTTGGTGTTCCATGTGAGATAGTTATAGATCAAGGTCCATAGTTCACATCTGACCTCATTTTTACTTTAGTTCATGAATATAATATTTGACATCACAAGTCTTCACCTTACCATCCCTAGGCTAATGGACAGGTTGAAGTCACCAACTGAGAACTTGAGAACATTCTTACCAAGAAAATTCCCCTCCACAAGAAAGACTAGGTTACACGACTTCTTGAAGTCATGTGGGCCTACTGCACTACATGGAAAACCACCATTGGTTTGACACCTTATGAGATTTTCTATGGTAAGTGGGTTGTTCTCCGTATCAAGTTTAAGGTAAAAACTCTTCGCACTACACTCCAGGTAGGGATGAACTTGTCTGATGCACATAAGGAATGAATTACACAACTTCACTCATTATATGAACTTCACCAAGAAGCACTCTTCCATACATATATTTTCCAAAACCAGTGTGCTCTCTGGTATGATCATTTCATTCGACAACGTTCATTTAAACCAGGTGATTAGGCACTCTTGTATGACTCTTGTTTTCAATATTTTAAGGGAAAGTTCCACACTTGGTGGTTTGGGACCTATGAAATTGAGGTGGTCTATGATAACATGGCTATCAAGCTTCACACAGTGGACTCTGATCACATGACTTTAGTTGTCAATGGTCACCACTTGAAGTTGTATAAGAGGCCTCTCTCATGAGAAGAGTTTGTATCAAATCTACCTAGGGAGATCCATCTTCTTGATAGGGCTTCTATGGCCTCTCCCAATACCTTTAGGTACTTTTCAAAATGTTACATAAAAAACAAAAAAAATGCAATAAAATATCCAACAATGAAAACCTTCGGGTGTTGTTGGCTAGTTAACATTTGAAAACTAGTTCTTGGTGGGCATTAACTACTAAATAAGTCTTAGTGGTGAAAACCAGGTTCCCAACACATCTAGGTGGTGATGGGGTGAAAACCAAATTACTGGCTGTCTATCAAGGAGATCCATCTTCTTGATAGGGCTTCTTTGGCCTCTCCTAGTACCTTTTAGGTACTTTTCAAAATGTTACATAAAAAACAAAAAAAATGCAATAAAATATCCAACAATGAAAACCTTCGGGTGTTGTTGGCCAGTTAACATTTGAAAACTAGTTTCTGGTGGGCATTAACTACTAAATAAGTCTTAGTGGTGAAAACCAGGTTCCCAACACTTCTAGGTGGTGATGGGGTGAAAACCAAATTACTGGCTGTCTATCATCGAGATTAAAAAAAGAAAAAAAGGAAAAAAGAAAAGAATAAAAAAAGAAAAAAAGAAAAAAAGAAAAAAGAAATAGAGACAAACACATAATATATATAGCCTGAATAATTCTATAGGTACACAAATCTTCCTTCTTGTTACTTTTGTGCCAATCTCTCCTTTCATTTTTGAGTTGTGGTTGTTCCTTGATGGTGTCAGATGACCGAACCTTTATCTCCATCATTTGGGGCTACTCCTACCTTCTTCCCTCCCACTGCCATTTTTGGGTTGCTCCCACCTTGCGTTGTGCCACATTCGCTTCAACAACCTTAGTTCCTATCTTTTTTTGGATAGGAGCATTTGTCCCTTGGTTCTATTTTCTTTCACTGAGTAGTGTTTGCTTCCTCAATGGTTTTTTGGCCCCACCTGACATCTGACCCTATTCAAATGCTCTTGTTGCCTACATGTTCGTGCATCATGTGTCCTAACCTCACCATGCTCATTTCCACCCATGGTAGCCTACCAGCTATACTTTTCCTTGGTTATGATGGTCACGATTCACCTGATTTCTTTTCTGCTACGTTGTCTTCTCGAATCCATGCGACACCTTCGATTTCAACAATACTACTACCAGGCTAGTAGTTCCATGATGACACCGACACCATTATTTTCTAGATCCACTCTCCATTATGGCATGCTTGCTCCCACATCCTCATTCCACACTACAGGTGATCATTGGTATTGGTATACATTGGTTTTTCTCTTTTCCTTGTTATTTTATTTAACTTTCTTCTTTTCATTTAATGAGTGGTGATGTAACCCAAGGACAGGTCACATGCTAAGTTGGTGGGGAGTTGTCATGTCATATACCATGCCATGTCTTCAACCATCACATCATATCTTTTTCATATCCTTTTTAGTATGACAAAATCCATTATTCTTTGATCTTGCTTAGTTAATGTCATTATTACTATTATAACTGTAAGTTGCTATGATGAAATTAGTGTAGAACAATCTTTTCAAATATTGCAACCCACTTTCCAAATTTAATTGCTTGTTAACTGTTCACCATTCAAGTTATAGTGGATAACTGGTTACTATTCCCCACACCTATTTTTAGTAGTGGTTTATGTGTCTGCTAGTGACTTTCATTTGTTTTGGTTGTAGAGACCTCTTGGTAGTGTCATGGCAGGAGAACATCGTCATCATTTTGAGCCTCCAACTATGGAAGAACTAAGGGCGCCAAAGGCTGCTGAGGCTTATAAAAATTTCAAACAAGTAGGATGAGATGTATAATTTAAACAATTAAGAGGGTATGATAAGAATATTGCATAGGAGTTCACAATGATTTGCCACAAAAAGGAAGCAAAAGTCCACAGTTTAACAATTTATTTCTCACTGGAAGCCATAGACGATGTCTGTAGGTTTCCACTCTTAGGGGAGAAATATTTTTTGGATCCATGGACCTCTAACCTCTATGCAAGAAGTTCCTATAATGATGGGAGTCTATTAAAATCATCACTAGATAGGGCACAAAGTTAATCTCACTTCTGCGGCCCTAGGGCAATGTAGCAAAATTCATCATTCAATACATAACCTGCGAAGGTAGGTATGTATATGTTTATGCTAAGTAGTTTTGACTTATGAATCATTTGAGATGGGGAATTCTTGTAAACATGCCATATTTTCTTTATTCATCTATAAATGAAATACGAAAAGTAGTTCAAAAGGGGCATGAAAACTCACTAGCTCACCATGGCCTCATTAAATTGTTAATTGTGAGAGAATTGAAAAGTCTCTCTCCTCCATGAGATTGGGATTCACTTCTTGGTGATGATACCTTAGATAAATCTATAGAGGAAGATTCTCGTGTCAACCCACCTAGTTCATCTGAAAAAGAGGAGTCTGTAGGCACAAAGTTAGATGAGGTTAGTAATAATGAAAGTTATTTAGATGAACATAGTGAGGGCCTAAGAACAAAATAAATTTTTGGTGATTCCCCTAAACCTGTGAAGAAGAGGTTCACCAAGAAGGGTATCAAGAAAACCCTAGCCTCAAGTAGCAAACCAACCAAGAGCTCCGGTGTTACCCCTACTAGTAGCAAGATTGTCAAAATTAGCATACCAAACTGGGAAACTAGGGGTGAGAAAAAAAGGAATAGCAAGACATCATCAGTCTCCTCGGCATATTCAAAGAGACAAGCTTCAATTTATCCTAGTGACAAAGATAAATCGCCCTCCAAAGAGAAATCACCTGCTAAGGAAAAATCCCCAACTAAAGAAAAATCAGTTGCTGCTACAACAAATTTTTTGGAAAACTTGGAAAATGTGGCTAGTAATGTTTTGGGTTTTGAACAACCGAAAGAAGTGGATGATTGTACAATCCTTGGTGTTTTGTATCATAGAACTAGAAGGTCAATAATTTCTTATAGGTATCTATGAAGGAGCAATAGAAGGAAGACAAAATAAGCACCTATGACTATTGATGAAAATGAAACTAGGTGTGAACAAGAGACCTAATGTCCTCAATCTTGTCCTTTAGTCTTAGAGGGGGTATTGATCACCACAGAGGAAGGAAAAATAGTGGAACCCTTGGATGAGAATACAAAAGGCATGGAGGAAATTTTTGTGTCACATGGGGAGGATATTCATAATGATACTGATATTCAAGAATTTCATGTTGAACTAATACCTGAAGCCACTGCCAACCTTGCAAAACAAGGGATCAAATGGAAAAGCAGGAGTTGAATATGTTAGTTGATAATGAGAAAGAACCTATGGAGATACCCCCAATTGGGAATCAAGAAGCAAAGGAATGATTCGAGGAGGATAATCCTTTGTTAACAAATGAGGAAATTCGTGACCTACAAAACTTGGTAACTAAACTGACAAAGGAAAACCCTCTGTTAGAAAAAGAAGAGATACAAGGTTTTCAATATTTGGTAGCCAAGTTAAAGGAGGAAAATTAAGCACTACAAGATTCATTGGCTAGGGTGACTGAGGAAAATGAGGCCCTTCAAAGATAGGTTTAGGACGCATGCTCGCTTGATTCTTCATAGACACAAGAGATTCAACAACTCAAGGTAGTACTTGAATAGATAGATGCCTCCAAAACATCCCTCATGACCATTCAAGAACATGAAAAGTAGATGCAAGCATTGTACCAGTCATGGGTTAAGGAAGTCACTACATCAATGCAAAAACTAGCTCCTCTTTCTCCTATTTTGTACTTCATACTCTTTTGCATGAGGATGCAAAACTCTAAGCTAGGGGGAAATGATGAGGGTGAAATATGTCTTTGTTTTACCTTTTTATTTTCCTTTAAACCTTATCATTTTGCAGTGTTCTCTATTGCTCCTCTCACCATTTTTTAATGAGCTAGAGATATTTTATAAAATACAAGGAAAGATGAAAACCTATGAATATATTGAAATCCTTTGATTGTTTATTGATTATCTTTGTGATTTTGGTAACAGGGGATGCTTAATGGATGACACGTGGATCAAGAAATTGGTGGAATGGAGTTGAAGACTGTTCACAAATTATTTGTCATTTTGGTTAAACTAGTGTTGAGTTGTATTTATTCATTTTAAGTTATGCCATTTTGAAATGATGGCAAAAGACTCCAAACTATCTTCGATTATTTTTTAAGGTTGTTGGCCGTAGGATGAAACAACCAAAGAATCTTCTATGTTTTTATTTAGTAGTAGTTATAAGTTTAATTGGTCTATTGTATCTATAAATATGTAAGCCGAGACTCAGTCGATAGATGATAATATATTTATATAAATTTATATTTGCAATTTAAATACTCTGAAGTGATTTGAATGAATGATTGATTAACACAGAGTAGTTTGTGTGCATGAGATCCATCACTGATAGTCAAAGAAGGCAGGGCCCACTTCATCGATTATTTAGTGATTACTACAATAGGGTTACATTGTTTGGTAATAAGCACATTAGTTTTATATTTATTTCTCTGTAGTTTTCTATTGTCACTATTTACCATTAAATACATACGAGTTTTATTCAACATATTGCACTCCACAAATACTGATTAGTGTGGTCATCAAATGTGCATGAGTAAAGTTTAGCGTGTTTTATTCCAGTTCTACCCTTTTAATTATATTATGTTTTTCGTATGCAATAGTAATGATGTTTACTATTTTTGTTAATCGATTTTTGTTACAAACTATTTGAATATAGGCTCCCGTCATTGAATCGACAGGAGTACTAAGAGCCAAATTATAGAAAACACTTAGACTAAGCAGTTGCACTCATTCACACTTGGATTTCTAGGTTCAACCCTTAGGCAAATAGCCCCAATATATTTCACAAGCCTACACTCCCAAATTGACATTGAGGAGTGAACTGAGGAAATTACAAAATTCTCGAAGATTGATCTCAATCCATTCATCAATTTAAAATAGAATTACAAGGATAGTTTTACCCATAATATTAACCATAGTTTAATCCAATCACCACCATGGGGCCATGTCTATGAAAGTCACAACACCCTCCTTAAAGGTTTTAAAACCCTAAAATATAAATAAAATAAACAAATTTAGATTTATTTCACATTCTTAGAAAAATACACACTTATCTTTATGTATATTAAAACAAACAAAAATTAAAATTAAAGTATGCATGTAAAGTTTATAAATAAGGAAACTATATATAATTTAAGTTTTTATATTAATTTTATATTGTGTGTGTACACACACATTTATATTAAAAATAATTTAAAAAATAAATTTTAAAAGATGAATCAAAACATAAATGAAATAGAATAGACATAAAGATTTTTTTTTTTTTTTTTAGCTTCATTAGTGAAATTTGATTATCAAGATCTTTGTCTTTTTTTCTTCCCTTGAACCTTAAAAAAGAGGCTAGAATATGAGAAATTATCTTATTGTGTTTATTCGTTATGATTAATACAACACATTAAGTTTCCCTACATCTAACCACATATATCTCATTTAACACATGAGATTTGATTCTCACCCCTTAAAACCCTAACTATTTAAATTAAAAAAATATTCTTAATTGAAATTAAATTAAGAGTTAAGTCATGATGGTTTCCATATAATCTAAGAGACATGATGCCGAAGCATCCAGGTACTCTGGCTATCCAGATCACTTTTTTATTTTCAATTTTGGTTTTGGTTGCTTTTAATTTTGTTGTGATGTTTGAAACCTTGGTGATTTTGTCCATGCTTGACTGGCATCTCCATCTCGGAGTCATTGAGCTTATAGTGACTTCAAAAAGAATTTAAATTTAATGTTGAAAGGCATTTAAAACTTCAGAATTGAAAATTAATAAAATGTCTCAATATAAAGTGCCAAAATGGAGTAACTTCTTTGTTAAAAAAACTGGGACTTTGGCAGATTTGAACACCCATTATTGGAGTAGATAAAAATAATAAATGAAGAGCCAAAGGGGAATGGTGGAAGCTAAAAGGTTTGGGTAGAAAAAACAACAATGACAAAAAAAACTTAGGCGCCCAATGTAGGAGAAGAGATTGGCCCATTGAAAGGGGCAAAAAATCCAGAGTTTGAAAGCCCAAATATAGGCGTTGAAAGCTAAGAAGAACAAATGTAACATTTAAATTTTCCTAGCAATAAATTAGCATGTGTATTTGTAGAACAGGGGTGTGGCATTGTGAGCATAGCTAGTGGTTTATGATGTTTCAGATTATTGTGTAAAGCAGGAAAATAATAGTGCTAGGAAATTTTGCAAGTGATAGGGGAAATACATTTGAAGTGTGCAGATTCAAATTTAATTTGTAAGTTTTATTGAAGAACAATAAAAAATTTGAAAGTTTTGTTTTTGTGGTTGTTTCATTCATAGTTGGAGTGAATAATTTGGTTCATATAATTGAGTTTCTGTAATTTTCTCTTGGTCTGGTAAAACACAGAGCTTTTAAATTGCATCATTTGGTATTAGAGAAAGGAATAGGTTGTGTTGAGAAGGTGAAATGGAATATGGAGGATGAGGTCACATAGGTAGAGAAACTAAAGGCATGGAGCTTGAGATTGTGGAATTAATAATAAATTGCACAATGGAGGCAGTTAGAGGTCTCACAACATGAATGGAGGCCATGGAAATGGCACATAGAAGAGGAGTCCATACAGTGGACATAAGTGATGATGAAGAAGAGCAGGCTATTGAAGGTGGAGAGAAATTGAACCAGTTGGGTTTAGATCCAGAAGAAGAGTGATTCATTAAATCCATTACAAAAGTTAGTTCCAAGCCACGATTTGATCCTCCAAGTTACAAAGGCGGGTTAAATGCAAAAGAGTTGTTGGATTGGATTGGCGAAATGGATAAATATTTTGAATATGAGAATATTGAAGAAGAGCAGAAGGTGAAATATGCTCGCACCAAGTTGAAGGGACATGCATCCCTATGGTGGGATCACTTGCAAGTAGACAGGCAGTGAAAGAGAAAGAAAATAAATCATGGGATCAAATGGTGACAAAGACAAAATCCAAGTTTCTACCAACAAACTATCAAATTAATTTATTTAGAAAAATTTAGAATTTAAAGAAAAAGGAGAGCAGTGTTGAGGAGTATATTGAAGAGTTTTACTAGTTAAGTGTAAGAGTTGGTCATGAAGAAGATGATATGGGACAAGTTTCAAGATATTTGAATGGTTTGTGCATCTCTATTCAAGATGAAATCAGTATGGTTAATATTCATAGCATGGAGGAGGCATATCAATATGCCTTGAAAGTGGAATAAAAACTCAATAGGAAGCAACAAATAACTCTCAATGTAGAGTAAAATTTTTCACATGGAAGAGGGCCACCAAATAGTGGAAGAGGCTTCCAAAACAAGCAAGAGGAAGCAAGCTTGTCAAGTGCAAGTATGCAAGAAGGAAAGGGAAGAGGAGATTTCCCCAGAGGAAGAGGAAAATAATCTCATGGAAGAGGTTCATTTGGAAGAGGTAGAGGAAGAGGTTTCAACTTCACATGTTTTCAATGTGGAGAAGTAGGCCATCGAGGATTTGAATATTTACAAATCCATAAAGATGTTGGAAAGGGAAAAGAGTCCAGAGTGCATGTTGCACAAGATGAAAATGAGAAGGAGACCTCAAAAAAGTATGTAGTAGACCCCAAATATGGAGAGTCATTGATGTTATGGAGAATTTTATTGAACCCAAAAAAAGAGAAACCATAACCGATTCAGAGAAGAAATTTGTTTAGAACAAGGTATAAGGTAAGTGAAATTTTTTGCCAAGTTATTGTGGACAATGGTAGCACTAATAATATAGTGTATGAAGAAGTGGTGAGCAAGCTGAATTGAAGAGGATTAAACATCCCAACCCATACAAAGTTTTATGGTTACAAAAAGAGCATCAATTATTGGTGAATGAGCAATGTATGGTTAATTTTTAGATTGGAAGTTACAAGGATGAAGTCATGTGTGATATAATACCAATGGATTCTTGCCATATTCTTTTGGGAAGACCGTGGTAATTTGATAGACAAGTTGTTTATAATGAGAAAATGAATACATACACAATTAAGAAAGGTGGAGAAGAGTATACATTGACCCCCTTGAAGAATAGAGAAGGAGAAGACGAAGACAAACCAAAGGTATTCTTAGTTTCCAAAAACTAATTTTTGAAAGAATTCAAAAAGGATAAAGCATGTTTTGAAATAATTCCAAAGTTTGCAATAATTGGGATAGAAAACAAAGAAAGTGAAATACCCATGGAAGTTCAAGAAATTTTGAAAGACTATGTTGATATATTAATGAAGGAGTTACTTGATAGATTTCCACCCATGAAGAGCATTAGCCATTGCATGGATTTGATTCCCGGTGCAAGTTTAACAAACAAGGTGCCATATAAAATTTCACCAAAGGAAAATGAAGAGATGAATAGGCAAGTGCAAGAGTTGCTGGATAAGGGGCTGATTAGAGAGATTTTGAGTCCATGTGTAGTTCTAGCAGTGTTGGCACCAAAGAAAGATGGAGATTGGTGAATGTGTATGGATTCAAGAGAAATATATAAGATAACTATCAAGTATCAATTTCCTTTTCCACGAATGGATGATATGATGGATTGTTTGAGTGGGGCTAAGTATTTTACCAAAATTGATTTGAAGAGTGGGTACCATTAAATTCACATAAGAGAAGGGGGTGAATGGAAAACTACTTTCAAATGAAGGATGGATTGTATAAATGGATGGTGATGTCGTTTAGTTTGACAAATGCGCCAATTACCTTCATGAGGTTGATGAATGAAGTGTTGAAACCATACCTTGGTAAGTCTTTTACAGTATATTTAGATGATATTTTGATTTTTAGTAAGAAAAAGGAAGAACACTTGCAACATATTAGAGCTGTTTTACAAAGGTTGAAAGAAGAAAATTTAAAGGTGAATTTGAAAAAGTGTAGTTTCATGAAAGAGGAATTGGTATATTTGGGTTTTGTGATTTCTAGTAGTGGTCTGAAAATGGATTCAGAAAAATTGAAAATAATTGTTGAGTGGCCTTCACCGAAGAGTATGTTTGAAGCAAGAAGCTTCCATGGATTGAAATTTTTTTATAGGAAGTTTATTAGAAATTTCAGTGGGATATGTGCACCAATTATAGAAACAATGAAGAGTAATAGAAAATAATTTGTTTGGACAGTTGTCATAGAGAGGAGTTTTAATATTTTGAAGGAAAATGTGACAGAGTAGCACGTGTTAGCACTTCCATATTTTGGAAAAGTCTTCCAAGTTGATTGTGATGCAAATGGGATAGCGATTGGAGGATTTTTGACTCAAGAGGGGAGACCGATAACTTATTTCAATGAGAAGTTAAATGAAGCAAAAAGGAAATATTCCATGTATGATCAAGATTTTTATGCAATTGTGCAAGCTCTTAAGAAGTGGCGACATTACTTGCTTTCGAAGGAGTTCTTTTGTATATCGATCATCATGCATTGCAATCTATAAATATTCAAGGTAAGCTTAGCCAAGAGCATGTGAAGTGGATTGAATTCCTTCAAAGTTATTCTTTCATATTGAAATATAGAAGTGGAAAATCTAATAGAGTTGTTGGTGTGTTAAGCAGAAGGTGTTTGTTGTTAAATGAAATGAGGGTAAGTGTTGTTGGTTTTGATTCCATGGGAGAGTTGTATGAGGAAGATACTGATTTTAAAGAAGCTTGGCCAACATGTAAGAATCCAATGTGAGTGGATAGAACTCCATGGTTGGAGTATTTTATTCAATAAAATCTATTGTTTAAAGGAAAAATATTGTGCATACCTCAAAGTTCTATGAGGGAAAATTTGTTGAGAGAGAAACATAGTGGAGGTTTGGGTGGACATTTTGGAGTGGAAAAAATATTAGTGCAACTAGAAGAGAGTTATTATTGGCTTGGAATGAGTACAATTGCAAAATGAATGGTGCAAGGATGTAGAATATGTGAATATGCAAAAGGAGTGAGACAAAAAACCAGATTGTACCAACCATTTCCAATATCAGAGAGACCATGGGGATGCATCAACATGGATTTTGTTTTGAGTTTTCCATGAACTCAAAGAGGTAATGAATCATTTTATCTTTTTTAGTGGATAGATTTTCAAAAATGGATTATTTTATACCATGTAAGAAGTGTAGTGATGCTTCCCACATAACAAATATTTTTTTTCAAAGAAATAGTTCGGTTACATGGATTGCCAAAAAGTATTGTTTCAGATCGAGATACAAAGTTTGTTAGTCATTTTTGGAATACTTTTTGGAAGATAATGGGAACAAAATTGGGTTTTAGCTTGGCCTACCATCCTCAAAAGGATGGCCAAACTGAAGTTGTGAATCGAAGCTTGGGAAATTTTTTGAGGTGTTTAGTTGGGGATAAACCAAGTTAGTGGGATTTGATATTGGCATAAGTTGAATTTTCCTATAATAATTCAATTAATCGAAGTGTAGGAAAGAGTCCATTTCAAATTGTGTATGGGTACAGTCCAAGGGGAGTTGATGAATTGAGAGATAGTGCAAATTTAAAAAGAAAGAGTGTTGTAGCAAAAGATTATTCATGAGTTGTACAAGGAAGTGAAGGGGAATTTGGAAAACAGTGTCATTAAATATAAAGAAAATGTTGATGTCCATAGAAGAGTGTAAGAGTTTAAGATTGGTGAGTTGGTAATGGCACATTTGAGGAAGGAGAGGTTGCCACAAGAAATATACAATAAATTGAAATGAAAGAAGATTGGCTTGTGCAAGGTTCTGTAGAAGTTCTCATCAAATGCATATGAAATTAAGCTTCCAACTAGTGTTGATATCTCTCCAATATTTAATGTTACTGATTTATAATAATATCATGAAGGTGAATCAAGTGAACAACAAAGTATATCTTCAAATGTGTCAAAAATGCAAGGTTGGATGCATCAATTGTTGGAGAAGGAGTGTGAAAAGATTGATCAAATAATTGACTCGTGGATTGCTAGACACACAAGAAATAAATATTATTGGGAGTAACTAGTACGCTAGAAGAATAGTGCAGCTGATGAAGCTTCATGGGTTAACACTTCAGAATTGGAGAAGTTTGGAATTCCAATTCCAGATTAGTCCAAATTTTCATGAGATTTATGCTCATGGAACATTTTTGTACCTAGTGTGTTTGATGCTAGAGCATTTGGGAACTCTAGCTATCTGGATCACTTTTTCATTTTCAATTTTGGTTTTGGTTGCTTTTAATTTTTTTGTGATGTTTGAAAGCTTGGTGATTTTTTTCCATGCCCAACTGGCATCTCTGTCTAGGAGTTCTTGAGCTTATAGTGACTTCTAAAAGCATTGAAATTTAATGTTGAAAGGAATTTAAAACTGCAGAATAAAAAATTAATAAAATGTCTCAATATAAAGTGCCAAAATAGAGCGAATTCTTTGTTAAAAAAATTAGGACTTTGGTAGATTTGAACGCTCATTATTGGAGTAGATAAAAATAATAAATGAAGAGCCAAAGGGGAACAATGGAAGCTGAAAGGTTTGGGAATAAAATACAACAATGAGAAAAAAAACTTAGGTGATCAATATAGGAGAAAAGAGAGCAGCAAAAAAATGTGGAAAGAGGAGAAGAGATTGATCCATTGAAAGGGGAAAAAAATTGAAAGGAAGGTGGGTGAGTGGAAACAACTTCCTACATTAATCTAATCAGGAGATAGTTACAAGAAAATTATTTTAACACCTTATGATGTTACAATATGAGATACACATAGAGAATAGTGAAAATATAACAAGTACACAAATGCAACGAAAATAGATATACATGGGGAAAACCCTTTCGGGTAAAAAACCTCACCCTCCAAAAGCACAATACTTTCTCTATTACTTCAAATAATGAATACAAGATATCACCAAGTACAAGCTTCTTCAACAAGTGTTTCTTCACAAACACCTATCTTGGAGACAATCTCACAACACTTTGTTACCTGCAAACAAACTATGTATTCTACAACTCAAGGAACTCAATAAATAGAGTTTTACAAGCTTCAAGAAGCATCTATAAGGAGAGGGGCATCCAAATCCACATGGCCCAATATTCAATGCCTTAGACATGCATTTGGACACATGTACAACATTCCCTTACACCCCTAACAAGTGTCTAATATGTAAATATTCTTCCTCCAAGCTTGGGTGCATAGAATATGATAAAAATAGCTTATGATAAATTCCTTAAAAGTGTCATAGAATATATCATAAATCTTCCATAGAATCTGGCATAGGATCTATAAGAGAATCTATCATAACTGACTAAAAAATAGCCGGTTCTCTTACATCCTGTCATAACCCATCTTGGGAGCCAAATTTCTCCATGCATTCAAAGATGCCTTATGATGCATCATAGAATCTATAATATGTCATAGATTCCAAAGTGGGACACCTATGTCCACTTGGGATGATGATGTGCCATCCAGTCACCTCCAACGAGGATGTCACCTAGCCGGTGGGTCACAATTTGTGACATGACACCATAGGCATTTAAATGATACAAATAAATACATTAATTACATCAATTAAATCAATGTTAGGACTCTAAGGTTGAGACACCTTAATCACAAAATTTTGACACTTGTCAAAGACCTGCCAAGAGTCATATGGAATTATCTGCTCAGGGCCCCAAGGCCCATGGAATCGAAACACCATTTGAACTTCTTTGTGCTCACCAGTTTTGTCAGTGCATCTGAAACATTCACAAAAGTGTCAGCCTTCTCCAAGTTCACCTTGCCATCCTATATTATATCACGAACAAAATGATACTATACATTGATGTGCTTTGTTCTGGCATGAAAGGTAGGATTCTTTGCTAGGAAAATTGCACTTTGACTATTGCAACAAATAGTAATCTATACCACATCTAAACCAATATCAAAACACAATCTCTAAGACAAATGAATTCCTTGCAAGCATGAGTAGCTTCCATATACTCTGGCTCTATTGTGGACAACATGACTATAACCTGTTGCTTACTCATCCAACTGATAGCACCGCCAAACATCATAAACACATAACCACTGGTGGATCTTCTACTATCAATGTCCTTTACCCATTATGAATCCACATATCCTCGAATGCTTATATAATGTTGACGTCTAGTAGGATAACCATGAAAACACAAGGCATACTCGGAAGTACCACGTAGATATCTGAACACTCTCTTAACCACATCCCAATGCACCCATCCAGGATTAGCCATAAAATGGCTAAGGACTCCCATTGCTTGGGAAATGTCTGGTCTTGTACACACCATTGCATACATCAAATTACAAAGTGCACTTGCATATGGTACTTTGGTCATGTCCTCCATCTCAGTAGGATATTTTGGACAATCATTCATAGAAAGATTCATTCCTTACATCACATGAACAACTAACTATCTACAATCTACCATTTGAATCTCTCCATCACAGATTTCACATACTTGCTCTAGCTTAACCAAAGCTTTCTGTTAGCTTTTCCTCTTGTGATTTTCATTCCCAGAATGTACCTAGCTGCACCTAGGTCTTTCATCTCAAACTATGATGACAACTAAAATTTCAAATCTGAAATCATACTTTTACCATTCCCAATAAACAACACAACATCTATGTATAGGAAAATAATGAGAATATGACCATTATTAGTTTTAAAGTATATACAATGGTCAGATTTAGGTCTTTGAAATACCAATGATAACACATAGGTATCAAACTTCTGATACCACATTCTAGGAGATTGTTTCAAACCATAAAGAGACTTCTTCAGTTTGCTAACCAAATTTTCTTTACCTTTTTCAACGAAATGCTCTAGCTGTGACATGTAAATTTCTTCCTCCAAATCACCATGGAATGTTGTCTTCACATCCATTTGTTCCACTTCTAAGTCATATGTTGCTGCAAGTGACAACAAAATCCAAATAGATGTCAGCTTTACTACAGGAGAGAATATTTCCCCATAATCAATTCCCTCCACTTGAGAAAACCCCTTAGCAACCAACCATGCCTTATACTTCTCAACACTGCCATCAGGACCACATTTTTTCTTGAAGACCAATTTACAACCAATAATGTTACGTCTAGTAGAAAAAGGTACTAGATCCCACGTCTTATTTTTCTTTAAAGAATCCATTTCCTCATCCATGGCTTGCATCCAGGAATTTGAATCATTCATACACATTTCCTCTCTAACAGTCCTAGTCTCATTAGTATTAGTAATCAAGGAAAATATGCAATCAAAATCCAATAGTGAATAACCAAACCTTTCTAGTTGTCATGTAATTCATGTAGACCTCCTCAAAGTCTGAGGTTGAGGTTCTCCTTCTTCTTTAGAAATTTCAGAGCTACTTGAGATCTCCTCATCATTAGTTCCAACAAGAGTACTAGGTTCTTCTTTCTTTAGATTATGTGGAATTTGAACCACCTCCTTCTTTTATTTCTCCTCTTTCTCTGGTTGTAGCTGAACAAAGGAAGGTTTCATCTCTCTAAATATCACACTTCTACTGTAGAGAACCTTTTGAGCTTCTAGATCCCAAAGCTTGTACCCTTTCACATCGACACCATAGCCAATAAATATACACTTAATAGCCTTGTTCTTCTACTTATACCTCTTCTCAAATGGAACATGAGTGTAATCTTCACAACCAAATACTCTAAGATGTCTCATCAAAGGATTTTTACCAGACCATTCCTCCATGGGCATCTTACCAACAAGCATTGATGTAGGAAATCTATTGATCAAATAACATGTAGTTGCTACTACTTCAGCCCAAAATTTTTGTTCAAGGATAACACCACTCAACATACTCCTAGCCCTCTCCATGAACATTCTATTCATCCTCTCTGCAACTCCATTTTTTCATGGAGTGTAGGGAGTTGTCTTATGTCTCTTAATCCTATGCTCCTTATAGAACTTGTCAAACTCTATGAAACAAAACTCACCACCATTATCTATTCTCAAACACTTAATCTTTTTGCTAGTCTAATTTTCTACCAAGGCTTTAAATTCCTTAATTCGACTAAAGACTTTAGCTTTACTTCTAAGGAAATAAATAAATTTCCTTCTACTGTAATCATCTATGAAATAAACAAAATATACTGATTTTGATAATGAAGGAACATTTATAGGACCAAAAACATCTGAATATACATAGTCCAAAACCCCATAAGATTATGAGAACTAGAGTAAAAAGAAACACAGTGTTGTTTCCCATATACACAATATTCAAAAAAATTGAACTCGAGATTACAATCATCAAGGCCTTCAACAAGGCTCTTATTTTTTAGGGTTTTAAGACCCTTCTCACCAATGTGACCAAGTCATTGCCATAACATTATCTTCTATGTAGGAAGCTTCATTTCCATGGAATGAGCACCCTTAGGTACCCAAAATACATGACCATCAGATGTAGCTGCATCATGCTTCTTCTCTACACAATCAGATAGTGAGGATGAAGAATCCAAAGGTCTATTCTTCTTCGGTACATTAGAATAACTATTGCACTCTATAGTGCCTACATCAAGCTGAAATAAAGTGCCAATATGAACTCCTTTAGCCAACACCATAGCTCCCCTAGTCATCTTGTATCCCCACTAGAGAAAACAAATTGCACTCTCAAATCATTCAGTTTACTTATAGAAAGAATGTTTCGTGCCAAACCTAGGATATGAAAGACACCATCAATCCTCTTCACTCTTCCATCAAGAAATCTAATTTTGACTCTTCCCCGACCAACAATCTTTAGGTGAGAGTCATCTCCCAGGTACACCTCTTCACCATTGTACTCCTCATACTTTGAGAACCAATATCAATGAGAATTCATGTGAAAAGGTGCACCTGAATCTATCAACCACACATCATCCGATGCATGGGATACTAAGGATGTAATAAATGCTTCTTCATCATCTTGAGATGATTTCTTAGATTCAAAATCAAAGAAAGACTTGTTTTTCTTCTTCTCCTCCTTCTTGCAATCTTTTCGAATGTGACCAACTTCACCATAATTCCAACATTTTGCCTTGGAATTCTTACTAGGAGACTTAGATCTCCCCAAATACTTTGACTTAGTTTTCTTGTCTTTCTTTTTGCTTCTCTCTTTTGGTTTTCCATGGTTTGCAAGGGCCTCCTTAGCCATCTGAGAAGAATTCCTCCACATCTCTTCAAATAATAATGATGAAACAACCTCATCCATCTTAAATTTGGAAGTAGTGCTTCCAATAGCCATTTCCAAGTGATCCCAAGAGTCTGGAAATGAACACAAAAGAAGCATGCAACATTCTTGTTCATCTATTTTGTCTCCAACGAAACTCAGTTGTGCAACTAACATGTTAAATGCATTTAAATGATCTGCAACGGATCCTCCATCTTCCATTTTCAAAGTATACATATTCTTTCTCAAGAAAATCTTGTTTACCAAGGATTTAGCTTGGTAGAAATCACCAAACTTCTTCCACAGAGAAGTAAAATTTTTCTCTTCATGGACATCCAGGAGGACGAAATCAGCCAAATAGAGTCTAATAAGACCCTTGGATTTCCTATCCATGAGATCCCAATCTTCTTGTTTCATGCCTAAAGGTTTGGTTTAAGAAATAGTAGCCCATAGATCTTGGCCTACGGGCATGTCTTCCATTTTGAGCTTCCATAACTCAAAATTACCACTGTTAAAATTTTCTATCTCAATCCTCCCAAATGTGCCTGCCATCTCTTTCCTACAACAAGGTAAAAAAAAAAAACTTCTACAAAACTCCCACTGAAACAAAGATCAGCTCAAAAAAACCTTCTAACCCAACAAAGGAACCAAGGTTGGTTAGGCTTTGATACCAACTAAAAGGAAGTTGGGTGAGCGAAAACAACTTCCTACACTAATCTAATCACGAGAGAGTTACAAAAATATTGTTTTAACACCTTATGCTGTTACAATATGAGATACACATAAATAATAATGGAAATATAACAAGTACACAAATGCAACAACAACATATATACATGGGAAAAACCCTTTCAAGTAAAAAACCCCACCCTCCAAAAGCACAATACTTTCTATATTACTTTAAATAATGAATACAAGATATCACCAAGTACAAGCTTCTTCAACAAGTGTTTCTTCACAAACACCTATCTTGGAGACAATCCGAAAACACTTGGTTACCTGCAAACAAACTATGCATTCTACAACTCAAGGCACTCAATAAATAGAGTGTTACAAGCTTCAAGAAGAATCTATAAGGAGAGGGGCATCCAAATCCACATGGCCTAATATTCAATGCCTTATACATGCATTTGGACACATGTACAATATTCAGTTACACCCTTGACAAGTGTCTAACATGAAAATATTCTTAAACCAAGCTTGGGAATGTAGAATATGCTAAAAATAGCTTATGGTAGATGCCTTACAACTGTCATAGAATATGTCATAAATATTCCATAAAATCTGTCATTACTAACTAGAAAATAGCCAATTCTCTTACATCATGTCATAACCCATCTTGGGTGCCAACTTTCTCCATGCATTCAAAGATGTGTTATGACACATCATAGAATATGTCATATGTCATAGATTCCAAGGTGGGACAGCTATGTCCACTTGGGATGATGATGTGTCATCCAATCACCTCCAACGGGGATTCCACCCATCCAGTGGGTCCCAATTTATGACATGGCATTATAGGAATTTAAATAATACAAATAAATACATTAGTTACATCAATTAAATAAATTCCAAAACTCTAAGGTTAAGACACCTTAATCCCAACAAAAATCCACAGTTTGAAAGCCTAGAGATAGGCATTGAAAGCTGAGCAGAAAAAATGCAACATTTAAATTTTCCTGGTAGGAAAGCAGCATGTGTATTTGCAAAACCGGGGCGTGGCACCGTGAGTGTAGCTGGTGGTTTATGATGTTTCAGATTATTGTGTAAAGAAGGAAAATAATAGTGCCAAGAAATCTTTCTAGTGATAGGGGAAATACATTTGAATTGTGCAGATTCATATTTAACTTGTAAGTTTGATTGAAGAACAATAAAATATTTGCAAGTTTTATTTTTGTGGTTGTTTCATTCACAGTTGGAGCAAATATTTTGGTTCATATAATTGATTTTCTGCAATTTTCTCTTGGTCTGGTAAGACACGGAGATTTTGAAGTGCATCAAGACATAATGTAAGTTATAACTAATTTAAATTATTCTTGCAAGTTAAATTATAAAGTGAATCTAATTATAACTTATTAGTTTTTTTTTTAAAAATAAAAGGCTTTTGACTGACATAATATATTAATATAATAAAGCAGGTTACAAAAAACCTTGTTCATGGCTGGACTTATAATTTCCAACATTTCTTATGTAGCTTAGCACTAATGCTCTTGATATCAAATCTTAAAGATTTGCATGTGGCTTAAGCAAAATTTAACTCTATGTATGTCAACTATCTATATGTTGACTAGACTATATACAAAATATCAGCTTCTTTGACACAAAAAAGAGCTGAAAATATGAAGTTTGCAACCTATATGCAATTAAATGTGGCCATAACTATCACCATTTAAGCAAAATATATTTTTTATAATCATTTTTCTATCAGGTATTGCCTACTGACGAACTCTCCACCTTTTCTCCTTTGTTCATGAACTACTGTGCTAGTGGAGTGGAATGAGAATTAGCTGTGATGTTCATATCTGGGATTTTTGTATGTGGCCTGTTGTGTTGAACTTGCATGTTTTCCTTCTCAGCTTATGACTCTGCAGAATCCACAACCTCCTTCTGTTTAGATTTTTGTTTGTTGACACTATCTGCTTGATGGTAGTGGTGTGTAAGGAGAAATGATAGAGCATGATATTTAGCTTTGAAGTTCCTCTCCATGTCCTCCCCAACTTCATAATGATGACAAGAAAGCACTCTATATAAGTGGTTGGGTGTGTCATACTCCAATGATAATTTCATTGATGTATAGATATTTCTATAGCATGCCTTGTGATGTAGATAATTCTTGGGGAAAATACCACCTACATATGCTTCTCCCTTCCAGAAATTATACTTCTATATACTTTTGAGGAAAACATTATCCTACAAGAAGACTTCTTAAATGACTGTATTTGCAATTTTTAACATATCATGGTAATTTGGATTCAAATCCAACATATTTGAAACAAAGATTGAGACCAAATTTGAGGGAAATATCAATCTTTGTGCTGACGGATGCAGGATGTCATCTCCTAATAGAGTCTTCAATGATCTATACACAGGAGAACAATCGATTTTGAAAATATTTGACAATGTTTCTCTTTCCAAACCTTTGGAGAAAGGCAGCTCCCATTCTAATATAGTAAAAGGAGATTTGTGGTTTCGAGGCATGAACTCCATGATCTCTTTTCAGTGCAAATGATTTATGTAGAATGTTGAATTTCCCTTGGCAAACCAAAAATATGTAATCATGCAGATAAAGTGAATGCAGATGAACAACAACACTACTCCCTTGAAAGTGCCTACCACCTTGAGCGTATTTTTCAAATGATAATATCTTAATGCTAGAAATATTATATTTGCAGGCTTAGCAGAGTTGTAAAACACATACCCAAATTCACATAAGTTTCAGAAATTTTGGTTTTTGAACGTACAAAAATCTCCCACATAGATTTTTCCTGGCCACATAGCAGAGTATACCGCAAAGTAGCCCTTCAGAAACTTTCTTTTGTATTCACATACCAACCGCATCCAGGAAGCCTTACATTTTAGTAGTTTGCTCTTGACTTTGAATAAAACCACCTTTGCAGAGTATTTAACACAATATTGTGGCTTTTAATAGAAGTGGAACTAAATTTTGTTTCAAAACCACAGTAATTGAATGAAGTCTGCCCCATGCATGAGAGACGTAGACCGTACTTTAGTCTGCTCTTTTTCATGATGCTAGATACTTAGACGCCACCAAACTAAATTGTAAAATAACTTTTGTATTTAATATTACATAAAGTCATTAATTATTTTTGTGAATGCGATCTATAAAAAAATACTTTTTGAGATCTAAGGATTATTTTTTAATATAAATGGGATCCAAATTTAGTTCTTATTCAAATAGAGATTGATACTTCTCTCATTCATCACCAAACTATTCTTTGGATTGGCCTAATTCTTAATGTTAGCATGAGGCTTGTCTCACTAAAGCTAGGGCTTCATAATAGAATTATCATAGGTGGTCATCTTGTTCATTTTGGTATGAATAGAAAATTTCTTTGTCTATTTTGTGATTTAATCATGGAGACCTTTGATTGTATTTTGCTCCCTTCTTAGTGGCATGTTGGAATTGGCTATGTGCTAAATTGTATCAGTTCTCTACTTTTTCATTGATTTTTTTCCTATTCATAAAGGTTATTTTTTATTATATCTACATGTTTATTCCCTCCATGGTCATATTATATAATAAATGGAAAGAAAGTATATACCAAAATTTTAGGAGGAAGTTTACTTCTTTATAGCTATTTTTATCTTAATTGGAGATTGCTATTTTTAGGATGATAATGAAATATGTTTTTAATAAGTCTAGCAAATATTATTCCTTCATGTATTGGGAATTATTTATTACAAAAAAAATAGAAACAATTTAAGCCTCTCGTTAGTCATGGGTTTGTGTAATATTTTTATAAATTATTAATTGCTTTCTAGTTAAACAGATTCCCCTAAATGTTTTAAGAAATTCAAGTTTTATTTTGATGGGGCTTCTAGAAAAAATATTGGTTCTTTCAAGGTAGGATATGTTATAAGAAATTATAAGGACAATATTTTATTGGCTACATCTATGAAATTGTAGGATGGTATAAATAATGGAAAAAATGTTCAAATTTTTTCTTTAAGACTAAATATCTAGAAGGATTTGGTTTTTCAACAAATATGATTCATTTTTATAAATTCAATAATTAGAAAATTGATCATATTCTCCTGCTAGCTTACAATCTCTTGGATCATTCTAACTACGAGTGTAGTTGTTGCTATTGAGAGAAACTTTGCTATAGATAGAGATAAAGTTCTTATTCAAAATCATGTCATTAGTATTTAGGTTGATGAAACCATTAATAATATTTATTAGAAGGAACAATGGTTTAAAAATTAGTATGATGGTGGATACATTTTATTTTAGGTGTTATAGTTGGATAATATCATATTCAATTGGATGGAGATTTATTCTCAACTTTTTATTTTATTTATGGAGATGAAATTGGTTTTTTTACTAACCCTTTGTAGATAATAGGTTATAGATTTGTAGAAATATTTTCTTGATGACATCCACTTGTGTGAGATTAAGATGCATATTGCATCTAGATAAGTTTTTTGAGTTATCTAGATTTCTATTAATATTTGGAATCCTTACATTAAATGATAAATTTTAGATAAATATTTTTGTATGGGATTTCATGTAAGACATATTAAGTGCCATATATTATAGTGGTTTGAATTTAGTTTATGTACAACATTTCTCATAATTATTTATTCTATGGTTTGGAAGTTGTTCTTATTACTATGATGTGTCATTTGAATAGTCATTTTTTTAAACAAATGAGAATGTCAAGATGTGAGAAAGTATGATAGAAATAAACTAAAAAATATTTATGCTTTTGGAAATTCATAAATGAAAACTATTGCTAAAATTATTATAAGAAATGATATTCTAAACTATTTTCCAAAAAAAATATCGAGTGATATAATTTTCATATTTATTTCTAACAAAATGGATTTTAATTTACATAGGGAACTAATAAAAATATTGGGAGTGTCTTTATGTACTTTGTTTTTGTTCATGATGGTCAATTGAATTTAGTGCTATGTATCTTAGGCCTTAAAGATGTTGGGGGTGTCTTTCCTCAAAATGTTTTATTGATTCTTTGGCTAGCAAATGTGTTCTAAATAAGACTCGTGAAGGCCTATCAAATAACTTTTTGGATGCATTTTTCCAATCTCTAAATTTCTATGGAAAATATGTGGGATAATCTTAGACAGGTTGAGAGCCATCATTGAGGCTATTTTATTTCTTATTAGCGTGGTTGATTTGTGTGGTCATTTTTATGTTTCTTATAGATGGATATGAATCTAGTGATAGTAATTGAATGACTTGATTATGTTTTATATACTCTTCTTATCATATACTTTCTATATGATTTGTATTATTTATATGTTTTACAATGGTGGCTTATTTTATTTTATTTTGGTTTTTTAAAGTATACACCTCATGATTCATGTTTAGGTCATTTGGGGTTGTATATTATATTTTTTAGATTAACGTAATATGAACATGATCTCTTGTTCAACAGTATCACTTTAATGATAGTAAATATTTCTAAATAGTAATAATGGATTTAAATTTACATTTAAATATATTGTTCGTATATAATATGGATAAATAATAATTTATTCTATTATATGTAATTGGTTTATTGAGGGGTAAACACTTTTGATCCGAAGCTATGAATCAGTGAGGTCACAAATGGGGGACCTCATCCCCAATTTAAAAATTCAACAATTAGACCCCCAATGGGGTTTGAACCTTGATGGCAAGAACAACACCACAACTTAACCATCATACCATGCCACTATTGACATAATATATTTAATATTAAATATTATTAGTTCATAACAATAAGTGTATTAATGTTTGCATCTCTTTATAAATAAAAATTTATTGATTATTAGAATATTAACATTAGTCTTGTTAACTCATTTCAAAAGAAAAAGTCGGCGAGACATCTAATTAGGTGGTCTTTCTCCCTCCTCCTTGGTTTTAGCTTAATTTTATTGGTTCCTCTAAGTGAAACTTTAGCCTAGTTGTGGGTGGTGATGTTATCAAAGATCATAAGGGTAAAATGGTGGGTGCCTTCTCCATTAACCTTGGAATCTAGTCAAATTACTTTACTGAGGCATTTACTACATTTTTGGGTTTCTACCTAGCTAAGGAATTAGGGCCTAACATCTACTTATGGAAGGTTACTCCTTTAACATCATCAATTGACTTTTTAGATCCCACTCCCCCTGGTTTATTAAAAAAATATTATCTTTGATGCCCTTGGCCTACTTAAGTCCTTTATTTAGATCAAATTGGGTCATGCTTTCAAGGAAGAAAACAAGGTTTCTATTTGTAGGCACCTAAAATTATCTGAACACATCACACATTCATAATTTGCCAATTTTCATCATTTTCCTCATTATCTCCTAATTTCTCAATTTAAATTAAATAAGTTCCAATTATTTGATTAAATCCATCATTTTCCTCTATTAATTAAATAATTTATATTATTTGATTAATTCATCAAATTTCCTTCTTTTCACATTAATTAAATAATTTTGAATTGTTTAACTAAATTTAATTTCTATATTCCCACTTTAATTAAGTAATTTTAAATAATTTAATTGAATAATAATTCTCCCTCTTACACATGATTAAATAATTTCAATTATTGGGGTTGACCCCGTAGAGCAACGATTAAGTTGCAAGGGCAACAATTGGGTTGTCTAAGGTTCGAATCCCATGGTGGATAGTGGGATTTCTGTAGGGTGAAAGTGGCATCATTCAGTGCTCAAGGAGAGGGGGTGGAATGACAGTCGAGTTTGGTGGGCACTGCGACAAGGTCAACAAAGGAAGTGGCAGTAGTGGATATGGTGGTGGTGGTAGTGGTGGATATGGTGGCGGCAATAGTGGATATGGTGGTGGTGGCAGTGGTGGATATGGTGGTGGTAGTTTTAAATGGTGGGGATGAGGTCCCCTAAATTTTGCCTCATTGGTTCATAGCTCCAGTCAAAAGCGTTCAGGGTGCTACCCCTTAGCAGCGATTTATCAAAAAAAAATTCAATTATTTAATTAAATCCTAATTTTCCTCTCACCTCATAATTAAATAATTTTCTAATTATTTAATTACTAATTTTCCTCCAACTTGCACAAAGCATATTATATTTTCAAAAAAGAAATATTCCTCTTTCAAAATATCTTCCCTCCAAAATATCTCAAACTAATTTCTTTAAAATAAGGGGATATTTTAAAATAACTAAAGATCTCATTAATTCTCCACCCTTGATCTCCTTGATCTAATCTAAACCATTGATCTTCATATTCAATCTCCACCATTGATCAAATATCTAGATTTCTATAAAAGAAGCCTTTCTTCTTCATCAAATTTATTCATAATCATTCACAATTCTCATGAGAAATCAATATTCTTTTTTAAAGCACTTTTGAGCATTTGAGCATCATAATTGTGAGTTAAAATCATTATCAAAACTTTTACAACATGAGTTATGCACAATATGAACAATCCACCCCCTAAATTGGTATAATTCCACACAATAGAATAATAGGTTTTCTTGTTCTTTTAGTTAATTGAGCTTAATGTGAAATGATTTCTTGATTTTAGGTTAATTTATTGATTCAATTACATTATCTTTCATTGAGTATGGGTTTAATTAATCTTTATTTTATGGGTCTTGGATATTTCTAACCCTAATTGTGTTAATTGTCTTTTTAATCAATTTCCCATTATTCCCCTATGATATTTTGACACGCTCGATGGGACCCACATCCTTGATCTGATGTTTCATGAAGTTTTTGATGACTTATAGGTTACAATGAAATTTCTATGGTAGATCAACATTTTTTTTCTTCTGTGCAACGACACTTTTATCACACATTGTTCTATTGATCTATACATTAACACTTTTGTTATACATTAACACTTTTTTTTCAACTCTTTTGTGTTTTCTATCGCTATAGGTTTACAACGACACTTGTGCACTTTACAACAATGTTTTTTTTATGAATCAACACTTTTGTTACGGCTCAACACTTCTACATAATTATAATAAAATGTTTATGGTAAATCCACACTTCTTTTTTAATTATAGTGATACATTTGTTATTTTTCAGAAGTATATCTGTTTCCTTACGTTCAAATTTTCCTAACCCTAATGTTTTGTGAAGTTTCTTTGGAACTAACACACTTGTATAGCTTGTGGAAGACATTGGGAGAAGAAAAAAAATCAAACTAAATAACAAGTCTTCTTGCAAGGTTTTCATACAAATTTCAAATTCATTTTGGGCTTAAAAATTGAAAACTACAAATTTCACATTTTAATTTGGAATTTAAAATTGAATAATATAACTTTCACATTTGAATTTGGGTATTAAAAATAACTTGTTTGTCATGTTTGGTAGGCTAGTTGTGTGTATGCTCTCTCCTTTCACTACATGTGATCTTGGAGATCAAAAACACAATGAATTTGCAATTTTTTTGTATACCCAAGGAATGATTGTTTGTGTATGCTCTTCCCTCATGACTCTTAAGAACAGTCTTGGGAATTAGAAACAACATCATATCCATTTAATTTAGTAGGAGTCTTGCTTGGGGATTTCATTACCTCAAGGTCAACCTCAACCACATTTTTCAGGCAGGGTATATAAAGGGGGAGAATGAAATTTGTACCCCAAGGCATGACCAACATTCTATAAGCCAAGTATCATGAACCTTGGTCCGTTGAGATGTGTATAGGTGAGGAGGAGAGGGGAGAACCCCCTCAACTTGGGAATCCTTGGAGGGGTCCACTGTTCATTAATCCCCCACTACTAAGCTTATTTATTAGTAGCCTTTAAGACCATTGAATGTCAACTTATTAAGGTGCAATGTACAACATCATGTGTGAAGTTACTCACCATGAAATTTCCCCTGTTGAGGTGACCATTATTCCTTGCTAGGATCTTGTCCTTTTAAGGTGAGGGATGTCAATGTGGTACATGACCTTGGCCTACCATAGTCACGCATTCATTGGAAGATATTACACTCTGATGGGTGGGCCCACTTCAAGTTGTGTAATGTCACAGAATTGTACCTAAGGGAAATTCCACATTTTTTCATCTTTCCTAGCATTTATGACACCTTTAGAGAATTAATGACAAAATCCCATGAGACAAAATTTTGCGATTTTGGCTTCATGCAGACACATGGTGAAATGAAAGAAGCCTGACAAGGCGTTTCCCAAAATAATAGGCCTTGAATGCCTGCACGGTGCATAAATGTCCACATGGCATGCTAGTATCCTGGTGATTTTCCAAGTTTGAAATGATGAATCTAGAACCCCTACCCTTGTGACACGTGTCCTGGCAGTTAGATCTCGAGTGAAATGACCCTGTTCTGCCCTTGCATGCATTAAAAAATCCTTTTGGCCCTCATTTTGGGGTTGGAAGATATCAATTCAAGTGTTGTCACCACTTGCTCTAGTCTTGGGTAAGTTATATCCTTGAGTAGCAACACTTTCACTAATGAAGCCATGCTAGAATGAGGTCCTCCCAGCAACTATCAGCTCTCCAGTAGCTACCAACTCTCAGACAAGCACATTGCGGTGCACCCGTGTACTTCAAAAGAGGGTCTTGACCAGTGGGTGATGCTCTCTCTCCTTATCACTCCTTCCTACTAGCTCATTTACTACTTTGTGGTGCGGGCTCTACTCCGAAGCGGGTTTTGTTTTTACCACATGTTTTGTTATTTCCTTTACACTCTCTACCAAACTTGGTTATCCGTGGAGGTGGGAAAACCGATGCGGGGGTATGACTGAGGTAGGCCCCTATACAGCCCCAGCCTTTTTTACTTGATCTTTTGTGTGCAAGTTACAAGGGGAAGCTTGGAATAAAGATTTAGACGCACGAAGGTGTTCTTGTTTCAAGTTAAATTGCATTATCCTTTAGTTCCTAGCTTTTTGGTGATTACTTGATTCCTCACGTCTCCTATTCCAAGTCAAGAAGTAAGACTCTGTTTCATCTACCTGAGCTCCTAAGTTCTTTGTAGCTTAGGACACCAGCGTGTCTTGTGGACAACAGCGCGCCGCGCTGGCATCCTAGAACTACGCTGACGTCTTTTGGCCAAGAGCTCTTCAACCAAATATTGGAACTTAGAAGTCTTGCTCTTTCAGATCCTAAACCTACTTTCTCATTTCTCTTCATGATTTCATTGATCCATTCAGTTTGAGGTGTATAAGGGAAGTTCATTCCTTGGCGATCTCTTGAGAAGAAAGAGACTCGTGTGAAATAAATCCCTCTTATAGCACATTTTGGTGAACTTGACGTGAACCGTCAGATCTATTCTCATAATGTTGTCTAGCTATGATGAGTCTTTTTCTGAATGAGATTTTGAAATGTTGGAAGATGCTCTAGATGATTTCTTAGATGCACTCTCCCCTATTTGTAAATCCTAAAAACAAACTCCCTCCTTGCCAGTTGAAGAGTCACTAAATGTGGTAGTAGTTTCTGTGGCTCCTCCAAGCCCTAAGAAACCCTTCATTTATGTGACCCCAGTTGAGCCATTCCTTAGAAAGGACTATTCCATCTATGGGATTTCAAGTTGTAGCCATTCACCAGACCTATATTCGAGATTTGTGAAGGCTACTAACTTTACTTCTTATAATGCTGTCGGAAACATGTACCCTACAAGGAGAAACATACAAAATTAGAACAACAAGCTATTGTTCCTACATCGCAGCCAAACCAAAATCCTACTTCTTTACCTCCATCTCAACTTGACCTTCCTCTAGCTCCTAAACCCATGACCAAAGCACCGGTTGATTATGATCTTGTCAAACAACTTCGTGTTACTCCGACTAAGATCTCACTTTCAATTTTCTTTAGACCACTCCGGTTTATCAAGAGATGTTGCAGGAAGCCTTACAAAATATTCTCTTGCCTGCCTCATCTAGGCCTATGGATGTTGACATGTTGATGGCACATATTCGAGTAGATTTGTTGAATATTACATTCCACTTGCAAGAAATCCCACCTCCGGATGTGCAGGAACAAGAAGAACCTTCAATGATCATAGTAAACATTAACAACATTTGTATTAGATGTACCCTCATTGACACTGGTTCAGCCCTCAACGTTTGTGGTATAGACCTACTGCCTAAAATATAGGTTGATTCATCCTCCTTAGTGGATTCTTCGTTATATATTCTTGGGTTCGATAACGCTGGTAGCCAAGCTCTAGGTATGATAATGTACCTTTGCAGTTGGGCCCCGTTACTTTTCCTATGTTGGTCTACGTAATGCCTAGCTCATTACCATACAATCTTCATTTAGGAAGACCTTGGATTCATGATATGGGTGCAGTAACTTCTACCCTACATCGTTCCTTGAAGTTCATTGCTAACAATTGAGTTGTTACAATTAAAGTGATCCAGAAGCTGTGCACCTTTGTTTACTAGCCACTACTGGTCGTAATTCAGCCGCTTCCACCCTCAAGAATTGCATTCCTTCCTTAACCACTGATGTTATGGCTTGTTCCTCATTGATACCTACTATGGAAGTTGTTCCTCAAGCGAGTATCAATCGAGAGGAACCGCCTAAGATGGAAAAATGTGAATCCCCTCCGTCTTCTCCTTCATCTGCCAAAGGGAATGCTCTCTTAGGTGATGACTGGGGTCCCTTGAACTTCTCCAAATTTTTCATAGCAGAGTAAATGCCAGACCCCTCCAATATAGAATTCCTAGATTCTGCCAATAGGAGGACAAGAAACCCTCTAGTTGAAGAAGTGAAGTGTGATTCCATCCAAGAGATTGCTCCTCCTCGGGGGAATGACTCCGTCTCCAAAAAGAAGGTCGATGTTTGCAAACTGAGTAAGGGAAGTGGGACCACTCCTATAGAAACTTTCGATGTCCATTGGTGGAATGAGACACTCTACATAGAGTCACCCTCTTCCAAAACTCTAAAATCTCGTTACGGGTTCAGTTATGAACTCGCTTCTCGATATGACTATGGGAAGAAAGGCCTAGGACGTATCGAGCAAGGAATACAAGTCCCTATCTAGTTTAAGCAATGAAAACACCATCTGGGTTTGGGATGCCCCATTGAGCAGTCTAGACAAAAACCTTGGTGGAGTGTTAATATGATTTTAGATGAACCATTGAGTTTGGTCCATCCTGATTTGATAGAAGAAAGAGGACAAGCCGGGAAGGTCCCTATAGATGTTTTCTCTTCAGATGAAGCATTGGGGGAATTTTTGGGTGCTTATTCTCCATTACCTCCTTATCATCACAAGAAATGATTCTTTTATCGCTTACACAAACAAGAATACTTTGGAGAATCCATTTTGAGAATTGACGAGGAGGACCCTCTATCTAACGTTAGTAATGATGTTCCGATATCTCATCTCGAGGACCGTAGTTCCCTCCTTAAAGGGGATACTATCAAAGTCCCCATGGATACTAAATCTTCAGAGAGAGTAATCAAGATTAGGAAGTGTCTCTCTTTCGAGGAAGTAGGTGAACACTCCACTCTCTTATGTGCTTACCTTGACATCTTTTCTTGGACGTATGAAGATATGCTCGGTATTGATGAATCTATAGTGGTGCATATTATCGTTCTATGTCCCGACGCCAAGCTCATTAAGAATTTTTTTTGAAAGATCAATCCTAGGGTAGCTTTAATGGTCAAGACCGAGATAGAGAAGATATTGAAAGTAGGCTTTATCCATCCCATTGACTATTCTCCCTGGATTTCGAATATAGTCATTGTTAGAAAACTTGACGGCCATATTCATATATGCATTGAATTTAGGGACCTTAACAAGGATTCTCTTAAAGATGATTTTCTGTTACCTAATATAGATATGATTGTGGACTCGGCTGCATGCCATGCATTGTTATATTTTATGGATGGATTCTCGGGTTATAATCAAATCCATATTAATCCAGACGATCAGTACAAGACAACCTTTACTACCCTTTGGGGGACTTTCTGCTATGTGGTCATGCCCTTTGGAATAAAGAACGTAGGAGAAACTTATCAACGAGCAATGACCTTGATATTTCATGGTTTCATTCATAAAATCTTGGAAGACTATGTCGATGACATCTTGGCGAAATCAGTAAACCGTCAAGATCATGCGAAGAATCTTCATCTTATCTTCGAAAGGCTTCGACTTTACAAAGGTGAGACTCAATCCCCAAAAGTGTCTTCAATGTTGACACTAGCAAGCTTCTTGGGTTTATAGTCTCTTATCATGGAATAGAAGTTGACACGAATAAGATTGATGCTATTGTTAACATGTCTCCACCAAGGAACATCACCGAGTTACAAAGTTTACAGGGGAAGATTCAAGAAATTCATAGATTCATATCTTAGTTGGTTGACCATAACCTTCCTTTCACCCATCTACTTAAGAAGGATGTTCACTTTATATGGGATGAAGAATGTCAGAGAGCTTTTGAATCCATCAAAGCTTATTTGACCAATCCTCCTGTATTGATGTCGACTATGCAAGATAGACCTTTCTTGCTTTACCTTGTTGCTTCACCATACACTTTGGTGGCCCTGTTGGCTCAATATGATGATGCAGGAAGAGAGAGACCAGTTTACTACATTAGCCGTGTCCTTGTCGATTATGAAACTTGTTATTCATCCATGGAGAAGTAGTGCCTTGCTCTTGTATTCACTACACAGAAGCTAAGGCACTATCTCCTCCATGCTGAAACTCACGTCATAGTAAAAATAGATCTTTTGAAACATTTGCTCTCTAGCGCTGACCTTGTTGGGAGATTAGCAAAGTGGGTTATGTTGTTGTCTGAGTTTGATATAAAATTTATCACTGAGAAATCGGTAAAAGGACAAGCGATTGCCGACCAATTGGTGGACGCTCCCTCGCCTCACTCCTTCCCCGGGTTAGAACTATTCCCTGATGAGAATATCTTCACAATCAACTCTGACGTCAAATAGAAAATGTACTTCGATGGATCAAGGTGTCAAAATGGTTCTAGAGCTGGTGTGGTCTTGATATCCCCTAAAGGTAAACTGGTCCCCCTATCCTTTTGATTAGTTTTTCCATGCACCAATAATATCGTTGAGTATGAAGCTCTTATTTCTAGTTTGCATGTTGTGATTATGTTGAAAATTAAACATCTTCATATAATAGGTGAATCCAAACTTATTGTGAATCAGATCATAGGAACTTATCAAGCTAAACAAAGTAAGTTGTCTTGATATTGAGACCTCACTTTGTCCTTGCTTAATCAGTTTTCCTCTTTCACAATAAAAAATAGTCCTAGGTGAGAAAATAGATATGCGGATGCCATGGCAAGTGCTGCTTCCTTGGTAAATTTAGAAGAGGATACAAAGGAATACCACTTTGTGGTTCAGGTCATGCAAACCCCAACAATTCTCAATCAACCCATGCCCGAGACTATGGTTTGCCTTCATGCAGATTCAGGAGAGTGGTTCTCTAGCATCTACAATTACTTAAAGAATGGAAACTTTCATGATGCTACAATAAAAAATGATCACACTCATATACGAAAGCTTTCAGCTCGTTATGTCATTTTATCCAGTGTTCTTTATTAAAAAGTGTATAATGGCTTGCTGCTAAGATGCCTCACTAGAGCAGAAACACCCCTTGCCCTTAAAGAAGCCCATGTGGGCTTTGAGGGCGGACATTTCGGTGGTAGATCCCTGGTGAGGAAACTGATACACATGGGATACTACTGGAAAACAATGGAACAAGATTCCTTCAGTTTCATCAAGAAGTGCCTTCAATGTCAACAACATAGCTGCCTTATCCATGCTTCTGCTTAGGAGTTGCAAAATCAAACTTCTCCTTGGCCATTCACAAATGGGGGTCAAACATTATTTGGAAAATATCACCTCCTTCTTCGAAAGGACATACCTTATTATCACCGCTACAGATTATTTCACAAAATAGGTTGAGGCTATTCCGCTTTGATCCATGAGTGCTAAAACTATTTGTAGATTCCTATTGAACAACATCATTTCTTGAATTGGACTGCCTGCTACACTTGTTTCTAACAATGGTACACCATTTTAAAAAAAGGAAGTAAAGCAGTTCCTGGAAAAAAATCATATTCGACATAGATTTTCTACACCGTATTATCCGTAATCTAATGGTCAAGTAGAAGCTTCGAACAAAACACTTGAACTAATTATTCGTAAGACAATTAATAAACATAGTAAGGATTGGCATATTCTGTTAACCTATGCTTTGTGGGCTTATCACACGTTTTCGCATGGCAACAAGAATGATGCCCTATAACCTCGTCTATGGCACTAAAGCTATCATGCCTTTAGAGTTGGAAATCCCATCTTTACGATTTTCCCTTAGGGGGGTGATTAATGATGAAACCTATTGGGTTAACAATTTTCATCAGCTCGAGATGCTCGATGAATGTCATTTAGAGGCCCTCGATCATCTTAAGGCTTATCAACGGTTGCTATCTAGACAATATAATCAAGGTGTGCTTCCTAGGACCTTCAAGCTAGGAGACCTAGTTCTATACAAAAATTAGTGGAATGTAAACGTGCCACTTGATCAGATAGGGAAATTTAGGTCTAACTGGCTAGGTCCTTACATCATTGTTTTTGTATATGGTTTAGGCGCCTATGGATGGAAACCCTTTAAAAGAGCCTTTTAATGTGATGCATCTTCGTTAATACTATGCATAGTGTCCTAATGTGTCATGTATGTGGTGTTCTCCCCAAAAGGTAGTAATAATGCATATATTAACATTCACTCACTTTCACATCATGAATTTTTTTTTGTTTGTGACATGACCATGTGTGTGCGTGTAACAAAAACATACATACATGTGTCTAACTATGCTAAATATCCATACATCAAATCACATTATTAGATCATCATAACATTTAATAAACATGAAAATAAATGTTTTAAATTAAATCATGATTAACATCTAATGAAAACATACATCCATATAAGCAACCACCATCCATAGCATGAGCATACATGAAAATGGAAAGCATACACATGAGAAAATCCATGATACTAAAATCGATGTATATATATATCCAATGTATGAATCAAATGTCATGTACATGTATCAGGCCACTACTATAAAAATGAGTGGCTATTGAATATATGTCTATACAAAAGATCTATAAGTATGTATGAATATATATGTCTGGATACAAAAATGATATACAAAATAGAGGTCCTATCCCCGAGGCATGTGGCTCCCCGAACCCTCTGGCTTTGGTGGCCACTTTGGTGCTCTAGGAGGAGGTTGCACAGTGGTCTGTGATCAAGATTGGTGTGAAAGTGACACATATAGACCCACCCGTATCCCTCTGAGCTCCTCCTGCAGTGAACAGATGTCCATCTTCACTCAGATAAGCTCCTACTGCAGTTGCTAGACATCTACCGAGATCACAATTGTTGGTTGTGCGTTGAGCTCATCAATGCAGCTCTGGAGAGCGTCATGTGCCATCTCGGTGGCGTCGACTCTCCTCACTGCCACGTCTTGCTCAGCAAGCGCCTTGCACAGATCCTCCGACAGCTGATCTCGTTGACCCCTGGTGGCTGTTAGCTTCAGAGTCAGCTACACCACCTCTACATCCCACTTCTCATATGTGGTCTATAGATGTGTTACTGGGTCAAAAGTGGGGGCATTCCTCCTCGCTGAAATAGGCCAATAAGCCTCTAGGACCATCCCTTGGATCGGTACAACAAGGGCCACCTCTGAAATACACTGAGCTATAAGCTTAGTCCATCCCTGTGCATCCTCTGCAATCAAAAAGAGAAAGAAGGGGATGAGTATCACATGGCATGTGTATATAAATAAAAAAGCGCAAGCAGAAATGCGAAAAAATCTAAAAAGTAACAATAATGCACTATGTATACCTGGATCCCCTGGCTGCCATGTGGGATGAGGGACTGGATCAACACTGGGGCCTGCACCACCGGTATCGATGGTAACCCTAGGAGATGCCAGTGCCACTGCTACTGGGATAGTGGAGGCTAGTGGTGCTAATGAAATAGGGGTAGCTAGGGGGAGCTGATCTCCTCCATCATCACGGCCTCATAGGTGCCACCTCCTCCTCCTCCTCCTATACTGGCTCCTCCTCCTCCTTTGTGCTACTTTACTAGCAGGCTCTCCTCCTGCCTTGTGGAGGTTAGTGGGGCTCATCCTCCTATGAGCCTGGATCCCCTCGCAGATCACCCTCTCTGAAGACTGGAGTAGGACGATGCCTCTCCCACCACCACGTGTAATCAACCGCTACCCCGACATTATTTGCCATCGCTATGGTCAACAGATCATGATTGGTTTCATCATCATTTGAAAATATGATGTCTGTAATAGAGGGGTGAGGGTGATCACCTATCCTCGCTGCACTGAGGTGTGCCTTGGTGTATGTGGGTATGTCGGGTGGTATGGTCTGTACACGACCATGCTGCCACATGAACCGACTCTAGTAATAAGGTACAATAATATAGTCACGGTGACCCACTGGAAAACGGTCCCACTATAGGTTCCTAAGGAACATGCTATCATCGACCCACCTAAAATAGTGGTGGGGTCTCCAACGAACCTCTCCTATGACGACAGTATCAAACTATAGCCTCCAAAACTATACATCCCCAAAATGCCATTGGCCTATCATGTCATACTAGTGGGCCAATGAGACATCATACGATCGTTGCTAGGGAAAACCGACTGGCTGGGTACACATGATGTGGGCGAAGGCCGACACCTGCAAAAGTGTGCATGTTGTAAGAGTACGATACTCATAGTGGACGTATCATCCAAGCTCCTGGTAGAGGTGCGCTAGCATGCTGCGCCCCTAGGAAAAAATAGTCCTGTGCTCGACCATGTCTCTAACAATCAGGATGAGGCCCCCATGTAGATGTGAGCCTCGCCTGTCTATAGTGATATAAAAGGCAACTATCACCTCCATCACCTAGTGTAGCAGTGGCGTTGTCATCCTTGCCTAGTCATACAAGTGCGTGTTTATGTGACCAATGTTGTCGCCACCGTCGATCCACCTTATGCAGTACCGAACACGCTCGCTTTTCTCCCGTGCCACTCGGGTGTCAAATAAGGACACCTGCCATCTGCGGATGGGGAGCCTGAGGATCAGATAGACATCCTTGAGGGTGATGGTCATATATTTGTAGGGTAGATGGAAAGATGAGGTAGTAGCATCACACCACTCCATCAGAGCGGTGAGCATCCTGTCATGATATCGCATCTCAGGCATAGTGAATACATGCTAGAGATCAACCTACTCTAGCTGTGTGACCTCATCCAGTGATAAATGATCTCTTTTCTCATGGACGAGGAGGAATGCTCACCCTCTGAGATGCTCTCAGATCTCTAGATAATCTTGCAAAAAATTAAAAAAGTTTAAGTCAGAAACTTGATCATGATGAGCAAACATGCAAAAGGACATATGCACGCCGCGTAGATTTCTGCGCGATGTGCTTGCATCCCAGATCGCCATGGTCGCCCGAAGGACACCAGTGTGTCCTTGGGATGACAACATGGATCTGGGACTACAACGCACGTCTCAGACAATAGCATGAAAAGAGGATGCATGCACACATTTTAGACGCCTGCGCACCTCGAAGCATGAAAAATGCAAAAAAATGAGGAAAAAGACACGAAGATCAGGACAAAGAAGCCTACTTGGTCAACCTCAGGACCCATGACGATGTCATCATGTAGATTCTCTAACCTCGGTGCCTCGTACTCTCTCCTGCTCAGCATTTTACTGACTTTTCTCTCACAAAAGTCAACAATCTGCTCATAGTGAATAGTGAAAATGACCCTTCTAGGGGCCTACCTAGCTATATATACGCCCCCCCCTGAGGGCCCATTTTTCCTAGAATTCATGGCCCCCGAGTTTCTCTCAACTTTACCCCACCATACTGGGGGAAAAATCAAGAGGGGGCATATAGTCACCTCTCGATCAATTTTTTCTCTACTTCAAATCAATGACTTTTCCTTGATCATTCTTTTATCCATGGTAGTTTCTTTCGATTTCTCGAAATTGACTCAAAATTGTAGTTTTGCAAGATACAGTTTTGAACAGTTTTCCGTGATCATTGTGTTGCTGATCATTGAGCTCAAAAGCTGGGGGCATCCTTGGTACCAGTTAGCTCGACCTTAGTGACCTCTGTGATCCCACTTCCAGACATGTATTTCCGTAATATCTAGAATTTGGATGAAATTTTTCTTCTCTACTTTAGTGAGGCTGATTTTTTTCCAAAATCAAGCCCACTAAAGTGGAGGAAAAATGTAATGTCACAAAATTGCACCTAAAGGCAGTTCCACATTTTTGCATCTTCCCTAGCATTTATGACACTTTTAGAGCATTAAGACAAAATCCCGTGAGACAGAATTTTACGATTGTAGCTTCATGCAGACACATGGCGAAATGACATAATCCTAACAAGGCGTTTCCCCAAAATCTGGGCCTTGGACACCTACATGGCGTGTGAACGTCTGCGCGACGCGCTAGCATCTTGGCGGTTTTCCAAGTTTGAAACAATGAATCTAGAACCTTGACCCTTGTGACATGCATCTTGGTGGTTAGATCTCGAGTGAAATGACCCTGTGCCGCCCTTGCATGCATTAAAAATTCCTTTTGGCCCTCATTATGGGGTTGGAAGCTATCAATTCAAACATTGTCACCAATATCTCTAGTCTTGGGTAAGTTCTATCCTTGAGTAGAAACACTTTCACTGGCAAAGCCATGCCAGACTGAGGTCCTCCTAGTAGCTACCAACTCTCCAACAACTACCAACTCTCAAAAAAGCACATTGCGGTGGGCCTATGTGATCCAGAAGAGGGTCTTGACTCGTGGGTAACGCTCTCTCTCCTTATCACTCCTTCCTACTAGCTCATTTACTACTTTGTGGTGCGGGCTCTACTCCAAAGTGAGTTTTGTTTTCATCACATGTTTTGTAATTTCCTTTACACTCTCTACCAAACTTGGTTGTCCGTGGAGGTGGGAACATCGATGTGGGGGTCTGACTGAGGCAGGCCCCTATACAGCCCCAACCTTTTTCCCTTGATCTTTTGTGTGCAGGTTACAAGGGGAAGCTTGGAATAAATATTTAGATGCACGAAGGTGATCTTGTTTCAATTTCTCTCGCATTCTCCTTTAGTTCCTATCTTTCTACTAATTAATTGATTCCTCACATCTCCTGGTCCGAGTCAAGAAGTAAGACTCTATTTCATCTACCTGAGCTCCCATGTTCTTTGTAGTTTAGGATGCCAACACATCTTGTGGATGACAGTGCACCACGTTGATGTCTTTTGGCCGAGAGCTCTTCAACCAGATATTGGAACTTAGAAGTCTTGCTCTTTCAGATCCTGAACCTACTTTCTCACTTCTCTTCACGATTTCATTGATCCATTCAGTTTGAGGTGTATAAGGGCAGTTCATTCCCCGGTGATCACTTGAGAAGAAAGAGACCCGTGTGTAGTGAATCCCTCTTATATCACAAGTTGACACACCTTTTTGCTACTAGCTAGGTTGTGTATCTTTGGCATGCATTCCTTGTTCAATACCCATGTTACCAAATAGAAAGATCTTGTGGAAGAAGGCTTGTGAAATCATCCTTATTACCTTGGAGACATTTTTGATATTCTATTTGTTGTTTGTATCACTTTCAAAACAAGAAAATTTGAAACTGACACTCAAATTTTTTCCAATTTACTCAAAAATCGAACAAACATCTTAGGTTTAGTACAAAAACATATTGTTAAGTCTTTAATTAGTGAGGACTCGAGAGGAATCATGGATGGTGAGGAGAATAACATTGTGGAAAAGAACACTAGTGAGGAGGGATTGAGCGATTTGAATTTGAATTCACTGCCTAGCTCTCATGGTAGATTTTAACCTTTTCTCTAAGGTGGGTGTTGGGCTCAAGGGAACACTGAGAGGGGGGGGTGAATCAGTGTTCAAAAAATCTTAACTCTTGTTTCTCTGAAATTTAAACCATTCTCTCATTACATTAAAGGAAAGATGCAAGCATTCAAAGGAAACATTCATAACACCATGACACATATTTTTGTGTGGAAACCCTGTTAGGGGAAAGACCACAGTGGAGGTTAATCCATAATTTGAGTACTCAAATATAAATGTTTACAAAAGAGAATACACGTGCATTCAAGCACACTGCCTAGAGCTCACTGCTCAAAGGGGAAGGCTCACTGCCTTACAAAATTTCAGATTAAAACCATTTGAAGTTTGAACTGAGATGATAACATCTATTTATGCTAGGTTACAGTTCTGATGAAGCTCATAGAGTGAATTTTGGATTTGCAGACTAATTCTTCTCTTTGCTTTGCTCTCCAATTCACATCACAAATACAACATTCACACTATTACTCTTCTAATTTTTGCATTACACCCATATTCAAATACTTATTTTTCTTATTCCACACTCCTTCACATATACAATGGTAAACCAATCTCATATATATATCCGCTACTAAAGATTTATTCATCCATCTATTGGCTTTATGAAACATTAAGTTCTTTTCAACTTGTCGGCCAGATCCACCACTAAATATTTATGTGCATCCTCCAAATTTGGTTAAGACAAAGAGAGGACCTAAACAAAACATAGTCAAGCATGAAATCATTTAATTAATTACTCCTTATATATCCATGATTACTATATTCGCCAGGTCATCCTTCTAACACAAATAACCAACAAATTAGTGCATTGGATCTCCTAGATCACGTACCAGTGAATGTGTATCAAAAAAATCCTTCACTAAGGTATTCCAAACATAAAAAATCCTTTGCATGGGGTCTACAACACAAAATAATAGTCCGGTGAGATATATAGATCAACTTTTATACTTATAACCGGATGCCCTATTCTTCACCCTGTTCAACTGGTAGATACAAAAACTAGACTGTGGATTGGATGTATGACTTAGGTTGCCATTTAGGTTGCCATAAATGACAACACTTACAAGACATATTCCAGCAATCTCCCCCTTTGGCATTGATGGCACCACTTAGTGAAAAATGACTAGGTGTCAGAATCATTATAGGTATACTGCCAAACTTTGTTGCACTTTCTCCCCTTAAGATTTATAAGGGATTTTTCACTGCATTCTCTCCCCCTTTGACATCAATTACAAAGCATGGAATCCATATTCCAAAAAGACAAAAAGTGATACTGACAAGATAGTGACAAAACACATGTTCAAAATCCGCAAAGCTTCAAAAATTTAATACATATATGCCAACAGTTCTCCCCTTTGATCAAAACTTCAAAAACTTGAAAACAATTAACTACTACATTTAGAAGATTATCTTATGGTTTTTATTCATTTTCGGAAGGAATTTATTCCAGGAATCTATTGTGATTCCAATGATAATGATCAGACTATTATTCTTGGATGTTTTGTTAACAATTTCAATTAAGGATTCTAGAATTGTAATTGCTTCTTCTACTTTCTCACCATTCCTTAATATTTCCACCATCTGCTCCAATCTACATTCGATTAGATCCTTTACCTTCTAAAAGGTGTCAACAAGTGTGTTCTTGGTGAGTTGAATTTTTGTGTGTTCTAGCTGTAACTCCCAAAATCTTTTTCTGATGGTGCCATCCTGATCCTGCAACATGTCAAAGCTTTTACCAATGCTATTCAGCTCTGTTTCAATCTGTTCCAATTTCTCTTTGTAATTACTGTCTCAATTCATTCATTGTAGATATTGTTAGCTGAATTTATACACTGTCTCAATTCATTCATTTTCTTCTTCAGTTTGGAAAGGGATAGTCTGAATTGCTCCTTCAAGTGAGAGATAACTTCACCAACTTCCTTTTCTTGAGCTTTAGAATTCAATGTCTCTTTACTACATTCAATCATCTCATCAGGTAGAATGTTTTGTAAGCTTTCTAATTTGATCTTGCAATGCTCAACATGAGCATTTAATACACTCAGGATCATGTATTGATCATATGATGGTCTAATAGACCATAACCTAGTGATCTTCTACATTCCACCTTCTTCCTAAATAAGCTATTGTAGAATTTATTTTGACAAATCATCTTCTTCCTCACTAGATTTTTCTGATTCCGATTCATTTTTCTCAGTTTCTTCATCAGAGTCTTCATTTGGAATATCCATAATTTCCTTATCTTTACCTTTTCCCTCAATTTTGCGGACTTTGCTTTCTAGAGGCCTATATTCAACAATTTCTTTACCTCTTTTTTGTCCTTTATCCATGTCACCGGAAGAGGAACCAACTTCAATTTTTCTTATCAGAAGGGAAATATTGATTGAACCACATTTTGTAAGAACATTCTTAAAGAAAATTTCAAATTCTACATCCCAATCAGCCAAGCTCCTAGAATATGAATATATTTGTTTGCATAATGGTTTGTTTTCCTTCCACACCACATTTTTGATTTTTGGCAAACAATTCAAGAAATACATTATTAGGAATATGATCAAGGTACCAAACTTGAAAAGGTAGCCTGTTTATTTTTTCAGGTGCACATTCTCCATTAGCTGATCCTTTATCGACCCACACAAGTCAAAGTCTTGACCTTCGGTTATCATCTTGTGAAAAATGTAGACTACGCCATCCGATGTAGCACCTTCTCAATTTCTATAGAATATTTTGTATGTTATCCTGTGTGCAATATACTTTGTAACAAGATTCTTGATTGTCACAATTTTTAGTGCCCTTTGATCTCTGATTATTTCGGTTAGGGTTTCAACCTCTTTGTTTCAGATAGATTTCTTCCTTGGTACATCTCTGACTTTGCATAAACTAGTCAAATTCTCAATCACCTCCTTTGAAATGATGTAGGGTTTGTCCAAAGTTAAAATATCATCATGCAGTCTACTCAAGATGAATTTTACAAATTTCGTGTTCTCAAAGTACATAAAATCATTCCAAATATCCAAATTTCTATGTTTAGCTTCGCTCAATTGCTTCAATTCGTTAGGCAATAGAAAATTCCTCATAGACCTAATATTTGCACTGTTATATTCATCTAGAGTGATCAAGCCTTTGATTTGTTCCATTTTATTTTTGTATTTATGGTTTGCAACCGCACACCAAATTGTATGAAGATTTCGAGAATAATTTGAAATACCTGATAGATTTTGAGAATTGTCGATGAATCGATTTCACTGCTTCGAAATTCGTCTACCGAGTGCTCTCCTTCTTCTCTTCTTCGATGCAAAGTGACAAATGACGATTCCAACTTGACTTTTATAGTTTGCACATGTGCAATAAATGCATTTTCCCTAAAGTTTTCCGGATACTCTATTTTCTCAAAGAAATATAGAAAGATCTTTTGCAGACCTATGAATTCTATGAATTATTTTTTCTAAAGTTATCCAAAACCTCTATACACCATAAATACACCTTCTTGACTATGCTCTGCGTTCTGGTACCATCATAGATAGGGGACAAAATATTTTCTTGAAAGACTCCCCCTAAGCCAATGGCCTGAAATCAATTACCGGAAGCAGGTTCCGATATGTAACTATTTCCAGTATCATAATCATCCTTCCTTACCCATGTCCTTTTCATCTGATCTTTGATTTCATCCGTAGTCACTTTTTCTTTCCCTTTATCATTTTCTCTATATTTCTTCCTCTATATACCGGACCTCTTCTGTCTGCATTTTTGTTTCTACATAATTTTGCAATGTGACCATACTTATTCTAGTTGTAGCACACAATTCTTTCTTGTCCTGACAAATCATTCCAATGGCTTCTTCTTGATATGCGTTAATTAGCAACATGCCCAAATTTTCCACATGTATAACATTCAACATTCCTTCTTAACACATTTCTGCATTCAATGGATTTATGACCAAAATTTTTACAATTGAAACATTGACCAGAGAATAATGAAACTCTTGACTTCATATTACTTCTACACTGAGAAACCATATGACCAAAATTTTTACAAGAAAAACAATATCCATTAATCTTTTGAGCATTAGGTTGTCTTACCAGATACCTTCCATCTTTGTTTTGTCTGAAATTCTTTTGTCCTGATTTGGAACTTCCTCCTTTTTCATATCGAATACCTCTCTTATCATTTCCACTCTTCTATCCTTGAGTTATCTCATCAAGCTTCATTGAATTGATCTTAACCTCTTCTTTGTTCTCATTTTTAATCACAAGATCATTCCTAAGTAGCAATTTTCTTACCAAGTTCTTCTTCATTGTTTCTGGATCTTTGTAATTCACTTTCCAACTGAGTGAATTCCCCATTTATTCTATTGCATTGATAGGATTTTTCTTTCAGGGTTTGAGCAAGATTTCCCTTATTTTTCTTCCTTTCTTCAATCTCTTTAGTCATCTTCATCATCATAGATTCCATCTCATGTTTTAGGTTTGTATTATCTCTGGCAAGATTTTCACATTCTTCAGTTATTTCCTTCAAGGTTTGATTCAAGTGAGCATCATCCATATTTTCGTTCTCCTTCTGTTGTATCTGATCACAAAGATCCTTTCTTTTATCCCCGGATTTAACAATATGATCTTTCAATGACTGAATGAATTTCTCAGCATCTCTAAGATTTTCTTTCAATTCCTATACTTATTCTTTAGACTGATCAAGGTCATCAAGTGCCACCAAAAGTTGCTACTGAAGACTACCAGAGTTCATCACATTCCTAGATCCACCTCAAGCTACTAAAATCCTTTAGAGGAACTACGCTTTGATACCAATTGTTGGACTCAAGGGAACACTGAGAGGGGGGGTGAATCAATGTTCAACAAATCTTAACTCTTGTTACTCTAAAATTTAAACCATTCTATCATTACATTAAAGGAAAGATGCAAGCATTCAAAGGAAACATTCATAACACCATGACACAATTTTTTTCATGGAAACCCTATTAGGGGAAAAACCACGATGGAGGTTAATCCACAATTTGAGTACTCAAATATAAATGTTTACAAAATAGAATGCACTTGCATTTAGGCACACTGCCTAGAGCTCATTGCTCAAAAGGGAAGGCTCACTATCTTACAAAAGTTTAGATTAAAATGATCTGAAGTTTGAACTGATATGATAGCATCTATTTATGCTAGGTTATAGTTTCAGTGAAGCTCATAGAGTGAATTCTGGATCTGTAGACTAATTTTTCTCTTTGCTCTGCTCTGCTATGCTTTGCTCTCCAATTCACATCACAAATCCAACACTCACACTATTACTCTTCTAAATTTTGCATTACACTCATATTCACATACTTATTTTTCTTATTCCACACTCCTTCGCATATACAATGGTAAAACCAATCTCATATATATATCAGCTACCAAAGATTTATTCATCCATCAGTCGACTTTATGAAACACTAAGTTATTTTCAACTTGTCGGCCAGATCCACCACTAAATCTTTATGTGCATCCTCCAAAGTTAGTTAAAACAAAGAGAGGACCTAAAAAAATATGGTCAAGCATGAAATCATTTAATTAATTACTCCTTATACATCAGCGATTACTATATTCGCCAAGTCGGCCTTCTAGCATAGATAACTAATAGATTAGTGAATCAGATCTCCTAGATCACGTACCAATGAATGCGTATCAAAAAAATCCTTTGTATGGGGTCCACAACACAAAATAATAGTCCAGTGAGATATATAGATCAACTTTTATACTTATAACCGGATGCCCTATTCTTCACCCTGTTCAACTGGTAGATACAAATACTAGACTATGAATCGGATGTATGAATTAGGTTGCCATTTAGGTTGCCATCAATGACAAAACTTACAAACCATATGCCAATAGTGGGTAGTTAGAAACAAAAGGTTATCTTTGAATTTCTTCCTTTTGAGTGCTTCAAGTGCAAAAGGGGGGCCATTAGGCCAAGGATTTCCCTACCAAGGTGGGTCCTCCTAAGACTGCGACTCAATCTAAGGTTTGGAAGGTTAAGGAGGCTAAGGGGTCATATTATCCTCTTGAGTAGGGCGACTCTAGCATTGGTAATTCCCCAAAGGTTGAAGTCAATAATGAGTTTCAACTTGTTCCTGATCCTCTTGGGGGTTAGGAGATCAAGAAGTTTATGGATGAGGTTGCTTCTCATTCTGAGGATGTTGATGTTGAACATGTTTTAGATACTTTGTGCTCCCCTAAACATGTTGTTCTAGATTCAAAATTTTCTCCTTCTTCTCCCTCGGATCGTGCATCTAGTCTTGTGGGAGGAGAGGGAGCTCTAGTGGTGGTAGATGCTATGAACATGGAAGATGATGGATATATCCTAGTGAGTGATAGAAAGAAGAAGAATTCTTCCCCTCCCCCTCAGCCTCATAAAGGGGTTACCATGAGAAGGAAAAAAATAGATTCTAGGTCTTAGCAACGAGGTTAAGGGAGGCCCTCTTTGTAGAAGAGAAAGGAGCAGGAGCACAAGAGATATATTATGGAGGGTGTTTAGAAGACCCTCTTTAATATATGCTCTAAGATCACCCCATCTTCATGCAAATGAAGATAATCTCTTGGACTATTAGGGGGTTAAATAATTTTTATAAACATGACCTCCTAAAGAACCTGATCTAGGACCATAAGCCAGATATTTTGTTGATTCAAGAAACTAAAATGCAAATGGATAAGTTAGAGGATTTAAAAAAAAACTTCAAGGACTATGTTTTTCATGGGGTTAGCTCTGATGGTGCCTTGGGTGGCCTGGATACCTTTTGGAACTCTAGGTTGGTGAAAGGTTTTCTGATTTTGCATGGTTTCAACCATGTAGAAACTAGATTTGTTCATCTTTGGGATAACTCCTCCTAGGTTATTTCAAACATATATACCCCCAACTTGAAGAGGGATATGAAGAGGCTTTGAGATGAGATTGAGTCCTTATGGGTTGGTTTTCTTTCTCTCCCTTGGATGGTCATCAAAGATTTCAATACTCCCCTATCTGACAATGAGAAATTGGGTGGATCTCAATCCCACCTTGATAGTTGTCTGGATATGAGAATGTTCATTGATGATAATGCTCTTATCGATGTGGATTTGATGGGTTCTAAGTTCACCTGGTCTAATAGGAGGGTTGGTGCTGAGAATATTCAAGTTAGACTAGATCAGTCCTTTGTTTTAGCCTCGTGGTTTGTGTAATTTTCTTGTTCCCTTTCTTCGATCATGAGGTGTGGCTCAGATCATTTCCCCATATTGTTTGTGGCTGACAAGGTTGGGGGAAGAAAATGTTTTCCTTTTTTTTTTGAAGCTATGTGGTTGAGGGATTCTCGTTTCATGGACTATGTCAGGAGTTGGTGGCAGGCTCACATTGATGGGAGTGTGATGTTTAGAGTGGCTAATAAATTGGATTTTGTGAAGAGGAATCTCAAGAAGTGGAATAGGGGGTCTTTTGGTCACATTTTTTACTCCAAGAAGTCTCTTATTCAATGGATAGACCTTGTTCAAGAGTAAATTCAATCCAAGAGTCTGTTGAAGGAGCTTCAATTGTAGGAGGACTCTCTTTTAGTGTAGATTCATGATATTTTTTCTAAGGAGGAAGATTTCTAGGGGCAAAGATCTCGAGGCATTTGGATCAAATCTGGTGATCGGAACTCTAACTTTTTTCATCTTACTACCCTTAGGCACAAGTCATCAAATAGGATCTCCTCCATCCAGGCTGATGGTTTGTTGTTGTTTGATGAGGATATCATTAGGTGTGTTTCTGCTAATTATTTTGAGCACCTTCTCAGGAATGATTATGAATGGGACAAACTTTGGGTGGATGCTTCTCTAGATGTCATCCCTTCGCTTGTCTTAGAGCATGTTAATAGGGATTTGATTACTATTCCTTCTACATTGGAGATTAAGGACATGGTGTTTTCCTTTGAAGGGAATAAGGCCCCTAGGCCTGATGGCTTCCCTTTTCTATTTTTTCAATCTTGCTAAGATATTGTGGTTGAGGATGTGATCAATTCTACCAAGGATTTTTTTGGGTTGAGAAGATTGTTGAGAGAATTGAATGCAACTTTTATTGTTTTGATCCATAAGAATGTTGATGCCAATGTCTTTGTTGACTACGTGCCAATCAACCTATGTAATTCTATCTATAAGATCTTCTCTAAGGTGTTGGCAACTAGACTACAGAGGATTCTTCCTAATCTAATTTTTAAGCACCAAAGGGGTTTTGTTAGGGGCTGAAAAATCCCAGATTCAATCATTATGGTTCATTAAATTTTCCACTCTCTTAATGCTAATAAGAAGTTGGGTTTTTTTTTTTTTTTTCTGAAGCTGGACCTTCTGAAGGCTTATGATAGGGTCAATTAGCTATTTTGGCTTGATTTGGTTTTTGTCAAAGTTTTTGTAGATTATTGAGTAGCTTATTTTGACTCCTTCTTTTGTTGTCATTGTGAATGGTTCTCCTTCTCCTTTTTTGGAGTTCACATGGCTTAAGGTAGGGAGACCCTATCTCTCTTCTAGTTTTCATCTTAATGCCAAAAGTTCTTGGTTGGAATATTCAGAAGGTGCTTTCCAATAGCTCCTTGAGAGGTCTTACCCCTTCTTCTAGGTGTGAACCTATTACCCATCAATTTTTTTTTATGGCATTATCTTGATGGCTAAATATTTTTTTCGTGAAGTCAAGACTGTTAAGTCACTAATTGAGGCTTATGAGAAGGCTTCTGGGCAGCGTATTAATCTTCCCAAGAGTCAAATTTTCTTCTTTAATACCCTCGAGTTTCTCCAATTGAAGTTGGCTAGGATCCTTTCCTACAATTGGGGCGAGTTGTCATCGAACTATCTAGTGATTCCTTTGTGCATCTCCAAGAATCTGAACTCCTTCTAGCTTGGTCTCTTGGACAAGTTCAGTAGGAAGGTGGCTGGATGGAAGGGTGCGCTTCTTAGCCAAGTGGGGAAGGTGCAACTCATATTTCTACTTTTTAAAATCTCCCCATGTATGCAATGAGTTTATTTTGAATTCCTACTAAATTTGAGGATAAGATGGAGTAGATCATGAGAAGATCTTTGTGGTCAGGGGTTGAAGCTAAAACTAGGATTCCACTGGTAGCTTGGGACCTAGTTTTTAGGCCTAAGAAGTGGGGTGCTTTGAGCATTAGAAATTTAAGATCTTTCAACAAGGCTTTAATTTCAAAGAAAATTTGGAGGCTCCTTTGTGGGGATGCGTATTGGGCCTCATTGGTCAGGAATAAGTACATGTATGGCATGGGGAGATCATGGGATATGTTGGATTCAAATGATATTCCCATGGGCTCTTGTTTTTGGAGAAATATCATCCCCTACAGAGCGCTGATAGTTAAAGGTGTTAGGTGGTTGTTGGGTGATGGTTCCAAAATTCTATTCTGGGAAGATACTTGGTGTGATTTTGTTTGGGCTCCTCCTATTGTTCCGATCTATAAAAAAAAATATGGTGAAAAGGTGGCAGATTATATCTAGAATGGGGCATGGAAGTCTTTTTTAGGATTGGGATCCTTCATTAATTTTTCTCAAGGAGTTCCTGAGTCATGTGAGGATTCCTCTTTTTTTGAGATTTGATTGTGTGATTTGGGCCCCCTATGCTAATGGTAAGTATTATGTGGCATCAACCTTTGTCAATTCTCTAGAGAAGCCCAAATCCTTTTTGTTCTCAGGGAAATTATGGAATAAGTTGTTGATCCTTAAGTTGAATGTCTTTTTTTGGTTACTTATGCAAAGAAAATTTCTAACTTAGGATAATCTTTGTAAAAGGGGATTTTCAGTTTCTAATAGATGTGTGCTTTGTGAATTAGATGCAAAGAGTCCTTTTCACCTTCTCATTGGTTGTAATTTTTTTGCTCTCATCTGGGGAAATTTCCTTGCTCTTTCAAATTTGGGTTGGGTATTTCTGGACTTTCTCTGTAGCTTTTTGGAGTAGTGGAAGTTCCCATCATCTTCCCCCATTTTTTGTAGGCTTTGGGATCTCATAGCCCCACATATTTCTTGGGGTATTTGGAAAGAACATAATAACAAAATTTTATGTGATTCTAAACTCAAAGTGGATAGTGTCTTCATTAAGATTTGTTGAGAAATTATGGAAAAATTTGTTCTTGGTGAATCTGATGCTCCACATTGTACTTTGTCCTCATGTCTGGCTGGATAGGTCTTATTGATGATTTCTAAGTGGAAGATTTCCCTTTTGCCATCAGAGGTTGTTAAATCCAGTTTAAGTGCTAGATTGAGTACTAAGTGGAAGCCCCCACCTTTAGGGTGGGTTAAGATTAATTTTGGTGGGGCATCCAATGGTAACCCTGGGCCTACAGGTTGTGGGGGGTGTTAAGGAATGGTATTGGCAGATTCTTGGGCACAGTGGCACTCCTGTTGGGAAATCTGACCAATCACTATGTAGAAGCTGAGCCTGCATTCACCATCATTAAGTTTTCCTTGGAAAAGGGCTACTCTAAAATTTGGGTGGAGCATGACTCCCTAAAATTTTTCAATTGTCTATGTTGAATCCAAAATCCTAGTTGGACTATCGAGTAGGTGATTAAGGATACTATAACGATGTTGAGATCGTGTGAGAAGATTCATGTTTCTCACATCTACCAAGAGGGTAACTCATTAGTAGATTTTTTCCTAATGAGGCTATCATAAGTAATGAGTAAAAGTTATGGGAGGAGTACTCCCTCCATCCTGAGGGAGCTAAGGATTTAATGAGAAATGATGGATATGGCTGATCTTTTTTGCTGGTGTTATATTACCATTTATACCTGCATTATTGTCACGTGTTTTGTGGGTATGTCTTTTCTTGATGGCTATTAGTCAAGCGACTCTAGCCAAGGGTTTCTATTGTTGGTTATTGTGAAAATGGGGTATGATCAAAGTAGAATTGAACCCCATTCTTGTGCGAGTTTGAGGAAGAAGAAGAAAATTTGGAAGATCCTTGAGCATGGAAACTTTATGCCTCTCTTGGAAAGGCTTCATGGCCACGACCCCAAGGCTTCAATGAAGTTTGTTTCTTGCTAGCATAATTGTAAGCTTTAGATTAAGGGAATGGTTTTTGAGTTAAATGAGGATTTTATAGCTGCTATTATGGGGTTTCCTGTTGTCAGATGTAAATTATTTAAAGATAAGAAGAGTAATGAGGAGGCCATGGCTCAATTATTTAAGGATGATGAGTGAAAGAAGCTTATTAAACTACCTTCTTGGGGCTATGATCATACGTCCCTTAAGAAGATCTTGGCGGATATTGTGGAGATTATTATGCGGTATGTGACCCTTGAAGGTAGGTTCATTGCAATATTAAGCCATCATTTTTCTCTGTTAAATCATTTTAGGCATGGGATTTTTATTTCATTTCCTTTCTTTTTTTTGTCCTTGTTGGAGGTGTCTGTGTATGTGCATTTGAAAAATGGAGGGTGCTAGTTTTGCACGAGGGCCTCATATTGCTTATTATTGAGCATGTGAGGGCCCAAATTCTTGCTAAATCTTTAAAGGACAAGGAAAATGAATTGAGTAATGGGTCTCATTCATTTGTCTCAAACACTAGCGTTGGTGGGGAGGAAGAGCAAATTGAGGGTGATGAGGATAGGTTGTCTTCCCCTGTTGTCACCCCTTCTAAGAAAATGAAGAAGGGTAACCCTAAAGGTAAATGGGCTTCCAAGAGGGTTATTATTCAGAAATCAGAGTCCCAAATAGATGGCAATGATACACATGTTGGTTTTGGGGACTCCAAATCTAAGGACAATACAGTCTTTAATGGCCAGGTTGATTTAGTGATGGGAGGTAAGGAGGAGGGTTTGCAGGAGAATGTTGTGGTTATGGAGGACAAGGAGAGGTCGTGAAGGGCTTCAAAGAATCTTGCAAAGCTTAAAATTAGGCATTGAAAGGTTGTGGTAAGAAGACAATTGAGAATCATCAGGAGAAGGGCTTAGAGGAGAAGACGGTTGAAATTGATGATTCATCGATTTTAAACTCACCTAGTGTGGAACCCTCTGGTGAGAAAACTATGTAGGAGGAGGAGGGTGTTAATCAATTGTCTAGTAAAGCTGAACCTCTCAAAGTTAATCCACTATCGAAGGATTTCTCATATCTTAATGATGATTCCACATCAATGTTTGAACTCCTTGACATGGGGCATACAAGGGGCCACTAGGACTTTCAAGTTGGCGAAGTGGACTCTATAGGAATTCAACAGGGTGAAAATTAAGATCAAGGGATTGAAATAAAATGTGTAGAAATTTCCAAAGGGCTCTACCTCAAACATTTTAATTGTTAGAATTGTGGATTTAGAATGTTCTTTTGCAGACTTCAATTTTTTTATGTGAGTAAAGTCTCTTTGATTTGGAGGCCAAGGTTTTGGACACCAACACAGACATTAAGAAACTGTTGCAAGTGTGCCACATTTCTATTAAGAATAGTGTTGATTCCTTGGAGGTCTTGTTCTGCTAGATTAGTGAGCTAAGAGAATACTAGCTCTACTTTATTGAGCTAATGGAGATAGGCTAGGCTATTAAAGGAAAAGGAAAAAAGGTTGGAGAGGATGAAGCTAAAGGCCTTGCTACAAGAGGGAAGGGAAATTTGAGGAAATCCTTTGAGGATGAGAAAAAATAACTGTTGGACATGATTGGTCTCCACAAGAACCAGGAGCTTGAGGTGGCTAACACCTTAAGGAGCATGAAATAGTGTCTAGTTCTCTATTTTTTTGTGTTTGTTTCTTTGTTGCTAGGTCTCTTTTTGTTTACTATTGTTTTGCTTCTTTTTTGTTGGTGGTTGTTGCTGATGGTGTAAGGTTTTACCTTTGAGAAGAATTTTATTTGCTCTGGTTATTGGTTGGTGCCAATGGAACAAATTTTTTATCCTTGAGCAACATTTTCTATGTTCCGTTGTAATGGGTTTTGGATCCCTTCAAAACCTTCTTTTCCCATATAATCAAAACAAACATCTTAGGTTTAGTATTACAAATTCTCTTTTATTAAGCATAGTCACACTTTTTCACAACCCAATACTTTTTATTTACATCTTGAAACTTTTGATAGAAGCAAATGAATGCTTTTGAACATATTGATGCTTTTGAACCATTTTCCAATTTTGTTCTGAAACCTGCTCTTTGTCATCTCAAATCCTACATAGTCACAGTTTTGCCTAAAGCCCCAATTTTGACTATCATGTTGCTTTTATAATATATCAATGCTTTTGAAAAAATTAGCCACTTCTTTTAAAAGGAAAAACATAACTTTTGCAATCCTGCAATGATTTTGACTGTTAAACTCGATCTTTGAAAATCTACAAATTTTTTATTTCTCAAATTTTCCAGTCTGTTGATCTAGAATTAGAGGCCTCTAAAAACATAGACCTTACAATCCCAATCAATCATTTTCACATCCCATCATTCATATATTTTCATCTTGGATTTCTAGGATACATAGTCATAGCTTTGGATGAAAAACATCAATCTCATCACTAAACATCAACACATCCTCATATCAACAAACCATATCAGTCAATCATTGTGATAATTCTCTTATCATTATCTATCCCTATCTTGTGATCTTGCTAGCTTAGTAGAATTGTCTCCCCCATATGTTTTACAAAAAATTACCATTATCTCTTTTGCTTGTACTTAATAATCTAGCCCATGAAAAAAACACCATCTAATCCTTATCAACATTGGATATATACCATAACTTTGACTCTTAGAGGGTTTTAACATATAATCACATATCAACATCATATTTTGGTGCAAAGCTAATCAATGTATCTCTTGAAACCATTTATCTCATCACATTATAAACATCTAACCACCTCCACATCAAGAAGTCGCCAGAGATGATATAACCAACAAATATGAGCCATTCAAAAAATTCACTAAATAAATACTCCTTGAAATATAACAAGGCCACTTAATGGATAGAGCGCTTGATGAATTTATTGCCTCAAATCCAAACACTTACTTTCAAAGTACTAGGAGAAAAATATTAAATATATACTTGGGTATTACACATTTAACTTATTGATAAGTGTTAATATGGGTCATGGAATACATAATTTAGGAAATTAGGAGCATAATTAGGTCCAATCACTTAGGGGGGAGAAAAATATAGTGTGAAATTGTCAAGGGTGACAATTTATGATGCTACATTTAGCGTCCACTTTAGTGAGAGTATGAATTGATGCCAATACTCACACTAAAGTATAAAATATGTGAACAAGGGTTTGATTATCCAAATTTTAAAGAGAGGATGCCAATGAATCTAGGGGGAGTGTGCAAGCCCCCATGATTCAAGATCGTATGGCAAGACAACATAAATAAAAAGGAACACACATGTATGTAATGAAATATAGAAACACAAAATGTGCATGACAAAAGAAAAACACATAAACATAATACAAACACAAAATGAAAATACAAATGAAAAAGGAGGGTAACAGACTAGCAAGCTCCATTGAAATTTCACTAGGATCCATACCCAAGGTTTCCCTGACTCACAAGCTAGAAAAGTCCAATATTTTCTAGGTTAACCATGAACCAAAGGTACCACAAGCTAGTGAAGTCTGATATTCACTAGGTGAATGTTTCAAAAGTAATATAAGAATGAGAAACACATAAGGACTAGTGAGGACCAATTTTCACTAGGTGTGTACCCATGCCAACCATACCAAGAGATATAGCCCCAATAACTCTAATAAGGTGCTACATAAATTATCAAAATTCTTAAGCCAACACATCACTAAGTCCAATGCGTGTGAACAAAGTGAAGCAAATAAAGGAATGTATGCCCTCACCTTAAAGTAATTGCTAAAAACCATGCTGTGAGAAATTTATTTAAGGCAGAAAAAATATAAATGGAATATGACAAGGTCATGCAAGCTTATTTGGAAAGCCCTATATTTATGATATGTTTCAAAATAAATCTAACTCAAGATAAAGGGTTGGCCCTAATCCAATGCAAAAAACAACACAAAGATGACCACTCAAGGGATCCATGGATCCAAGGTTAATATACATCCTTTCTACAGTATAAGTAAGCTCAAAATTAACATCATTCCCCCAAAATACTCATGGAACTATGGAAACAATGGAAAAATGACACATAGAGAAAACAAGAAAACTTTGGGTCAACATGGAAGAGACCTAAATGTCTCAATGCCTTGTGTTGTCCCTAAAAGGAAAAATCAAGATAAAAAGAAATTGCAACATAAAGTAGAATGAAGATACAAATAGATGAATGCCATGACAAATTTTTTTCCTTTGTATCCTTGTGCCAACAGAGAAATAAGGGTCTTCCAAATAAAACTCACAAACACAAAGACACATCAAGAAACACAACATGAGAAATCACATCATGTTCAGGAAATCACAAATAACATATAGAGCAAACAAAGGGTGTTGCACATGGGAGCCGATTTAAAGAAAATTATCTACATCCCAATCTTTATCATCATATATGGAAGACAAAAAAACTAGACAAAGGGACTATAGCAGGTGTTGCACTAGGAGCATCACCAGGCTCAACATGTGGTGAATCACTCACATCGGGAAGATCATCACGATTGCCCCTGTCTAAATTCATAGATTTTGAGAACAAAAAAGATAGTTCATTATGCCCTTGTTCATCAATCTTAGCATCTTCATTCTCATCATTCATATTTATGACAATGGGTTTAATGATAATTCTAGTTATTTGTTCTTGTTTCACTCTTTATTTTGGTTGGGACATGTAAAGCTCAATGTCATGTTTTGGTGAATGTTGTAATTTGATGCAGGAGCATCCACGGTCACAAGAAATATTGCATCAACCAAAAAGATTAAAATTTTTATGTGACATGGTTTGAATAATGTTTTGTGTAATTTAAGTTGATTATCTTAGTCCAAAAATCAGAATTTAAATAATTGGACAAATTTTGTTGCAAAATTTGTAGTGGGAGAGAGTGCTATAAATATAATTTTAATGTTTAAATTGGAAAAGGCAACTTGGGGAATGAAATTTCTTGGAAGTTACAGAATATTGAAGATAATTTAAATTTACTCATCAACTATAGGTAGCAGTTGGACACCCATGTTGTGTTGGTTGAGCATTTTTCAAGATGGGCTCCTATTTGTGATGAGTGGAGAATCATTGTGTTGGCTAGTGATGGCCTTTCTTCTTGGGAGGGATTTGCATATGTATTCGAGAGTTAAATATTTTATTTTATGAGTTTTATTGTTTTTTTCCAAATTTGGGAATGGAAGAGGAGTTACAAGATTGATGAAGATAGTGGTTGTTGGAGAGAGGTAATTTTGACAATTTTGTTTTGATTCCATTTTCCAAAATTTGGTGTGTGATAATTGGGCATATATTTTCCTAGGATAGGTGTGGAGAATTTTTTGTTGTATATTTGAGGTAAAGTTCTACAAAAAAATAAGTTTGAAATAATGCAAGAACATTATGCTATTGATTTTTTAGAAGAAGGTTGTAGGTAGGAGAAGATTGGAGTTGTAGGAACAAGTGGAATTGAATCTAAGACTTACCTATGAATAATTTTGTTTTTTATATTAGAACTTTGAATATTATTTTTTATGTTTTCCATTAGTCCATAGGGCTGCAAATATTGCAATTTTATTTTGGTCATAACTCCATGTGTTACATGAGACTTGGAGAAATCAAAACATTCTTACTTTTTTTTTATTCTTGCATTTTTTGAATATTTTTTTGGAATAGTTTCTTGTGAGCTTGAAGTGTGTTGAGAGCTATAGGAGTTCTCTTGCATCAATTGTATTAAAGTAGGTTGTTCTCGAGTCTGCACGAAGAGTGTCGAAGAGAGGTAGTTTGCAGTAGGACCTATGAGTTGTGGGTGTTGAGAAAATGCCTCATAGATTAGGCCATCATGGTAGAGGTGGAGGTAGAAACCTTCATGGTTTGGTAGATTTCAGAGCCCTTAGAAGGCAAGTAGAGACATTTTAGGAAGAGCTACATAGAATATTTGTGCATAGGTAAATAAATGGAAGTGAAGATGAAGCTGAGAATGAGGAGCCATTCAAAGAAGAAGAATGGGATGAATAAGATCCTAGAGAAATAAGATTACATAGAGAAATTTCCAAGATTGGAAAAATATCAAATATGGAGGTATCAACATTTAATGGAAGCTTGAACTAGAGGAGCTCGTAGACTAGATAAATGACATGGAAGAATTCTTTGAATTCAAAGAGATTGAAGACCCTGACAGGGTGAAGCTTGCAAAGAAAAAATTAAACGGACATGTGAGCATTTGGTGGAAATAAATTCAAAGAGGAAGGAGAGGAAAATATAAAATTTATATATGGGATATAATGGTGGAAAATATGAAGAGTCAATTCATTCCAGTAGATTATGAGTTGGAGCTGCTTAAAAGATACAAATTTTAAGACAAGGAACAAAAACTATGAAGGAGTACACAAAAGAATTTCATAGTCTTGCTTGAACCGGATATGTTGAAGCAAACAAGGAGAAATTAGCATGTTACATCAATGGGTTAAATTCAATAATACAATAATAATTAGTATTGGTGAGGATGTACACAATTGAGGATGTGTATCAATTTGCATTAAAGGTAGAAGAGAGATTGAATAGAAAGTTTGAGAACAAGAAAGGAGAAAGAGGTCGTGATGGAAGAAACGGAGGAAGATCTTATGAAGGAAATAAAAAAATCAGAAATTTTAAGACCAAGGAAACAACCAAAATCAAAAATCATACAATTATTTCAATCTTAGAGAGAAAGATTTCAGAGGTAGAGGAAGATCAATTAGAGGATTCGAAAGAGGAGGCTTCCATAGAACCTATTTTTAATGTGGAGAAGAGGGACATAGAGCATATGACTAACCTCACAATTAAGAAATAACCAATAGGATACCTGAAAAATCGTGCTAAGAGTAGAAAATGTGAATGAAGAAGATGCAAAGTCATCACACTCTGAAGAAGCAAAAAGAGGAGAGATCTTAATGACTAGGAACACCATGTTGAATGAAGATAATGAACTAGTTTAGAGGAAGATTTTGTTTAGAATGAGGTAAAAATGTGAATGGAAGGTATGTAGTGTGATCATTGATAGTGGAAGTAATAATAACTTGGTTTCTAAAGGGATGGTGAGAAAATTGACTTGAGAGAAGAAGGCAGATGCATTCGTATTGGATTGCTTGGATTCAAAATGATAAAAAAAAATTGGCCAGTGAGCAAAGTTTGGTAAAGTTTAAGATAGGAGATCATTTTGATGAGATTTTATGTGACATTATTCCTATGGATTTTTGTCATGTTTTGTTAGGGAGACCTTGGCAATTTGATAGGAATGCCATGCACGATGGGTATGCTATCACATACTCATTAACAAAGGATGGTGTAAGACATAAATTGAAACCACAAAAAGAGGAAATGGTACGGTTTGCAGTAATGCAAGTATTTATGTAATTGATTCCAGGAAGTTTTTAGATGGCATGAAGCATGAAAATGTTTGTTTTTCTTTGATTCCAAAAACTAACCAAGAAAAAGTGGAAGATGTTCTTATGGAAGTTGTAGATTTGTTGCAAGAATTTTATGAGATTATTTTAGATAATGCTCTAGAAGGATTACCACCTATGAGAAGTATAAGACATCAAATTGATTTGACACTAGGAGTAAGTTTTCCTAACATGCCAGCCCACATAATGTCCCCTACAAAGAGTGAAGAGCAAAAAATACAAGTGCAAGAATTGTTGTAGAAGGGTTTTATTAGAGAGAGCCTAAGTCCATGTGTAGTGACTGCTATTTTGGAACCAAAGAAAGGTGGAGAATGGAGAATGTGCACAAATTCAAGGGCCATAAACAAGATCACTATAAATTACATATATCAATTTCCAAGAATGGATTACATCATGTATTGCTTAAGTGGGGTTGAATACTTCACCAAGATTGACTTGAAGAGTGGATATCATTAAATCTAAATTAGAGAGGGAGATGAGTGGAAGACAAAATTCAAGACTAAGGAAGGTTTGTATGAGTGGTTGGTAATGCCTTTTGGGCTACCCAATGTACCTAGTACATTTATGAGACTGATGAATGAGGTATTAAAAGTGTTATTGGAAGATTTGTTATTTTTTATATTGATGACATTTTGATATTTACTAAGACATTAGAAGAACATTTGATGCATATCATATTTGTTTTTCAAAATTTGAGAGAAGAGAAGTTGCTCATTAACTTGAAGAAGTGCAACTTTATGAAGAGGGAATTTGTATATTTGGGATTCATTGTTCAGGAGAAGGAATCAAGATGGATCCGGAAAAGGTGAAAGCTATCTTAGAATGGCCTATGCCTAGGAGTGCTACAAAGGTGAGATAATTTTATGGTTGTAAAAATTTTAAAGGAAGTTTATTAGGGGATTCAGTAGTATTTGTGCACCACTAATTGAGACCATAAGAGGGAACAAAAGAGATTTCAAATAGACTACAGGGGCAAAAAGGAGTTTTAATTTTTTGAAGGCTAAGGTGATGAAGCAACCTATTTTAGTACTTCCTAATTTCAGTAAGGTATTTCAAGTGGATTGTGATGCAAGTGGTAATGCCATTGGAGCTGTTTTAAGTCAAGAAGATAAACCAATTTATTACTTTAGTGAGAAGTTAAATGATGCAAAGAATAAATATTTAGTTCATGATAAATAATTTCGTGCTATTGTTTAAGAATTGAAAAAGTGGAGACACTATCTTTTTCGTAAGGAGTCTGTTTTGTTTATTGATCATCAAGCACTTCAATATTTGAATAGTCAAGGGAAGTTAAATGAGAGGAATATGAAATGGGTATTTTTTTTGTAAAGTTTCACATTTATTTTGAAGCATAGAAGTGGGAAGTCTAATAGGGTTGTAAATGCATTAAGTACAAGATAAAGTTTACTAACTGAAATGCAGGTTGAAGTTGTTGGATTCAATGATTTTAAGGAGTTGTTTGAAGAGGATCTTGATTTTGGAGAAGCTTGGAGAGCTTGCAAAGAACATATTGTAGTATATATGATAGAGAATTTGGATTATTTAATCCAAGATGGTATATTATTCAGAGGGTAATAAGTTGTTTATTCCTATAAGTTCAATGAGAATGAATTTTATTAAGGAAAAACAAAGTGGAGGACTTGCATGACATTTTGGTTTTGATAAGACCATAGCACTTGTTGGAAAAAAATATATTTGGCCTCAGTTGTAGAAAGATATTAGAAAATATGTGAAAAGTTGTAGGATTTTTCAAGTGGCATAAGGAACTATTGAAAACATGGGTTTATATCAGCCTTTATCAGTACCTGAGAGGCCATGGGAAGAGATTAGTATGAACTTTGTTCCTGGTTTACCAAGGAACCAAAAGGGATATGATTCAATATTTTTTGTGGTAGATAGATTTTCCAAGATGGCTTATTTCATTCCATGTAAAAATACTAATGATGTTGTGCATGTTAAATATTTTTTTTTTAGGCAAGCAGTGAAGCTACATGATCTATCAAAGAGCATAGTTTCAGATAGAGATATAATTTTTGCAAGATAATTTTGGAGGATATTATGGAATAAGCTAAGGACTAATTTGAAGTTTTGTTCAGCCTACCATCTTCAAATTGATAGGAAAACAAAGGTGGTGAATATAATCTTAGGAATTTTTTTGAGAAGTTTAGTTGGAGACAAGCCAAAGGGGTGGGATTTGGTTCTACCTCAAGAATAATTTGCATATAACAACTCAGTTAATAGGAGTATAGATAAATATCCATTTCAAATATTTTATAGAAGCAACCCAAGATATGTTTTATATTTAAAAATGATGGATAGAAGTGAGAAGAAGAGTGCAAAAGCAAATGACTTTGTTGATCACATGAAGAGGTAAGAAAGCACATCATTAAAATGAATTTTTAGTAAAAGTCTAAATCTTATTTTAAGAGGAGTCACAAGGAGTTTTAGGTTGGTGATGAATTAATGGTACACCTGAGAAAATAAATATTTCTAGTTGGTACCTACAACAAGCTGAAAATAAATAAGTTTGGGCCTTGTAAAATTGTAAACAAGCATGATTCAAGTAATGCATATGAAGTAGAGTTGCCTAGTGAGCTCAATATTTCACCTATGTTTAATATTTCAGATCTAACAAATTTTCATGATTCTAAATGTGATGAAGGTACAATAAGTGAAAAAATTACATATACCAACACCTACTATAGAGAAGGAGAAGATAGAAGCAATTTTGGATAGCAAGGTGAGTAGGAGCACAAGTCGTAAGAAATACTTTGAATAATTGGTAAAATGGTTTGGAAGACATGTTGAAGACTCATCTTGGTTGTTAGAAACTAAGGTTAATCATCTTGGTTTTCCTCTTGAGAAGTGATAGGGCCACTTTTATTTCTACCATGGGTGTTTGATGTAGGAGCATCCATGGTTGTAGGAAATCTTGCATCAACCAAAAATATTTAATTTTTTATGTCACATGGTTTGAATAATGTTTTGAGTAATAATTTTATTATCTTAGTCCAACAATTAGAATTTAAATAATTGGACAAATTTTGTTGCAAAATTTTTTGTGGGAGAGAGAGTGTTGGAAATGTAATTTTAATTTTTAAACTGGAAAAAAGGCAACTTGGGGTGTGGGGTTTCTTGGGAGTTAAAAAATATTACAGATTGTTTGAATTTCCTCATCAACTATAGTCAGAAGTTGGATGCCCATGTTGTGTTGGCTGAGCATTTCTCAAAATGGGCTCCTATCTGTGAGGAGTGGATAATCATTATGTCAGCTAGTTATGGCCTTTCTTCCTAGGAGTGATTTGCACATGCATTTGAGAGTTAAATATTTTATATTATGAATTTTAAATATTTTTTCCTAGGTTGGGTCTAGAAGAGGAGTTACAAGATTGATGGAGATAGTGGCTGTTGGAGAGAGGTGATTTTGACAATTTTGTTTTGATTTCGTGTGAGAAGTTGGGCATAGATTTTCCTAGGAGAGGTGTGGAGACTTTGTTATTGAATTTTGGAGTTGAAATACTACAACAAATAATTTTGAAAAATTGTAGGAACATTGTGCTATTGATTTTTCAGAAGATGGTTGTAGGTAAGAGAAGAATGAAGTTGTAGGAAGAAGTGGGATTGAAGAAGACTTTCCTATGAATGATTTTTTAGTTTGTACCAAACCTTTGAATTTGATTTTTTATGTTTTCCATCATTCCAAAGGGTTACAATTATTGTAATTTCATTTGTTCATAATTCCAAGTGTTACATGAGACTTGGAGCAATAAAATCATTCTTACTTGTTGATTCTTGTATTGTTTGAATTAATTTTATGGAATTGTTTCTTGTGAGCTTGAAGTGTGTTGAGAGTTGTAGGAACTCTCTTGCATCCTTATTCATATTGATTTTTTTGAATAGGTGTTTGATCATTAGGTATTATTTTATTGTTTTCAATTTATAAAGGAGGAACTGAAGGGACCATTGAGGGTTGGGAGATTGTTGTCTCCCTATGTCTATAAATTTGTTTCTCTTTTGGTGGCACAAAGGTAATCATGTGATTATCTCTTAGTATTTTGTATGATATTGGTGGAGGAATTGCAACATAAATGACTGGTGTATTTGGGAGGGTGTTTTCCTCGGACATGGGTTCATCCACAACCTATGGGGTGGGAGGAAAAGTAATATCCCTATTGAATTTTTAGGTGGGATATTGCTAAGGGATAACTCTATTATGCACCTTGATTTAAAATTTTAATATGTCCTAAAAAATAAATCCTCACAAGGCTTAATACGTTCCATAGGTTGAGGCCATAAATAGTCTAGTAAATTTTTTTAATAGGAATCCAAAGGATTAAACCCACTATGATGAATTGTATATACTTGATTTTCAAATGGTAACTTTATGCACTTATGGATTATCAATGAGACGATATTCATGGAGCATAGCCATGCATAACCTAGCTTCACATGAAATTGGTCCAATATCGGGATGATGGAGAGTGATACATCTAGTTATTTTGATCCAAATTTAAGTGGAAGAGTTATCAAACCTATTGTAGGGAAAGAAAAACCATCATGAGTTTTTAACCATGATTTTGGTTGTTCATAAAAATCTTTATAAATTTCATGCACAAACAAGAATTCCTCAATGATCACATTGTCTAGACACATGAGATAAATGAGTATACCTGGTGTAGGTTTATCATTAGTAAATTTGATGATATAGAGAGGACCATCTTGTGCGTGTATAGACGCACCAATGTGTGTGAAAGCAATTCCAAGTAACAAAGTTGTTTGACCCTTATGAGGTTGAACATCTATTAGAGTAACCATATTTTCTAGACCATTCTCATCATCATTCTTATCATCACAAGCTTGTAAAAAATTGGATGTATGATTTAGCATTGGATTCATGAAAATTTACAAATTTTATTTGGGTGGGGATATAGACTTGTTTCCTTTATCATTAACATCAACCAACTAGATGTGATTAGAATCAATGAGGTCTTGTACTTGATGATTAATATGCATACATCATTTTGTATCATGTCTAGGTGTACGATGGTATTGGAAAAAATCTTTTTAGTTAAAGTTCAAAGGTAAAGGTTTGGTCATGTCCATGGGTCTAACTGAAGGTAACTGGATTAGGTTCTTACTTAACAATTGCAACATGATTGAATGCAAAGAATCAAAAAATTGGGTAAATTGTCTATCTCTTGGCCTAAATTAATAAGGAGTTGAACTTATGGCTACAACTTATGGTTCAATGTTATTAGTTGTGTGAGGTGTTCTTATCTTGATAAAGTTCTTATTTTTCTTATTGAACATGGTTGATTATTATTTGGAGGTACGGATTTAGATTGATCAATAGGAGTCAGTGAACTGTGTACCTTCATATTAACTAATCGATATTTGATAATCAGAAAGATTCATACACAAGTGTGTAAAGGACATGTATTTCATTAACAATATCTTGTCCCTAATTAGGTTACAAATTCCTTATAAACACCCTTTGAACATCATCATTAGGAAGAGTATAGTTGATTTGTGAATAAAGTAACTGATATCGCCCAATAAAGTTTGTTACCTTTTAATTTTTTCCTTGCTTGTAATGCATTAAATCAGTTAATGTAATTTGAGGACCAATTTTTACTTGAAAATGTTGGAGTAATGAATCAACCAACTCATTGAATGAATTTATGAAGTTGTTTGGCAATGAGAAAAAGCATTCCAAGGCCCTGTCTTTAAATGATCTAGGAAAGAGTTTAGCTAGGAGCTTATCTTCAAATATGAAGTCACTACACAATGATGCATAAGATAATACATGACTTTAGGGTCTCCTTTACCATTATATTTATCAAATCAAGGTATCTCTATGTTTTGAGGCATGGGTGTTTTTAAAATTTCAATTGAAAATGAGCTCCTCTTAAGATATTGTAGTGGTTTTCCATTTTGATTTCGATTCAATGTGGAGATTTGTTGTTGAAGTGATGTTACATTTTTAAAAATTTGGTTTTTGGCTGAATGATTATTTTGCATGTTTTGAGAGTTTGGTGAATATGTCGAGATTGTGTAAATATTTGGTGGACTACTATGTTGCATGTTTATGAGAGGTGATGAATATTGAGGTGTTACATGTGATTTCATAAAACTATAAGGATTCCCACTAGGAATCCCGAACATTGGAGTTATTCCATTAGTGTGTTGTATCGTTGAGGCTACAATTGGAAATGTAAATTTAGGAATAAAAGGTATAGTTGTAGGGAGGGAGATTTGTTTTCCTCCTTGGTTTTGAGTGTACCCTAATGGCTGAGTGCAACTAGCTACCATAGGGATGTTAGCATCTAATATGTGAGCTAGACCATGCAAAACCTCCTTTCCTTGTGCATCATTGATCAACTTCCTAAGGTTATCCACTATAGGCACCATTTGTCCTACTAAAGATTCAATGCTTAAATAGTATTATAATCCTTCTAAATATTTATCTAATTTTTTCAATTTCTCATCAGGAACATGGGAAAACATAGTCTCAATGTCCATAGAGGTGCTTGATTGCGACATTTTCATGAGTATTGTAGGATTAGGAATCGGGTCCAAAATGGTCTAGGTATTGACAATACCTTATACGAAAGAGTTGGAGAACTCAAGATCCACAATGGATGTAACAACAATGTGAGATGCCATAAGTCTGCAACTACATATCACTCAAGTATTGGTAATATGACACTAGGTTGTAAAGGTCATATGAGTTACAAAACACTAAGGTGTTCCGACTATGAACACTAGATTACAGAATAATCATTGTAAAACAAACATGATCAAAATTAGAGAAAAAACACACAAATATCATAGTAATATATGTCTAATAGAAATTTGATCCAAATTTAGCTAGAAATGGGCATAAGGATACCCTTTTCTAACTATTTTTTTGATTGATTTTAAAGTTTTAGTGTTTCTACTATGGTTTAAGTGTTAAATTATGTGAAAAATTAGGTATGAAAAATAATAATTTTCCAAAAATTGACTGTTTTATGATTATGCAATGCAAAATGCAAGTATGCAAGAAATTTAAAATGTTGAAACAAGAAACTACAATTCTAAATTCGATTTCTAGATCTAAAGTGTAGCAATTTACTGATTCGAACTTGTAATTTCTAAAAATGAAGATCTTGAATTCTTTTTGTAACAAAATAATGCACTTTTTCACCTTTTTTACTAAATTCAAAAATTCCTAAATGAATGCATTGAACACTTTTAGATTTGATTTCAGATCTAAAATGACCTATTGCAAATTTGTAAACGCAGTTAAGATGTAGGTATAACCTATGATGACAAAATTTAGCTCTAATGCAACATAAAATGCAATATGATATATAATTTTAAAAAAAAAATTATGCTTTTTTGATGCAATAATGAATGCCTAAATGGACAATGCAAACAATGCAATGCTAATATTAGATCTAAGATGATATGCTTTTGTAGACATGTAAAATTGACCTAACACTTATTGCACATCCTAAATGAAATTTTCACATCATCGACATCATTACCACTTAATACCACTACATTTCAGATCAATTGCATCAAAAACCCTAATTTCCTCTATTAATTGAATAATATTACATTATTAATTAATTCACTTTTTCATCATTTTTGACTAATTAAATAATTTTCATTTATTTAATAAAGTCCTTATCTAACTTTATTCCTTTGGATTAATTAAATAACATCAATTATTTAATTATGTCACTAATTCACCCTATTCCCCTAAATCAATTAAATTATTAATACTTAATAGTTTAATTAAATCACTTTCCCGCAAACATGAATAATTAAATAAATTTTTACAAAACATCATCAAAAAGGTCAAAAAAACAAATACAACTTTTGTTTGCAAAATTCAAACATGACTTGCATGTTCAACTCAAAAAATATTAATTAACTAAATCAATTAATTAATTATCCTCACCCACTTTTATGATTGAGCAAATTACAAACCAACAATTGCTCGCTCTAATTGGCTGATTGATCCCTCTATTTCTGACTGATCCATATATTCTTCAATTCCATAGATTATCCAATGCATTTCCTCAATTCCACTTAATACTCAAATGATTTCTTCAATCACACTAACTACGTAATCAAAATCCACTAATTATTCCTATCTACTTCCTCTCAACATCTTTCAACCATTGATTAGGATATTCTACTACGCAATCTTGAGTGTTCATTTCAAAACACAAATTCTATATAACGATCATCTTTCTTCTCAAAAACAATTAGAGAATCAACAAATTTTACACAACAAAGTAATGCCAAAATCATAATTGATCTTTTATCAAAATTTACAAACATCTTTGATCAATGAAATTGCACAACCTTGAAGCTTTTGCATGCATAAATGGAGGCTTTGCATTGATCAAAATGAACAATCCAACATCTTTGTGAACACACTTTGACACAGGATGGTAAAGCTACATTGTATCGAATTCATTGTTATTGTTTTGTTTCAATTTCTTTTGTGAATTCATTGTTCTTTATAGTTTTATTTCATTAGTAATGTGTATGAATCTTAGCTTTTGTTTGGATTAGATTAGTTTCAATTCAAGAATGTTTTGATCTCTTAACATCATATTGATTTCCCCCTTACACATTCTGGCACACCCACTGGGACCATGATCCTTAGTACTAACTATTTTATGAGTGAATTTTGAGGTTCTAGGTTCCAAAAATGCAATTGAAAACTTTTCACACAGAAGCTACATAAAACTCACGCAATGGATTTCTCATTGCTGCCACAGTTGACATTTGTTTGGTCACTTCTTCCTTTTTTGTTCATTTTTGGTTCATTAGTAGGGTTGCTTCTGAAAATCTAAACTGTGCATGCTAAAATGATAGGGGCACACTTTATTTTTTCATCCACTTCTACTTGACAAACAAAAGTCTCTTTTGATTTTTTTTAGCCGTAGTTGCTTCTAACAAGGCCACTTTTGCTTAAATTTTTTGCTTTTGCTCTATCAAAATTTATCTGAAAGTTGCAAGTTGTTTTTTTATTTCTAAAGCTAAGGGTTGCTTGATTTGAATGTTAGACATGTGCTAACATTGTTTATGCAGGATTTGTAGAAGTATGGCATGGATTTATCCAAAAAATAACTAACATTCTTTTATTATAGGGAAGGCGAATGGTTGAAGTTTTAAATTTTCAAAAGATTTTTTAGCTTAGAAAAAAAAATCATTTAGTGCTTTAAAAATAATTTTCAAATGCTTTCTACAGTAGAAAACTTTAAATTTGGTTCCTAAAATAAATCCCACAAATTGCATGCTTTCAATTGGTGCTTAAAAATAATTTCCATAAGATTTCTAGCCTGGGAAAACTTTTCGATTGGTGCTATAAAAAGAACCCCACAAATCCACATGCTTTCAATTGGTGCTCAAAAAAATAATTTTACAAAGCTTTCTAGATTAGAACAAACACTTTGTTTTGGTGCTCTAAAAAATGTTTGCTTCGACCAAACGCTTTCAATATGTTGATGAAACAATTGATTTACTTTTTTTTAACAATTAAGACAAGGCTTTAGAAACACTTCAATTGGTGATTAAAATTGGACAAATACTTTTTGATCTTGCATTTTGCTATCTCTTTATTTGAAATACAAAATAATTCACTTTGGTGCACCTAAAAGAACAAATTGTTATCTTGTACACATTTTATTTCATTTTATTTTATTTTAATTAATTAATTTGTTTATTTTGAGTCTTAAAAAGAACGTTGCAATGAACTATACACTATGTATTTCGTGTTTGGAAAACTAGGCATCTATCCTCTCCCCTCGCGCCGTTTGGGTGATCTTGGGTGACAAAAAGCATCTTGAGTTTCACACATTTGTTTATATTTCAAAGCATACTTTTAGAGGGTCTACCTCCCAATTTGTGAGAGTGACCAACCTAAGCGATAATTTTGTTTTGGTCCGCTATATAAAGAATAGTGGGTGTGATGAAAGTTATCAACCACCTACTATGGATGTTCTATACTGACGAAAGTCTCCCTCACTATTTGTGAGATACGTAAAAACCCTTTTTAGTAAGGGTTGGGAGACCTCTTAAATGAGTGAATAGCCAATGTATAGACACCAAATTATCCAAAAACATTACTAAGAACCAAATGTTTTAGAAGCGACCCCTTTTAGCCAAAAACATTCTTTTAAGTTGTGCATCTGAACTTTGATTCTGAGAATTTACTTACCAAGTCCGACTTATGGTTGAGCTTAAAACACTCTCCATTCGTTGCATGTAAAATCATCCCTTCGAGGCATGAGGTAATCCCACCTAGAAGGATGTGTCTATCCCTAGGGTGTAAATTGTCTTCACGAAATTGCCAAATCTTTTGATTACTTTGAAACATCAAGCATTGTGCTTGAATTAAAATGAACACATCAAAACAAGCATTTAACATGGTTCTCAAACTTCAAACCCTTTTGATTTAGTGCGAATCCTTTGAAAAGAGCCCTATATTTGCACTCCTTAAGGATATCTTAAAACAATATCTTTGAGGGTTGTGTGCATTGAAATAAATGACTATGAATTAGAATCACTATTCTATCATAGCACATCAATAGAGTTATTTCATTTTGAAAACAAAACCATAAAACAATATATCTAAACTACTCAAAAACATAAATGCTTTCACTGAAACTAATCTCTATTGATGTCCTATCATTCAAGACTTTGTGCTTATATTCAAAATGCTCTCAGTAAAAGCATGTGCACACAAAGCTATGATGAAAGGAGATTCAAAATGGAATGCAAATTTTCTAAATGAGAATGAAAACAAGCTAGATGCTGAAATTGAAATATAAACAAAAGATAATGGAAGTAGATGCAAAACACAGAGATGCAAAATTTGTGTAGGGGCCAAAATTAGAAGAGAGTCATGTTTAAATAGGCATCTTTAGGGTGAATGCAAGTTGTGGAAGGAGTGTGGGATAAAAGATAGGCTTGGAGGAAAAATATTGAAATGGATAAATGCATGTAGGTGGTAAATGAATAATTTAATGAATATGTGTGATAGTTAAATGAATATGCAAATGCATGAAATGTGTAAATGCATTAATGTATGAATATTTTATGATGGATAAATTATTATGAAAATGGATTTAATGAAATGATTATGGACATGGGGTTTATGAGTATAATATTTTAATGGTAATGCATGAAATATGAATATGAGATGAATGGATAAATGGATAGATTATTAAATGATTTACTGGAATATGCAAATCATATTTTAGTGATTAATGTATAAATGATAAAGGATAAATGATTAAATGTTTTTATGAATAATTCTTATAGATTCCTGTAAATGATTATAATATGAATGAATGGTTATAATATAGAGATATGATTACATGGATAATTGAATAAAATATGCAATGATTTAAAAATGATTACGAGGACATTTTTAAGTGTCTACATTTTCCCCCTCTTTAAGACAATGCAACTTGTCGCTTTGTTTCAAAGAAAAAGATTGATCAACCGATACATGCCCTAGAGATATCCTAGTAAGGATTATGATAAGAATGATATGCCCCCTCAAGAGATTGATCAAATAGATGTCGAGAGAATTATTAGATACTTGATATTGCACAAGTGATAAAGCGGTGATGCACATTTTGATGGAAATGCACAGTGGATAGACATAATTAAACAATTGATGGAAATGATCAGTATAGCCAAGTTGATGAGCTGATTAAGCTAATTGATATTGTTTCATATGCAAAAAAAATTGATGCAATGAGTGATTGATTGATTAAGGGGACATGAGATTTCAAGAAGAGAGTTGATTGATTTCTTTGCAACAAGAAGGATGAAGAAAATGAAATGCAAGAAGTGGAAGATGGAAGAAATGCAAGATGGGAGAAAATGAAGGTGATGAAGCCTCTTGTGATTTTTTAAGTGCTTATATCATCATCGAGCGTATTATGTCACAAATTAGTATAAGCATCTAGATAACATGAATATCTAGATGACCTGAATATTGTTTGTGTTTTTATTTAGTAATGAAGTATAAGCATCTAGGTATAAGGACCCTAGATGACCTAAATAATTATTGCATGTAAGACACTATCAGACAAGGAATGCTCTCATCCACACTAGACTCATAGGATCTCGATGGTTTTAGACAACCATGTCTTAAGACGAGTCATCCTATGAATAAGAAACAATCCACAAACAACAAACAAGTGAACATGCCCTATCCTCACCTCTCTCGTCCAAGACATCCTCAAGAAGCTAAAAGACATGCCACCAAATATAATAAACATAATCAAAGATAAACAAACAAACATGCATCATGCTTCGATATAGAACTGATTCTTGATACGGTTGTATGTGTTTAGTTGGATTTGAAAGATGGGCTGATAGGTATGCTGCAATATTTGCTTTGTTACTCATGATGCAATTTGATTTCATTGAAGTTCAAAGCTTTGTGGTGATTTGAAAGTGTCACTATTTAGGGATTTTTGAGGTTATTTGATTTTTGGATTTTTGGAATATTTGATTTTTTCTTGATTTTTTGGAATATTTGATTTTTTTGGATTTTTTTTCAGGACATTTTATGATTTTTATGGATTTTTTCAGGACATTTTACAATGGAAAAAGATGAATCTCAAGTGAGAAACTAGACAAAGAGGGTAGTTTCCCTGACCGTGAGATGTTCAATATCTGAACCCATAGCTACGGTTGAGGAAATGCCCCAGTGAGGAATAGGACCAACCTAGTATGCATGGCAAAGCAAGCAAGCGAGGGGATTTTCAAACAATTCAAAAGCCATGGTGAGTATGAAAAGGCCATTTTGAAGTGGAGAGGGAATGAAAATGGGATGAAAAGATCAAGTAGAGCTCCAAAGGAAAGAGGAGAAAAGCCTCTACACATGGTGCTTATTTCTTAGTTTTCACCATGGTACTTGCTCAAGGTGCCACCAAAGTGGTTTTCACCATTGAACGAATTGATTTCTCTTTACTTTTTTCATCTTTTCATTTTTGTTGTTGTATTTTTTTAGGTCTTTTTTCCATTTTTTTAGGACTTTAAAAGAGTGTACCCTCTGAAGTACTCAGGTATAAAACCTGAAAATGTGCATACTGTTGATGGGATCACTAAGTGATTCACCTTATGGAGTAGATAACTGGTATGCCCAAATCCATACACAACAATGATAATGTATGGACCCAACCAATTAGGCTCAAATTTACCCTTCTTTTCTTTGTCTTGTTGATTGCGAGGATTTTCATGAAGGACAAGATCCCCAACCTCAAATGTACGTGGTTTGAATTTATGATTATAACTTCAGCACATCTAATGTTGATATGATCTAAGATGATTAAAACTAGTTTTTCTTTGTTCATCTAATAGATCCAATTCCTACAAATGAGAAACTCGGTATTCTTCATCACTTTTTTGATTGCACAAGGAGACATGTAAAGAGGGAAACTTGAACTTGATGGGAAAGATGGCTTCAAATCCATAGACAAGGGCATATGGGGTAGTGTCTATGGGAGTGTGAACACTCATGTGGTAGGTCCACAAGGTAGGATTCAGTTGAATATGCCAATCTCAACCAGCTTCATTGACCATCTTTTTAATAATTTTGAGAATGGTTTTGTTAGAGGCCTCAGCCTGACCATTACCTTGAGGATAGTAAGGTGTGGAGAAATGATGCATGTGGAATTTCTCACAGAGTTCATGGACATCCTAATTTTTGAACAAATGACCATTATCTATGATTATGGGTAAAGGGATGCCATAACAACAGATGATGTAGTTGAGTATGAAAGTGGCTATTTGTTTTCCAGTGATATGAGTCAGAGGAATGAATTCAATCCATTTCGTGAAATAGTCTGTGGCAATGAGAATGAACTTATGACCATTAGATGAAGGTGGATGGATCTTGCCCACGAGATCGAGTTCCCACTGATAAAAGGGCCATGGTGTAGCAAGAGATTGCAATTATTGTGCAGGAGCATGTATCAAGTCTGCATGTTTTTGACATTGCTTGCATTTTTTAACAAACTGATAAGCATCTATTTCTATTGTAGGCCAATAATAAGCCATACGCAAGAGTCTCTTGGCTAAGGTAGGACCACTAGAATGTGCCCCACATATATCTTCATTTACTTCTTGTAAAGAATTTTTTCTCTCGTCATGCTCAAGACATCTAAGTAAAGTACCATCGAGACCTCGGTAATAAAGGGCATCAACTAAGATTGTGTAGCGGGAAGCTTGATGGATAAAGGTTTTACGAGATTTATTGGATAGGTCTGATGGAAAGGTGTTATATCGGAGATAGGTATAAATATCATCATACCATTGAGAATTAGGGGCAATGATAAGATAGATCATTTCAGATTGTGGTATATTGTAAGCAGGTTCCAAAAGAGGCTCTACCAAGAACTCACAGTAGGTGACATTACTTGGAATTTCCACAAGTGAACCAATTATTGCCATTGCATCAACATATTTGTTACTATCTCGGGGAATCTTCTCAAAAGATATTGATGTGAAATAGGCCTTGAAGTCATCCACCATTCTTGTGTAAGGCATCAATTTTTCATCTTTTATTTTATAGTCATCATTAATTTGTTTGATCACTAATTGAGAGTCACCAAGAACATGCAACTCAAGGATTTTCCATTGCACAACCATACAGAGCCTAGAAAGTAATGCCTCATATTTTTCAATATTGTTGGTACATGGAAACTCTATCTTATAATCTTTAGGTATACAATCCCCTTGTGGAGTGACAAAGAGAATGCCAACACCTAAACCACCTTGTGTGAAGGAGCCATCAAAATATAAAGTCCACAAAAGTGTAGGTTCCATGTTGAAGATTGATGCATCAGAGAATTTTTATGATAAGAGGATACTATCTGTCATAGGAGCATCGATGAGTTGATCTACTATAGATTTTCCTTTGATTTATTTTCTTTCTATGTACTCAATATCAAACTCGCTAAGAATCATCACCCATTTAGCTAATCATCCTGTGAGTGCTGCTTTGTTCAAGAGGTACTTAAGAGGATCAATTTTTGCAATGAGCTTTATCTGTTGTGTAAGCATGTAATGTTGCAACTTTTATGATGCAAAAACTATGACAAGGTACACTCTCTCAATAGGACTATAATTGAGCTCATATCCTACTATAGTGCGACTAATGTAATAGATTGCACATTCCTTTTCTTCATAATCATGTGCCAAAAGTGCCCCCAGTGCTATGGTGGTTGTGGATACATATAGAAGTAAAGGATTTTCATCTATAGGGGGTACTGATACTGGTGGTGTCATCAAATATTCTTTGATTTTATGAAAACTCTGTTCACACTTCTCATCCCATCTGAATGGAACATTCTTGTGTAATAGATGCTAAAATGGTTGACATTTATCTGTAAGTTGTGCTATGAAATGACAGATAGAATTAATTTTTCCTTGTAATGATCTCAACTATCTGATATTCTTAGGTGGAAGCATTTCAAGTATATCCTTTATTTTTGTAGGATCAACTTCAATTCCTCTAGATGAGACAATGTATCCAAGGAGTTTTCCAGAGGTTACCCCGAATGCATATTTCATTGGATTCAATCGAACCTTGTATTGTTCTAATCGTGTGAAATTTTTATCCATGATATCTAGGTGTCTAGCTCTGGTGTAATATTCTCCCAAAAAATCATTTACATAGTCTTCTAAATAGGTATGCATCATGTCATGAAAGATAGTGGTCATCACACACTGGTAGGTAGCTCTAGCATTCTTCAACCTAAAGGGCATGGCATTCCAACGAAAGGTTCCCCAAGGATAAGTGAATGATGTCTTAGTTTGATCTTCAAGAGCAATTTTACTCTAATTGTAGCTTGAGAAACTGTCCATGAGGGATAACATTTCATGCCCTTCTATCAAATCCACTATCATGTCAATGTTTGGAAGTGGGAAGTCATCCTTAGGACAAGCTTTGTTTAAATATCTAAAATTTGTGCAAACTTAGATGCCCCCATCAGGTTTTGATATTGGTACTAAATTTGAAATCCAATCAACATAGTCAACAAGTCTTATAAATCCCACATCTAGCAACTTTTGTAATTCAACTTTTACCAATAGAGCAATGTGCGGGTGCATTTTTCTCAACTTTTGTTTAACAGGTTTTTCCCCTAGTGGAAAAGACAAGTGATGCATTACTAGATCTAGATCAAGTCATGGCATATCTACATAGGACCACACAAATTTAACTTTTATTTCCTTATAAAATTGTATATGCTCCATTCTCTCTTTAGGTGTTAATGATTCTGCTAGATGAATTATCTTTGGTTTTTCTTTTGTACCCAGATTAGTTGGTATTGTCTTCTCCACCAACATAGATGATTTTTCATGAAATAATGCTAAGGGAAGTGTGTCAAGACTTCCATCCTTGGTCACCTCAAAGAGGTTTTCACCCTTGGATACGTCCTTTATTTTTACTTTTTTTGAGTCTAGTAGTGCCACAGAGCAGTTTTCACTAGAAGACCTATTTATATTTTCAATAATTTTGTGACTGAAAGGCTTGGCACCCTCCCCAAAGTAAGTCACACTATTGATTTCTATGGTGAAACCTATCTTATGATCCTCAAGAGGTGTATCTTCTCGTGCTCCAAATTTTTTTATGATTGCCTCATCATTTTGAAATACATCCAATTGTGGCTGTCCCTTCTGATCTAAGTCAATGAGTTCAGGGTGAACTAGGGGTAAGGGGTCATGATTTGAATCAATATTTTGAATGGATTCAAGGGTACAAATGTTATGATCAGTTTTAGGGATAGGGATAATATCATAGTCATAAATTTCAATGAAATCATCGATGACACTTTCCTCGTTTGTCTGTGTAGCATTAGAGGACTCTACTTCCTTACTTGAAGTATGCGTGGTACTCAAGGTCTTATCTTTCTGCACATCATATCTTAAACCAAGGAATTTTTGCATACGAGTAGGTTGTATTGGCTCCAAGATACCCTATTTCTTTAAGCTGAGAGGACTTTTACCATCATATCCCATTTGTTTCATAAGATCAAATTATTTACCATATTGTCCAATAGGTATCTTTATTTTAGTTTTTTCTTTGTTTCTATCATCTTTGTATAGCCATTTTAGGAGATCAACTTCTTCTATTTCATTATAGAGGACTCCCCATTTTTTGAGATTGGTTAATTTACAAGTCAACATAGTCTCTGCATTTGATGTGTTCTTATTCATCTATGGTTTACCATAGGTATGGGGAGATAAAGGTAACTTTCCAATGCAAAGGGCATGATTCAAAGTATATTCTCCTACTCCTTGTTCTTTTACTTGTATTTTGGTCTCAACTTCCTTGGATTTTGAGGAGGATGCTTTTGAGGACTCAGGATCAACATATGCTTGGGATTGTGATTTTAGTTTTAGGACTTAGATTATGGAAGTACATGAAAGGGTTGGGATCTCCTTGTATTATGATTTCAACACCATTGTGTGGGAATTTAATGCACTGGTGGTATGTAGAAGCAACTACTTGCATTGCATGAATCCAAGGTCTTCCAAGGATGATATTATAGGTCAGTAGGAGATCAAGGACCTGAAAAACCACATCCTTTACCATAGGGCCAACTCTGATTGGTAGAGTAATTGATCCTTTAGATGAGAGTTCCTCTTCGTCATATGCCTTTATGGTAATCTTGTTCTTTGGATCAACTGCATTTTCATAGAACCCTAATTTTGTGATCAATTCTTGGGTACAAATATTAAGACCTGCTCCTCCATCTATCATAACTCACTTGATCTTGGCATTATTGATGAGGATGTCAATGTGTAAAGTTGCATTATGCAGTTGTCGAGGGGATGCATCATCATTTTCAGTAAAAGTGAGAGTATAAGGCGAGGTGATATGTCCCACCATAGCTTGGAATTGGTCTACATGTAGGTCTGTAGGCACTGTAGCAGTAGAAAGTGCTTTATCTAGAATAGCTTTATGCTCAGGAGATAGGCGTAGCTACTCAAGTATGGAAATTTGTGTGGGCGTTTTCCCTAAATGTTCTATGAGGTTATATTGCAAAGCTATTGTAGCAGGTTTTGAATTAGGACCTTAAGGGTGATTGTGCCTTTGCGGGTAGTAACCTTGTAATCAAGTTCTTTTCCTTTTATAATGAAAGTGTTTACATGATTATCAACCTCACTGATATTATGTATGATATAGTCATACTTAGTAGTAGTTTAGTTTACCCCATCACTAGATTCAAGGGCCTTTCCTTTATCCTTGTCATTCTTAGGGAAAGGGTTCTTAAACACCTCATGATTAGAGTTACCCAAAGGAGTGTGCCCATCAACCGCTATCTTACCATCATCGATAAGGTATCATATTAAATGTCGAAGTTTATTACAACTATTAGTATTATGTCCTTTATGTCTATGATAGTCACAAAACTGATCCCCATTCCACCATGGGGATTTGACTTGTGGATTATATTCCTTTATTTCGGGTAGCATTATAATATTAATTTCAAGAATCTCTTTTAATGTGGATTCAAGTGATTGTCCCAATGGTGTAAAATTTTGTTTAGGGAAACTTATTTATTTTTCTTTTCCTTTATCCTAAGAGGAACCTTTGATATTGTAAATAGGCGATGATGTTTTAGTTGTTTTTGTATCAACAACTTCGTCATTGACTAGATTATTGTTCTTTACCCAAAAAGGTGTCTTGTTGTTTGAATTTGATTTTTGATCTCTATCATTATTAAGTTTGATAGTTCCATTGTCAATGAGAGTTTTTTCGATTCAAAATCCCATCTCTATGGATTCATCAATGGAATCCAAGCATTTAAGGTGAAGTTCCCTTCCAATTTCTTTGTTCAAATTTTGACAAAAGAGGTCGACCGATTCTTGATCAGGAATGGCATAAGGTAATTGTTTTGTTAAATGTCTTCATCTTTGTAAAAATGACACAAAATATTCACCTGGTTTTTGTTTTGTGTTGAAAAGGTTTGGCATGATCACTTTAAAGTCACAATTGAAACTATAATTGGAGACAAATTTATCATCCAATTTTGAAAGGATTTGATGGTTGGGGGAAATCGTGAAAACCATTCCATAGCTTCTCCTCCTAGAATGTAGGGGAATAATCTCATAAGGTATGTTTCATCGACTACGAATTCCATGGTAGTAGCACAAAATTGTCTTAAGTGGTTTTTAGGATCTCCTTTTCCATTGTATTTGTAAAGTTTTGGTATGTCCCAGTGGTTAGGAAAAGGTGGCATTGGTATGCTTGGATCGAAGGGATAAGGACATATGTCTTCAATGGAGAACTTGTGAGACAATTTTTTACTGTTCTTAAGAGTGTCCAACTCTTGTCTCAATGTTCTTAGCTCCTCCAAAATAGGATCGTTTGTAGGTGCAGGTTTTGATGTCTTTGAAAATCTCTTGTAACCAGGTTGTAGATAAAAGGGTCTATGATCTTTTATTCTACCATCATTGTTTGTTTTGGGATGCTTAGATTCACTAGACTTGGGTTGATCATTCATCATGAGTAGTGACATGTCAAAATTAGGAGGCATTTTGATTCCTTCATCAACAAGGGCTTTGAAGTATTGTTGTGGGTTATGTTTGACTACCTCCGTAAAAAGTTTAGTGAATCTATTATCATTAAGAGCTTCGTTTATAGTGGATTGGGTTATCTCTTCATCCTTAATTTCACTCATTTCACAAGTTGCAACACTAATGCGATCTTCCCCATCAAAGTCTTTTCCCCAAGGGTTCTCTTCTTCTTGAAACATTTTTTCACTTGTTATAGGGGTCATAGGTGATTGTTTTGATTTTCAACCCAAGGTATGTATGAGACCTAAGACTAGGATGCAATGAGAAGGATATGATTCTAAGATGAGATATGAAAATGGTATGGTATGATGTGACAAGATAAGAATGCAAGAGCTCAAAGGCAACTCTAGGTCCAAAGTTGGTTATGATGTAAAGGCTTTACTTGTGCTATGATGGATGGACACAAGGACTAATGATCAAGAGAGGGTATGTAGGAGATGATGGACTCCAAAAGGATTTATCTACTCAAGGATAATGGTATGTTCCCTAACTCAAGGATGATGAACCTCAAGTGGTGTGGGTGATAGATAGCCAATGATTTGATTTCAAGACCTAGGAAGAGTAGCCTAAGTGCAAACTAAAGGTTTGCATGAGAAATAATGGGTATGCAAGGGTGGATGATATGTAAGGAATAGGTGAGCTGCAAGGACTAGGTCAAATGCAAGGATTGAAAAAACAAAACTAAAGGATGATGACCCCAAAAAATTTAAGTGATAGGTTCATGTTGGATGTCTTTGTTGTTTGACCTTTTGAGGTTTGCAAAGTTTGAAATGTTGCAAGTTATTAGGTGTGATGTTTGTTTGAGATTTATTTTTGAACACATAGGCAAGACATAGTAGACAAAATGTTTGATTTTAACAATACAAGTACAAATCCTAAAGTTGGCAAGGACTATATTCACTGGATTGCATGTGGGTTTCCCTAGCCACACTTATTCTTAGCAGGTGACTTAGAAGCTTGGTCACACTGGCTCCCCCTCCATGACACTCACTTCTTGGGTCAACCAAGCTTTGAGCCCTCATGAATCTCTCATGACAGGCTCTTCACCTCTACTAAGAATTGTGAGAATGTGGATTCCATGGCAACGACTGTTGCTACACCAATGCATAGAAGGGATTTTGGCTTTCTAAAACAAGAGGGTTCTAGTGAATACTTACGGACATGGAACCTCGCGAGCATACAACAAGCCACTTAAGGCTTTGAACCACTATACTAGGGGCTTTTATACCTTTAAAAGAAAAGGTAGGTACCTATTTTTGAATGGCACTACACAGCTAAGGTCTACATACCATGAGGACTTGACAGTTTAGTCTCATCCTTTTATATACCGGCCCAGGAAAAAAACCAATTGGAGTCATTCTCTCTTTTGAGGGAGGCCCCTCTAAGGTTATAAACAAAAAAAAGATGGATCTGGTTTCTGATCACCAAGTTCACACAAGGTGAGAGCATACTCCCTACCATCTCAAGAATAACAAATAGCGTTCATTCACCCCCTAGTTAAGCCTATGTGAGAGAAGAAAATTGTTCATTTTAAAGAACCAAGTGAAATGTTTTCTAATCTAAAATACAATCGGTTTCAAAATCATGTCTTTGATGAATGTCCTACATCAAAATCTCATTAGTAGTTCCATCCCTTCTTTCTTTGACAAGCGTATGTTTTGATTTTCAATTATCTACCAAATGAACATAAAAATGGAGGATATGTTTCAAATAACTGCTTTGTAGGATATGCTAAGAATGAAATAAAGTAATTGCAGGAGACATTTAAAATGGAAATGAGAAAGGCTTTTGTTTGCTACAAACTATGAACTTGTTGTAAATGAATTATTTCACTCCCAAAATAATGCCTAGGGCATTCTTCATGACTAGAGGGCAATTTCTGAGATGTTTTGGGAATTTTAAACTACCCAGTAGTGGGAAAAACGTGGAAGCTGAAGGAAAAATGTGGTTTTCTTTGTTTCTCATGCTTCTCCAACAAATTTGATGCTTTTGGTATGGTTTCAAACAACCCAACAACAACAAAAATGGAACAAAAACGAAAATGAAGAAATGATTGCTCGTTCACGTCAGGTTCACCAGAATATGTGCACTAAAATAAATGACTCTATGAATTAGAATCACTATTCCATCACAACACATCAATAGAGCTATTTCATTTTGAAAACAAAACCATAAAACAATATATCTAAACTACTAAAAAACAAAAATGCTTTCACTGAAACTAATCTCTATTGTTGTCCTATCATTCAAGACTTTGTGATTATATTCAAAATGCTCTCACTAAAAGCATGTGCACAAAGAGCTATGATGAATGGAGATTCAAAATGGAATGAAAATATTCTAAATGAGAATGCAAAGCTAGATGCTGAAATTGAAATATAAAGCAAAGACAATGGAAGTAGATGCAAAATGCAAAGTTGCAAAATTTGTATAGGGGCCAAAATGAGAAGAGAGTCCTATTTAAATAGGCATCTTTAGGGTGAATGCAAGTTGTGGAAGGAGTGTGGGATACAAGATTGGATTGGAGGAAAAATATTGAAATGGATAAATGCATGTAGGTGGTAAATGAATAATTTAATGAATATGTGTGATAGTTAAATGAATATGCAAGTGCATGAAATGTGTAAATGCATTAATGTATGAATATTTTATGATGGATAAATTATTATGAAAATGGATTTAATGAAATGATTATGGACATGGGGTTTATGAGTATAATATTTTAATGGTAATGCATGAAATATGAATATGAGATGAATGGATAAATGGATAGATTATTAAATGATTTACTGGAATATATAAATCATATTTTAGTGATTAATGTATAAATGATTAAAGGATAAATGATTAAATGATTTTATGAATAATGCTTATAGATGCCTATAAATTCTTATAATATGAATGAATGGTTATAATATAGAGATATGATTACATGGATAATTGAATAAAATATGCAATGATTTAAAAAGGATTATGAGGAAATTTTTATGTGTCTACAAAGGTTTTTGGATATTTAGGCTCACATTTCAAGTCACATTAAGGAAAAAGTAAATATTGGAAACTATGACTTTAGCATTTTGACTTCCATGAACTTTGAGCTTTTGTGGAAAGAAAGGTGCTTAAGTTGTAGAAATTTAGGGTCAAATAGTTTTGATTGTTGTGTTGCATGATATCACTTGCCAAATCTCAAATCAGATCAAATGAAGTCATTCAAAATCGCAAAATTATCCAAGTTTCTACCAAACATAGAAACTGGAAAATAAATCTACACAAAATACCTTTGCTGCTAATGTTTTTGCTACACTTGACCAAAAACTGGCCATTGTTGACAAAAATATGTCACTTTTTCTCTCTGTCTTATGAAAGTTACTGATGAATTTTTTTTGCTTTTGATAAATTTTGTGCACCTAATCTAGATATTTCCTTAGTTGACCTTTTATGTTCCACACTTGACAAAATTTTCCAAACGTAATTGACAAAAATCAGGCCACTTTTGCCCAAGAAGGTTGCTTTTGCCTATATGATTCACCAATTAGAAACATTACACACAAAGGCCGCTTTTGAGAAAACTATCCATAGTTGCCTTTTTGTTTCAGCTACACTTGACCATAATCTAGCCACATTTGACAAAAAAAAAAATCTATTGCTTTGAAACTATCGCTTTTGCTCTATTTTCTATTGAAAATTAGAAAACTAATCTGGAACTAGTTACAAAATCTTGTGGAAATGAAAAATAGTTAGAATTTTAAAATAAATCATATAGTCCATCATCCATTTGCAAAATCCAACACCTCATCCTACTTTTAGAATTCAAAATAAAAACAAACAACTTGGATCATTCCTTAACTCAAACTTCTAAGATTTCAACATTTTCTTGAACCTGAAGGCTAGCTGAAGTAAATTTCTTGCAACATATCCTTGAGACAAAGAAGTGAAATATCAATTCAGGCCTTTCAATATTTTGAGTTCCAAAATAAGTTTCATCCTAAAACATCGCTCAAACCTTAAGGTCTTGAGAATCACCAAAAACCATATCAAACACCAACATTTTCATCATTTCACTTTATGATTGTTTGGCATCCAATTGATCCAATACAACAACCAAACCTTAAAAAACCTGTCATAAAACCAAGTCTCACACAAATTGAAGGTGAATAAATGGATATCCTTAGTAGGTTTAGGAGCTTCATGTTCAAGAAAAATGAAACACCAACCTAGTGGAGAAACACAACTAACATCCTAGATAAAGCGAAACAAAAAGTAGATCTTATGATTGGAAGGCCCGTATTACCACCTCCCACATGGAATTAGACACCATACTTCGAAGGTAGAAAATCCCAAAAACAAACACAATTTCATTTCCTAAAAATAGAAAATCCCAAAAACAAAGCATTATTTTATTCCATAGTTAGAAGTCACCAAATTTTCACAAAATCTTGGCACTTGTTTATGACATTTATGAGATAAAAACATAGAAAAAACATGGAGGAAAAAAAATTAGCACTAGTGTTCCCCCAACAAACACCATAAATAATGAAAGTGAACCATGGGGTTATAGACCAAGTGACCTTGTAACTCCTCAAAAGGAACCAACATTCAAAGAAACATCAAACCAGTCACCAAGTGAGGAAGAGGTAATCCGTAGAAAAGAATAAGTAATGAATAGATCAAACCAAAACCCAAGGGTCATGGTCATAAAGGAGGTGGATAGTGAGGAAGAAATAAATGATGAATAATTCTTTCAACATTCTAACAATCCCAAGGTGCTTAAATTAATGGGCTAACTCCTAAGAAAGGATCCAAATACATACTTCTTCAAACTAGCACAAAGTGGTGCTAAGTTTCCTATAGACTTTAACATGGAAATTCTTAAAGATCCCCACCTCATTCCTTTAGGAGATAACTCAGTTGTGAGAGAAATACCTAAACCATTGGAGATTCCAAATATGCCACCAATCCTCTCACAAGGCAATGATCAATCAATAGACCCCTTTTTTTAGGAAACCGTCCCAAATCGAACAAGAGACAGTGGCCAAACAATGTCAAGGAGGTCCATCTCAATACATTCCACAAGGTAACAACCCACCAAAAAGATGATACATGCCCCAAAACACTTCATATATTGATCCTTCCCAAAATGTACAAAATCAACAAGGGCAATTTCCATAACAGTACTATCAACAAGGTGGGTCATATGCCCCCCTTACCAATCAATAATACCAACAACAAGGTGTGACATAGGGTACCCTTTCCAATAAAAAAGGTGGGTCACATGGTCCCCTTCCCAAACAATAGTACCAACAACAAGGTGTGCCATAGGGTACCCTTTCCAATCAACAAGGTGGATCACATGGTCCCCTTCCCAATCAACAGTACCAACAACAAGGTGTTCCATAGGGTACCCTTTCCAATCAACAAGGTGGGTCACATGGTACCATTCCCAATCAAAAATACCAACAAGAAGGTGTGCCACAGGGTACCCTTTCCAATCAACAAGGTGGGTCACATGGTCCCCTTCCTAATCAATAGTACCAACAACAAGGTGTGCCATAAGGTACCCTTTCCAATCAATAAGGTGGCTCACATGGTACCCTTCCCAATCAACAGTACCAAAAAAAAGGTGTGCCACAAGGTACCCTTTCCAATCAACAAGGTGGGCCATATGCTCCCCTTCTTAATCAACAATTCCAACAACAAGGTGTGCCACAAGGTACCCTTTCCAATCAACATCAACAAGGTGGGTCACATGGTCCCCTTCACAATCAACAATACCAACAACAAGGTGTGCCACATGTTACCCTTCCGAATTCATCCCATCAATAAGATATCCCACCAATGCACCACTAGGGTAACCTTCAATGCAGTTCATCCCAACAACAAGGTGTACCGCCAACACACTATCAAGTTAGCCCTCCTTAACAACAATAGCAAGGACCTAACCATCATTAAATTCAACAAGGAATTGAACCTCCTTCCATCCAACAAGGACCCTATCCTCCTTACACACAACAAGGACTTAACCCTCCTTTCACCCAACATGGTTACCAAGGTTTAATACCCCACCATAGCAAACTTATGACCAAAAAAATATTGTGGGACAACAAGACTAATACACATAGGATTCACAAACAAATTTACCAAAAACGGAGGTGGACATGTAGCTACAAGCCATGAATCAAAGGATATCAGACATATAGATTGGAAAACGAAAGAAGACTTATACCCTAGAGGATATATGCCCATTTCCTTTTGATTTCTTCAATACTACGCTCCCTTTTCCCAAAAAAATTGAAATACCCAAGTTTGACAAGTACAAGGGAAAGGGTGATCCAATAGAACATGTGAGAGATTTCTTGATATCTTGCATGGAAGTTCAAAAAAATGACTCCTATCTAATGAGACTTTTTCCATGCAGTCCTACTGGTCATACTATGGAATGGTTCTCCCATCTACCACCAGGAATTAAATTTTTTGATGAGCTGAATACCAAGTTTGTAAATCACTTCTCATTCAATATAGAATAGGACGTCACCACCACAAACCTCTACAAGATTAAACAGAGCCAAGGATTATCCTTTACCTCTTGCCTACAAAGATGGAGACATAAAGCTAGTTGGTGCAAGTGGCCTATTCCTGACAAAGAATTGGTAGAAATATTTGTTTTCAATTTCCAAGTGGAAATCAACTACCAACTCACCATGTTGTGTCTTGAAAAATTTGAAGAAACTATTGAGAAGGGACTACACATAGAAAGGGCTCTCATAGCAAGGGGAGTGATTAAGATAAACAATGCAAGAGCTAATTCTTCTAATTTGAATGAGAAACCTAAAATTTGGGACAAGAAAAAAAATGTTACAAACAATGAAGTAGTTGATGCTAGATTTGTGTGGAATATACAAAATCCTAATGGAACACAAAAAAAACCTCAAGTTTCACAGACGAGCTACACTCCCAACAACACACAAAACAATCAACTTAGCTATCCCCAAAACAATCAAGTGGTTAACCAACAAACAAATCAAGGAGAGAAAAAAAGGAAATATGATCAACCAAGGAGGGAGTTCACTACATTAGGAGAACTCCTTGAGAAAATCATGCATAATATAGTGCAACGAAACCTCATCAAAGTCAACAATCACCCAAACTATGAGGAGTCAAGCTTCAAAACACCATGATACAACAAGAAGGACTCATGCAAGTTCCATAAAATCAAAGGACATACAATGAAAAACTGCATGAGACTTAAGCACATAATACAAGACTTGATTGATAAAGGAGAAGTGGATATAGAACATCATCCTAGAAACAAAGACCTTAAGATATACACAAATCCAATTCTAAACCATGCTAACAAGAATGACAAAATAAAAGACCAAGACTATCATAGTGCTAACTACACCTATGGGGACACAGTTCTAGGTACCTCTCCCAAGTAGATGACACTAGGGTCAATGTGTTAACAATACAAGGTAGGGACCCCGAATGTAACATAATTTCCAATCAAGGGAAAGTCACAATATAAGGAGCCCCACCTAAACCCATAGCTAAGTCATCAAACGACTATGGTATTGTGGAACAATTGAAGAAGACTCTTGCTTTGATCTCTATCCTAGAGCTACTAAAATTGTCACCCACACTGAGGGAAATACTGGAGAAAGCGTTGGAAGCATCAGTCCCTAATGACCTCAATCTTGATCAATTTCAAGCCATGGTTGGAAAAATCACGACCAATCATCATTTAGTCTTTTCTAAGAAAAACCTTCCAAAAAAGTCGTTCCACAACCAACCCATCTATAGAGGTTGGTTTCCACAAACATATGGTCAAAAGGGTATTGATAGATAATGATGTAGCTCAAAAAATCTATACCTTGAATTTTTTTAAACAGCTAGGGTATTTTGACGATGTAATAGAAAAGGGAAAAAACATTACTATAAGGGCCTATGATGACCTCAAAATAAAATTAGAAGGAACCATCAGGCTTCCTATATAGATAGGACTAAAAACAACATAAACAACATGTCAGGTACTAGACCTTGAGTTACCATATAACCTTCTTCTAGGATTCCCTTAGATTCATGCACTACAAGCGGTTCCTTCAATATTTCACCAGTGTCTAAAGTTTCCTCATGAAGGAAAGGAGGTTACATTATATGTTGATCTTGAACCCTTCCATTATTGTGTAAAATCGGAGGAGAAATATACAAAAATATAGCATATACCCAACAATGACATATAATTTTATTCATTCTCATATGTTGACCCTTCCACACTACCATCAACCTCAATTAAACCAACATCAACTGAACAACCAAAAACTGAAACCAAGGTTCAAGTACTTAACAAAGGTAATGGGAATTATCATTTCAATCAAGCATTTTGTCTTAGGATGTTGCCACCAACACCCAAGGTTTATGGAGGAACTAAGGAAATAAAATACATTTAAATAGTAAAAATGATAGCCAAACCCACAATTTTTACCAAGTGGGGAGATATGAAGGATGGGGAGATATTCAAAGAAGACTTGTATTTCATGATCTACTAAGAGGAACAAGAGGAACTAGAAGAACTAGAACACCTTCTAATTGATCCTAGCAGTAAAGGCTATTAGCCAGCTAAACAAATGGGATACACAAACAAGGAAGATGGGAGCCCATTATAGTGGAACAAAGAAAAAAGAACATGGGACTAGGTTATGGTTCTATAGACATGGTTACTCCAAAAACTGGACATACCTCTTTTAAGAAAGGAGCTCATTCTACTGGCATTAAGACATTGGATATCCACCATCATCTAGAATTTGATTTACCAATTGAAGACCTATTTGAGAACTTTGACATGGGTATATTCCCTACCCATCTTAGAAAAACTATATCTAAAGACCATACTTATGAAACAAACTCCAATGCATATGAGTTGGATTCCACTAAATGTGATTCCTTCGCTTCTAGTGACGATGACCTAGATAACCGATGGGAAAATGATGCCATAGCTATATTAACCATCTAAACAAATTCTATAAGCTTTTTAGATAATGATGATAGCCTACCCCTCTACTACCCACAGTTGATAGACTGGGACCAACAACAACATACACTTGTTTTGGATCAATTCTAGAATGATGAAGCAATCACAGAGTTTATGGTACTTCGAACTAATATACCAACAAGAGATGATAAAGCAAGGTTCATCATGGAACTCAAAACATGAATCATATTTCAGTGGGGATATTGTGTCCTCTAGTTGTAAAATTGAAAAATATAATGTAAAAATCAAAATGATATTCCTTAGAGAAAACCACAATGTGGCTCTATTGGATCCTAAAAAGGAAGAAAATAAAGGATGAATCTAAAGGTGAAAACCTCTTTGATGCACATAAAGATGGGGAATTACATATCCCTATATTTAAATATCAAGAGAAGTCAACACTCCTAGTATAAGAAGTCAAATCCATCAATGTTGGTACAACAGAGAATCCAAAGATCACATACGATGCAACACCACTTGATCCTGAAGAGAAAGTAAACTTCACAACATTTATCAACAAAAAGAAGATAAAATTTGCATGGACATATGCAGACATGTTAGGACTAGATCCAAAATTAGTTGCACACCACTTATTTGCATTTCCTAGAGCTAAAACTATCAAGCAGAAACTAAGGAAAATGCATCCTCAAATAGCATTGTTGGTAAAGGTAGAACTAAAGAAAATACTAGACGTGGGCTTCATCATACCAATTGATTATCTTAAATGGATATCAAATCTAGTACCAATGTCAAATCCCACTAGGGGAATAAGGATTTTCATGGACTTCTAAGACTTGAAAAAAGCTTTCCCAAAAGATGGCTTCCCTCTTCCAAGTATTGATATGATCATGGATCTAATAGCAGGACATGAGATTCTATCATTAATGGATGGTTTCTCTGGGCATAATCAGATAAACAATCCCCTGATGATCAACATAAAAGAACATTCACTTGTGCCTAGGGGACCTTATATTGGAATGGCATGCCATTTGGTTTAAAAAATGCAGGGGCAACCTATCAACGAGTGATGAATACAATATTCCATCATATGCTACATACAACTATGGAAGACTATATGGATGGAATACTAGCGAAGTTCATCAAAAGAGAAGACCACTTGATCAACCTTGCACAAGTATTTGATAGTCTAGAATAGTATAACTTGAGACTCAACCCGAAAAAGTGTGTATTCTGAGTAACATCTGGAAAGATACTAGGGTACATAGTATCAATAATGGGAGTTGAAGTAGATCCTATGAAATTAAAATCCATATTAGAAATGCCTCCACCAAAGACATTGAAGGAGTTGAGAAGTTTACAAGGGAAGCTACAATCTAGATCAGGCGATTCATCACACAATTGGCGGATAAGTGTCATTCATTCTCCCATCTATTACATAAAGACATCATATTCAAGTGGGATGGGAGATGTGATCAAGCATTCCAAAAATTGAAAGAGTATCTACTTACTCCTCTTGTATAGATGCCACCTATTCTAGACAAAGAAATAATACTCTATGTGTCTACAACACAAGCATCATTGGGAGCTCTCCTAGCACAACTAGATGATAAGAACAAAGAAAGAGCAGTCTACTACATCAATCGAACATCGATGGGTTACGAGTTGAAGTACTCACCCATAGAAAGAGAAATTCTCTCTGTCATATTTGTGACACAAATGTTGAGACACTATATTTTAAACATAAAAGTAAAGTTGATTTCAAAGGTAGATCCATTAAAGTACCTATTAGAAAAAGAAACTCTAATAGGAAGAATTGCTAAATGGGTAATGATTTTGAGTGAGTTCAACATAGAGTATGTAGACAAGAGATCCATCAAAGGATAGATCATAGTAGACCAACTAGCTGAAGCACCAATAGAAGATCACCAACCTCTCACAATAGACTTCCCAAATGAAAGTATATTGCTAGCATAACAGACAAGCTTTTGGACCTTGTATTTTGATGAGTCCCACAACACAACTCTAGAGAAGGTATCCTATTTCTCACACCATAGGGAGATATTATGCCCAAGGCATAAAAAATTTCTTTCCCATATAAATAACATCTCAGAGTATGAAGCCCTAATCATAGGACTCAAGATGGCTATTGAATGGAGGATAAAAGATTTACAGGTCTATGGAGACTCTCAACTAGTAATAAGGCAAGTGAATGATGAGTATAAGAAAAAAGAAAACAAGCTAATTCCATATAAAAGGATAATGGATAGTTTCAAGGAATATTTTGTCACCATAACATTTGAACAGATTCCTTGGATCAACAATAGAGTAGTCACTGCCATGGCAACAATAGGTCCGCTTCTCGATATTTCACATAACATTCCTATGTATGAATTCCTTGTAAAGAAATTACTCATACTAGTGTTTGATATCTCTAAATCAGAACTAGTTTTTGTTGTTGTTGGTCCTAATTCACCATGGTACCAAGACACATTCGATCACATCCAACATGGTATCATACCACTCGACCTAACAACAACCCAAAAAGAAGACCTTTACCCATAGGACTTCCCAATTTATGATCCTAGGAGATATATTATATCGCCAAAGTTTAGATGGTATGTTAATCTGATGTCTTAACACAAAAGAAGCACAAATTACCTTACAAGAGGTACACAAAGGCATTTGTGGGTCCCACTCTAGTGGACCTAACCTAGTATAAAAATTGCTGAGGGTAGGATATTATTGGCCCTCCATGGAATAAGAATGTATTTAGTATTCTCAAAAATGTTGTCAGTGTCAATAGCACAGTGACCTTGTTCATGCACCAACAAAAGATTTGAGACCTATCACCACACCATGGCCTTTTTTGCAATGGGGATTAGACTTGGTAGGTAAGATTTCTCCTACTTCCTCTAATGAGCATATGTTTATTATTACTACAATTGAATATTTCACCAAATGGATAGAAGCAATTCCATTGACCTATTAAATCAGCATAAAAAAGATATCTAAGTTCAACTTGAATTATCTAATTTGTAGATATGAAATTCCCCAAACCATCATAACGAATAATGGAACCTAGTGACTTTTTAGTGGTTAATATTGGCCAATTGGCTAATAGTTAGAATTTGGCAACCCAAAATTGGATAATAGTTTGAGCTATAACACAACTTGAATTGCCACATTTTAACAAAGTTTTATTATAATATTATTTAAATCCCCAAAGAAATTATTTTATTAAAAAATTAACTCAAAAATTCACCACAATATTGATACATGATTAGATCATATTCTCCTAAACTTTATAAATTATAGTAGGAATCTATAATAATTCACCAATAGTATATCATAATTATTAGTTGATTTAGAGCCATGTTTCCAATATTTAGTTTCCAACATTGGTTTGCAATATAATCTAATGGCCCTTGTTGTATTCCACAAGGTAAAATATACCCACGATCCGTAATGCTCATGGAGCCCATAATTTTGGGCCTCATGAATATTATAGATCATGCATACATTTTACCTTGTAGAATAAAATGAGGGCTGCTAGACCAATGATCCAAAAGAAATTTTAGGCCCCACTCATGGGTACATTTTACCTTGCAGAATATAATGAGGACCATTAGATTATATTTTAAAACAATGGTGGCAAGTAAATATTATAGTCTACCCCTTAAACCCATTAATAATTTCCACCCTCAGGCCCCTACTTTTCCATGAGAATTATTTTTTAGATTGGATGGATTTTCCATCATAATTAATGCATTTTCCTATTATTTTCCAAGATTCGTCAAAATTTTCTACAAAATTTTAGTGATGTAAAAATCACCAATAAAATTATTTTTAAAAAAAGAAGAAAATATTCGCCAATAGAAATTATTTTTTTTCCTAAAAAAATGAAAGATTTGCCAAGATTATATATATATATATATATATATATATATATATTTAGGGGGTTTTCTTAAAGTTATCACTAATGGAACCCCATTCAAGAATAAATATGTCCAAGAAATTTGTTTCAAGTTCTCTATCTAGCATAGATTCTCCATGTCCTACTACCCCCAAGGAAACGACAATGCCATAGCATCTAACAAAAATATCCCAAAGATACTAAAGAAGAATTTAATAACACTAGCCATGATTGGAATTTGCAACTAAACCTAGACTTATGGGATTACTAAACTAGTATTCAAACACTTACAGGTGCCACACCTTTCTCCTTGGTCTACGAATTGGAAGTTGTCTTACCTATCGAAGTCAAAATCCCCTCATTGTGAATATCACTAAAAGGCATGTTCAATAATGAATAGTATCAGGTATCCAGATTATATGAGTTGGAACTCCTAGATGAAATGTGTTTGAGTGTGTTAAACCATCTTCAGGTTTATCAAAATTGGCTCAAACGAAGCTATGGTAAAAGGATAAAAAAAAAATTTAGGTTGGTGAATTGGTAGTCAAAGAGAATCAGAAGGTACAACTAAATCAATATGGAAAAAGAAAGTTTGAGCCCAACTGGTTAGGCCCATTCATCATTACAGTAGTGCTTACCAATTGGCTACTCTTGAAGGAGAACCTTTAGCTGAACCACTAAAAAACAACAACCTCAAGAATTTCAATACTTGAAGCATGTTAGAATACCCTAGGAAAAATGGTAAAAATCCAAAAAAATCAAAAAAGTTAAAAAAAGACAAAAAAATTTAAAATTAAGAAAAACAGTAAAGAGAAATAAAACATTCTTTAAGTGAAAACCACTTTGTGGCACTTCTAAAATAGGTACTATAGTGAAAAATTGGAAAATAGGTGATACGTTTGAATAAGGCCAACATCATTATCTATCAACGCTATCTAAAGCATCCACCCATTCATCCCATAATAAAACATGTGTCCAACCATGGCTTGATGATTGATTAAATATAGAACCTTGTTGCACCATCAACATCTAGAGAAGGCAGTCTTGTCTTGAGTTGGGGGAAACTTCTTGAAACAGGTAGTGGATTAGATCCTTATGCATCCCATCATGGTAAAAACCATCAAAAATAAAAAACATACAAAAAACAACAAAATCGAAACAAAGTCATAAAACATCAAAATCCCAAAAACATGCTATTCTTTTGAGTCAACACCAGTCGAACTATGTGGTCTTTGTGTGTACAACATAGGCAAGGATTATCAGTCCCTGAGGCCCTAGGTTAGCCCCCTTAGGTATCTATCGTTCTTTCTTTCAACTTAATAAAAAATTCAAAATCCAAACACATTCACAAAATAGAGAAGATCAAAATCATGCTCTTATCAAACCAAGTGAACTACGAGCCTCTGTGTGTACAATGTAGGAAAGGATTATCTTTGATGAGCCCCTGAGGCTCTAGGTCAGTTCCCTAAAACTAAGAAAAAAAAATCATAAAATTAGAAAAATCAAAAAGGTCTTACACCCATCATCACAATCTGCAATAAAATTATCCTCCATAATAAATAAATCATCATCTTCACCATTTGAAAAAACAAGATAAACAAACAAAGAAAACATCAAAAACTAGAACTTTCAAGCAAACAATCAAAAAATCTTTGATTACAAACAAACAAAAACAATGACAAAGTGTTAACTACCTATCTTTTGAAAATTCACCAACAACATCTTGAGATATGCCTTAATGGATCCATTCCTACAATAGACATGATTAACACCAGATAATAGCTTGGAACCTGTAAAAAAAATGGCAAGTAATATTGCAATATTTTTTAATATTTTTATAGTCTTATCTTTATGATTTATTTTATTGACTCATTCCTAGGATCTCTCGAGGATGTCCATAAGGATTTAGAGAAGAAGGGATGGAGGCAATTGAACATCATTTCAGTTTTTTGTTTATAAGATGTTTTTGTGATACTACTATGGAAAATACTTGCTTTATTGAGTGTATGGAGTTGTTTTAAGACAAATTGTGTTACAACAGTTTCATGTTAGGTATTTCATACCTTTGTGTGTAACTGGTTTGAAGATTTTTAACACAACTCAACCATATATTAAATTTTTATTTATATATGTTTGGTATGAGCAAGAATATTCTTTGTATGTTGAGTCAAAGTCCACGCAATGGATACAAAGTCACCTTGGTTATCAATACCCTGGTGCATAGTGTCTGTATGCTACATCAAAAATGATTGTTAAAGATATGAAGCCTCTATGCAAAGAAAAAGAAACTCATCAATAACTAATAACATCATATTTCTATCCATCATCCAACATTTCTTCTAACTAACAGCTCCATCCTACATCACAATATCATTAGTCTCATTTCCATCCTGCATTCAAGATTTTTTCAATACATATCATGATGATAATAAAGTAATAAAACATCATGTATCATGTATAATCATACATCAAAAAGATAGGATATCATTATATACATAATTAAACATCATATATCATATAGATATATCGATCATCCATCGAACCATATCATATCATATGCATATATTAGAAAAGTACAAAACATAAACATAAGCATATACATCATCATTCTTGATCATCAAATACCACATAATGAAGCTGAATCAAAAAATATATATCTCATATATACCATCATCAAAAATAAGAATGATAGGAACATCATTATGGAAACATGTGAGCTATCATAATATAAAAAATACATATGTACGAGGCCTTAGATGGGCCAATGAATATACATATAAAAGAATGTCTACAACAATGTCTCTAAAACAATGAATGTCATAATGATTAAGAATAATAATACTACTACCTGGTTGGAGGAGATGAGCTCTAAGGATCTTGGCTACAATGGGGAGAAGGATGTGGCTTATCAGCCTATCTAATGGAATGCCCACCTAGCTCGACACCCATAGAAGTACTTGACTCTTTGAAGCATGGTCACCGCTAAGCCCTAGGTACAAAGGCATCATACATAGTCTGATAATATGTAGCCTCCATCATCAATTGATCTCGCTCTGCATGGAGGCCATCACACTCTATCCTAAGTCTATCCCTCTCAGTGGTAATAACCTGCAACTATGTCTCGGCAACAAGATGACACTTAATCTTAGTGTCTCGCTCTTCCCTAAAGCCATTTGTCTCCTATCAAGTTGTATCTCTCTTCATAGTAAGTGTAACAATCTGAGCCTCCACAAACTTTCATCACACTACCTCTGTATCTCTCATAGCTATCATCTGAGCTAGCTATACTGATCCATCTCCAGGTGGTGGAGGAGGACCTGGAACTTGTCCCTAATCCTACTACATTGGATTTTCTTGTCCACCCTATCCACCATCTTGTCGAGCTTTGTCCAAATACTCAAAAAAATATGAATGCATTATTTCTCACCATGATGACCAATAATCCCTACTCTCCCCATGACCAAATCACCTATACGATCAATAAACCTTAGAGGCAACCGATGAGCCCACCACTGATCAAAATCAGGGGTAGTCCTAGGATATGCTAAACCAATAGGCCATCCCCATCCAAATGGGGCAAGTAATTTAAAATTAGCCAAGATTGCATCCTGATCTACCTATAGCCCCCATACATGAACCTCTTGAGTGGTCTTGCCAAAACGAGCCTTAGAACCATCTATAAACCGGATCTGTCTCTCGCCAAACTGACGACACATACGATCAAGTAGATATCTCTCGAACAAAGAGTGAACATGACCAATAAGCCATCTATTCTGTCTAAAAAATGGTAATTGTTCTTGGTCAACTTGTCATGCCTCACAATCCAAATATGGTCTCCATACAAAACTTGGAATATCATCTAAAACATGACACCAGTAAGGAAGTTGTCCAAGCCAAGTGTAGTGAAAAAAATTCCATAACAATAAGAATATGGATCATTTGGAGCTCGATCCAAAATACCATCAGGCCTGGTAACTGGGATGTGCTCCCAGGCCCATACATGAAGTAAACTCACACCAACAGAAATGGATCTACCTCCTTGATTGGTGACCCCATGCATATCTCTCTACAAATGCACAAGGAGACATAGGCCTCAAACATATCTAGTGCCATGCTCAAACATTTAATTTACACATACCCCAACCAACAAGAAACTAGTTGCCTCGCCTATCAAGAATGATGAACCCCATGACCAAACCACATAGAGCTAAGGAAACTGAATTTGTGCTACCAAAAAAATCAGATACATCTATCTTTGCCTCACAAACCTAAAGATGTATCACACCAAGTACTCAATGCATAACACGTGTACCCCATCAAACAAAATATATCACAAGCTCTCCATGAATAAATACACAAAGGATCCTCCACACATCCCCTAGGGTGATGGTGGCCTTTCTAGTAGGAAAATAAAATTATGAGGTCTCTAAGTGCCACCTCTCCACAAGAGCGTTCATCATCACTTTGTGACATTTGATAGTCAACATGTAGCAAATGTTTCAAAACCCAACAACATCTAAAACATCTTGCTCTAACTCCTGAAACCCAATGATCAAATCAAACAACTCTTGTGGTCGTCTCTCCCTCGACATAAGTGGATTGAGAATCACCTACAACCATTCAAACCAGGATGTTAAGAATTCCCTAGGAAAATGAAAAACGAACCTCAAATTGCACACACTGACTCAAAAGTCTATGCAAATCAAAAGTGACCACTTTTTGTTAAAAGCGGTGACCTTTTTTGGCAAGAGTGTTAAAAACAAATGAAAGAAGTGACTTTTTTGTTGAAATCATCAAACAAAGGTAAATAATTAAAAACAAAAGCAAACAACTTTCTCAAAAGCACAAAATTTTGACAAAGGTGGATAAAACATAACAAGAAAATTAGAATCAAAAATCTCAGGCAAGGGCGAAAACAAAAGTGAAAAAGTATGTGAAATGTGAACATTTTATGCAAGTGCAATAGAAAAACTCAAAAGTGCTAAAAATGATGAAAAAGAAAAGAAAACATAATCTTATCGCTATTGACTACTTTGACTTCATGCATTAATTACACAAAAATGAAAAGTCAAAAACATGAAAGGAAAGGGTACATATCAGGACACCAATGCCTGGAGGTCGTTTGAACTTGCGAACCACATCCGTGTGACATGGGGATCCTCAAATCATCACCATAGCTCCTCGACAATTGACAAATCACAAAATACAGAGGGAAGAATTTTTTGTAGGCTCAGAGTGCAAATGAGGAGTATTAAGCCCTAATTACCTATTTTAAACCTCAAAACCCTATTTTTTACCTAGGAAACATTCCTAGGTTAAAATTAGGACCTCTCGAGGACATTTGAACTATCAACAAGAGTCCTATAAGCTTAATTTTTCATCCTCTATGCATTTGAACTATAATAGAACATTGTCGCAAGCTTGACCTACAAAATAATTTATTTTGGCCAACCTCTCGAGGGGGCAGCCCAACATGCTACTCATTTCACTAGCCGTCAAGGCATATAAAAAAATTCAAATATTGATCTTAACATCGAAATATTTAAAACAAATCAACCAGTAATTTGTCTCAAAGAAGGGGAAAATGTAGACATGTAAAATTGACCTAACACTTATTTCACATCCTAAATGATATTTTCACATCATCGACATTATTACCACTTAATACCACTGCATTTCACATCAATTGCATTAAAAACCATAATTTCCTCTATTAATTAGGACTAAAAGAGGGGTAGAAATTTATTCAAACCAAAATAAAGCAGTACAAAGCAAGGGCATTACATAGCCCTACCAATCTCCACTAAGTGGGCCAACTTTTGTGACAAATTTGGGGGTAATTGACCCCTATCTACAATGTTCCAATTCTGCAAATGATCAGAAGCCCATTTGGCCAAACAATCTGCAACCCCATTCCATTCTCTAGGAATGTGACATAAAGTAACTGATCCCAAGGAAGCACATAGATTAAGAATCTATTTTATAATTACAGCCAAATGCCAACTAACATCCTCTAACTATTGTCACTTCAGCAAAGTCACCACCACTTGAGAGTCAAATTGACAAATGATTTCTCTCCACCCTGTTGGATGATGTGGTTGTGTTGCTGATATGTGGTTGTCATTGATGTCAACACTATTAGTATTGATGTCTTGAAGGCTATATATGTCGAGGATATTGAGAAAATTATAATAAATATGTTGAAGTCTGTCTGTGAAGCTATGAGGTTCAGTGTGGTGGAAATTTTAGTATGTTGGTATTCACAAGTTGCGCTTTAAAGGGTTTGTTTATGAGCCTATCTAGTTTATACTCCAAAAGTTCTAGAGGTGTGCATCAAGATTGGAGCAAGTTGTGAGTCTCTATGTTCCTACAATTATTCTATTATTGTAGATGGTGTTTCTAGAAGAAGAGAATGTAATTATGGTAATTTTAGTTGTTGCATATGCTCCTGCGATGTTCGTTGATGTTTCTAGATCGTGCTTTATTTTTGTTGCACGTTTGCATTGATCAGTGTGATCGTGATAAGAGATTTTTCCTTTGTGTGTTCGGGTTTTCATGTTCCTGGCTAACATGGTGGATCCTCGTGGATTAATTTTTGAATGTTCGACATGTTCAAGGATGTTGTGACCAACTTTGGTTGGTGCACATTGAGATTTTTTCATGAATTGGGCCAACAATTTGTATTCATTTATTCTTTTACTTTTGGCCGACAAAGTTGTTGATGAAATTCCATGAAGCGGATATATAAGAGCAATTGTTTCTTCATTTTGAAATGTGTAAAGTGTGTAATGTGAAGTGTGTGAGTGCTATGTGTGAATAGAGATCAGATCATTTGATTGCAAAGCAGAGTGTGAAGAATTTTGAGTGAAGTGTGAAGAAGTGTCTATGTGCCTAACCAGAACTGTCATTAGGCTTTTGAAGAAGCTAATTTCTTAGTTCAACCTCTTCATATGGATTTAATCTAAAAGTTTTATGTAAGACAGTGTGTCTTTTCTGAGCAATGAGCTCTAGGCAATGTGCCTAAATGCATGTGGATTCCTTATTTATTTTCCTTATACTTTTAATAGGGTATAACTTGTGGATTAACCTCCACAATGGTTTTTCCCCTAAAAAGGTTTCCACATAAAAATATTGGTGTTATGTGTGTTTTTGATGTGTTGTTGATTCATGATTTCACTATAATTTATTAGATCTGAGATTAAAGGTTAATAAGGTTAAATAAGTTTTAAATTCTGTGACAACCAATTCACCCCCCTCTCAGTTGTCTATCCTTGTTCCAACAATTGGTATCAGAGCTTGTTCCTCTGAAGAATTTTAATAGCTTGAGGTGATCCGAGATGGCATCATACAAGAAGGATAGTCCTAGATTTGATGGAACAAACTACTCTATGTAGAAGGCTAGAATGGAGTGTCATTTGAAGTGCATTGGTGAACCTTTCTAGAAGATTACAAAGAACAAATATGTTATTCCTCGGAATGGTCCCTCTACTCTTGATGAGATCAAAGAAGCTGAAACAAATATCAGGGCGATAGAAGCATTATTGAGTGCTTTGACAGATTCAGAGATGACAAATGTAATGGGTCTGAAAACAACATATGAGATCTGGAAGAAGCTGGAAAAATTGTATGAAGGAGATGCACAAGTGAAATTTACTAAGCTACAAAGTCTAAAAGGCAAGTGGGAAAACTTGAAAATGAGCGAAGATGAAAACATTATTTGTTTCATGTAAAAAGTAAATGAACTAGTGATGGGTATTCGATGTGTTGATGGAATCTTGGATGAATAAGAGATTGTAGATAAAGTGCTTAGATCATTGCCTACTTCTTAAAAAATGAAAGCTCATGCTATTGAAGAACTCAAGACAGTAACAAATGTGACAAGAGATATGATGTTTGGTAAGCTTGCTGCCTTTGAATTAAGTGAATTTGGTGAATCTACCCCTAAGATAAAATCTGCATTTAAAGCTACTATATCCAGAAGAAACCAACAGAGATATGATCCAGGAGAAAGTTCTAGAAAGACATTCAAGTATGAAGATAAGATGAAACAAATTGAAGATGAAGAAAGATAGTTAGAAGAGTTAGAAGCATTGATTGTGAAAAGAGAAGCCAGAGGTCAAGGTAAGTATAAAGGAAAGTTACCTATTAAATGTTTCTCTTGCAATAAGATAGGTCATTTTGCATCAAGGTGTCCTGAAAGATTTCCTAGGTCCAAACCAGACAAGCCTAGATTTCAAAAGAAATGATATTATGCTGAAGAAGGTGTTATTGATGATGAATCTGATAAAGAAAATGGAAATGAAGATGGATGAGTATTCATTGCTATCAAGGAAAATGGTTCGGTGTTCATTGAATCTGCTAATGATAAGAATGTTGAGAAAGATCTTGCAACCAGAATTGAAGAAAAGGATGAGTGGGTGATTGACATCGGATGCTCACATTGTATGACTGGTGACAAAAGCAAGTTTCTAAGCTTAGAGAAATATGGCAATGGTGTTGTAAGATTTGGCGACAACAATGCTAGTGTGATTTGTGGTAGAGGCACTATTTCTCTTGGTGGTAAATATGATATTGATGATTTCCTTTATGTAGAAGGATTGAAGCAAAATTTTTTGAGTGTTGGATAGATGGTCGACAAGGGATACAATCTTCAATTCAAAGATGGAAAATGCAGGATACTGGGAAGTTTTTGAAATGTAATTGCTTCAGGTACAAAGACAAAAGGTAACATTTTTCACCTGAGTGCTGCTAGTGAAAGTTGTTTAATTTCTCAAGTTGATGTAAGATGGTTGTGGCATAGGAGGTTGTGTCATGTGAATATTGATAAAATTGTCAAAGTAAGCTCCACTCAAGCAGTTAGAGATCTTCCTAAGCTAGTGAAGCCTACTAACACCATATGCAAGGAATGTCAGATGAAAAAGTAGACTAAAACTTATTTTCGGAGAAAACAACATCATTCTAATGGAGTACTGGAGTTGGTCCATACTGATCTATGTGGTCCCTCCAAAATTAGAAGTATACAAGGAGAAAGTTACTTTATGTTTCTTATTGATGATTACTCTAGGATGATATGCGTTGCTTTCTTGAGAGAAAAATATGAAGCATTAGAAAATTTCAAAAGTTTCAAAGCTATGGCCGAGAATGAGATAGGTTTGAAGATTAAATGCTTAAGGTTAGACAGAGGTGGTGAGTTCACTTCCTAGGACTTCAATTCTTTTTGTGAAGAGCATGGAATCAAGAGACAATTACCCGCTCCCCAGACTCCTCAACAAAATGAAGTTGTAGAGAGAAAGAACAAAAAAATTCTAGATGTTGCTAGAACTATGATGTTGGAAGGTAATGTTCCTCATATCTCTTGGAGAGAAGCTATAAGCATTACTATATATACTATTAATTGGATAAATGTCAATGGTAATTTTGGTAAGACTCCTTTTGAGTTGTGGTTTGGTTATAAGCCTATTGTTAAATATTTCAAAATATTTGGAAGTAGATGCTATATCAAGAGAGATGAAGATATAGGAAAGTTTGATGCTAGGATTGATGAAGGAATCTTTCTGGGTTACTCTACTAAAAGCAAGGCCTACCAATGCTATAATAGAAGATTAAGGAAAATGGTTGAAAGTGCAAATGTTAGAGTTGATGAGGACACTGCTAGATCATAAGGATATTGTCGATATGATTAAGATGACCAAAATGATAGTACTGATAATGGAAATAATGTTCACACATAATCAAGTTCAAACTGTTCTGGTGAATCAAGAGAGTCTAGAAGGAGAAGCTATTGGAAGTGCAGAAGAAAGAACAAAAGAACCAGAAGTTCAAGAGAATCCGAAAGTTTTGAGCTATGTAAAGCTAAATCATTTTGAAGATCAGATTATAGGAGATAAGAACAAAGGTGTGTAGACTAGAAGAAGAATTGCAGAATAGTATTGTCTGATTTCCAAAACTGAGCCCAACAATGTCAATGAAGTATGTAAAGATTATTATTGGATGGAAGAAATGAAGGAAGAACTGATGCAGTTAGAGAAAAATGATACATGGATTCTTGTTCCCAGACCTTAGGATAAAAATGTGATTGGAACCAAATGGGTCTTTTAGAATAAGTTGGATGAACAAGGTGAAGTGTTCAGGAATAAGGAAAGATTGGTATGTAAAGGGTACTCACAAATGGAAGGTATTGATTATGAAGAAACCTTTGCCCCTGTTGCTAGAATTGAAGCTATAAGATTGTCTCTTGCTTATGCTGCTTTTAAGAACTGCAAAGTCTATCAAATGGATGTAAAGTCAACATTTCTAAATTGTGAGCTAGAATAAGAAGTATATGTTGAGCAACTAGATGGATTTCAACTGACTAGTAAGGAAGATATGGTTTGTTGATTGAAGAAAGCATTGTAGGGAATCAAGCAAGCCCCTAGAACCTGGTATGCTAGATTGGATAAATACTTGTTGAAGCTTGGATTCAACAAAGGTATTGCTAATAGTAATCTATATTTTAATATGGATCAGGATAAAGATTTGATTATTGAAGTCTTTGTTGATGACATCATTTTTGAAGGTGATGATGACTTATGTATGAATTTTGCTGATGAAATGAAAAGTGAGTTTGAGATGTCAATGATTGGAGAGCTGAAATTCTTTTTGGGATTGCAAATTACTCAGTTGGACAATGGAATCTTTATATCTCAACCCAAATATGTAAGAGAGTTACTGAAAAGGTTTGGCATGGAAGACTCAAAGCCAGATGGTACACCCATGGTAACTAGATGCAAGTTAACACAAAATGATGATTCTCCTAGGGAAAATCAAACAAGATATAGGTCAATGATCGGTGGATTACTTTATTTGACTCAAACCAGACCAGACATCATGAATGTTGTATGTATGGTTACAAGATATCAAGTTGATCCGAAAGAAATCCCATGTGATTGCTGTGAAGATAATTTTTAGATACTTGAAAGGGACAGTTGACTTTGGTATTTGGTATCCTAAAGATGATGATCTTACCTTGAGTTCCTTTACTAATGTAGATTGGGTAGGAGATGTGGATGAAAAGAAAAGTACTAGTGGTGGTGCCTTCTTCTTGGGGAAGAAGTTGGTATCTTGGTTAAGTAAAAAGCATAATTCCATTTCCTTATCTACTGTTGAGGCAGAATATATTGTTGCTGCAAACAATTGTACTCAAGTAATATGGATGAAGTGGATGCTGAGAGATATTAGAATTGAGTATGATGAGCCTATTTCTATATTTTATGATAATTCAAGTGCCATAAACATTTCTAAGAATCCGGTGTTGCATTCCAAGACAAAACATATATCTATCAAATATCACTTTTTGAGAGACAAAGTGAGTGATGAAGAAGTTAGACTGGAGTATGTTCCTACTAAGGAATAGATTGCAGACATCTTTACTAATTCATTGCCTAAGGATAATTTTTCAGTATCTCAGAGAGAAGTTAGGGGTGATTTCCCCTCCTAATCAGAACTAAGATGCAAGTCTTTGCATTAGTCTATGCATTTACAATCATATCTTGTTTTAGATTGATGTTGTGGTGGCTGCTACTCAGGGGGAGTAGTCAGATGATTCAGATATGTGGTTCAAATCCTGTGTACCTTTGCCATTGATGTCAAAGGGAGAGAAGAGCAATGCAAAAAACTTTGTAAGAACAAAGGGGGAGAAGAGTAATGTGTAAAAGGGAAGACTGCTAGTTGTGTTGATGGTATTTTTCACATCATGTGTTTCCATCAATGCCAAAGGGGGAGATTGTTGGATGTTGTGGTTGTGTTGCTGATATGTAGTTGTCATTGATGACAAAACTATTAGAATTGATGTCTTGAAGGTTGTATATGTCAAGGATATTGAGAAAATTATAATAAATATGTTGAAGGTTGCCTATGAATCTATGAAGTTCAGTTTGGTGAAAAGTTCAGTATGTTGGTATTTAGAAGTTGTGCTTTAAAGGGTTTGTTTCTGAGCCTATCTAGTTTATACTTCAAAATTTTTAGAGGTGCGCATCAAGATTGGAGCAAGTTGTGAGTCTTTATGTTCCTACAATTATTTTGTTATTGTAGCTGGTGTTTCTAGAATAAAAAAATGTAATTCTAGTAATTTTAGTTGTTGCGTATGATCCTGTGATGTTCGTTGATGTTTCTAGATCATGAACTATCTTTGTTGCACATTCAAATTGATCAGTGTGATCGTGATCAGAGATTTTTCCTTTTTTCCTTTGTGTGTTTGGGTTTTCATGTTCTTTTTTGACATGGTGGTTGTAGCGTGTTGTGGATCCTCATGGATTAATTTTTGAATGTTTGGTGCATTCAAGGATGTTGTTTTAGGTCTTCATTATGTTGTGATTGACTTTGGTTGGTGCACATTGATATTTTTTCATGAATTTGGCTGACAGTTTGTATTCATTTATTCTTTTACTTTTGGCTGACAAAGTTGTTGATGTAATTCCATGAAGCAGATATATAAGAGCAATTGTTTCTTGATTTTTAAATGTGTAAAGTGTGTAATCTGAATTGTGTGAGTGTTATGTGCAAATAGAGATCAGATCATTCAATTGCAAAGCAGAGTGTGAAGAAGTTTGAGTGAAGTGTGAAGAAGTGTTTTAGTGCCTAACCAAAACTGTCATCAGGCTTTTGAAGAAGCTAATTTCTCAGTTCAACCTCTTCAGATGGATTTAATCTGAAAGTTTTATGTAAGATAGCATGTATTTTCTGAGCAGTGAGCTCTAGGTAGTGTGCCTAAATGCATGTGCATTCCTTATTCATTTTCCTTATACTTTTAACAGGGTATAACTTGTGGATTAACCTCCACCATGGTTTTTCCCCTAACAGGGTTTCCATGCAAAAATCTTGGTGTTATGTGTGTTTCTAGTGTGTTTTTGATTCATTCTTTCACTATTATTTATCACATCTGAGATTAAAGGTTAATAAGGTTAAATAAGTTTTAAATTTTGTGATAACTGATTCACCCCCCCTCTCAGTTGTCTATCCTTGTTTGCCAACACACCCAAGAGCATAACTGCACTCCACATAATATAAAATGGAAAGAGCCTCCATCATATTGTTAGTATGCAGACCCTTATAAAAATAAAAGATAAACTCAATGGTCTCAAAACAATTCTGCCCAACACCCCCGATTCTAGCATGACCAAGATTTCCCCGAGAAGAACCATCTGTGTTAATTTTGAACACACCCTGAGGAGGAGGAAACCAATGCCCCCTCCCTATTTATCTTCTGAAGAGGATGTTGACATCTATTTCTCATGATCTGGCTAACACCTTGTGCAACACCACATTTAAGAGGAAGGCTGAGATGAGTGCAATAGGAAACCTCACCTAGATCCACACCCTCAACCAAGTCACACTTAGCCAAAATAGTTTCTCCCAAGGAATGAAAAATTTTCCACCACAAATGTTCAACAACCAACTTCACATATTAAAAAATATTGTGATTCCTCTCCAGCCAAATATTCTAGATAATAAAGGTCAGCCCAAGAGCCCAAGTAACTTGAAGAAAATAAGTCTTAATAGGGGCCTTCCCCCATCAAGCAAAGAACTTAGCCAAAGAAGAGACATGCTAGCAAGCTTGATTCCACACACCCCACCATAAGTTCCATATCTCTTGAGAGAAGGAACACTGGAAGAAGAGATGAGAGACACATTCCTCACTGTTACAACACAAAACACACATCAAGGGACCCTGGAACCCTTGCTTGCATAAGTTATCCCAAGTAAGACACTGGTTTTGGACTACCAAACACATAAAACAATTGCACTTGGGCCAAGAAAATTTGTTCCACACATGCTTCCACCAAGGAACCTCAGTGTCCCCAAACATCTGCCTAACCAACTCTCCATAATATGCTGAAATAGAGTACTTACTAGATAAATCATTGTCACTCCTAGCCAATACATACTGCCCCTCCAAGGTATTGCATTCACACGATGTAAGAATATGAGCCAGATCTTTCCTATCCTCCTCTGACCCTCCTAGCGACCAATCCAAGGAATGATTCCATCTAATACTAGTAGCCAACCCAAGATTCTAAACAGTCTTATAATATTCAATCGTATTCCAACCTACAACAATAAAATGGTCACAAAGAGGCTGGAGGTTAGGGTAAGCGGAAAGAAGAGGAGGATGACCATCCCAAGAATCCCACCAAAAAAGAGCTTGAGAACACATATGATAGATCGAAAAAATCCCCTTCTTAACCAACTGATCACATCAAAAGTGTTAACATCCTTAAGATACTTGTGGGTGAGAATATGGGCCCAAATATGATGTTGACTAGTACACCAATGCCAATATATCTTGGCTTTCATAGCTTTCCCATTCAAAATAGCAGAACGTAAGTTGAGGCCCCCCTCCTTCTGTAGCCTACACATAGTTTCCCACTTAGCCATCTGTAAGTTATCACTACAGAGAAATTATCGTGAGAGAACATACAATTCCCTCAAGAAATACAAAGGATCCACCTAAAAATATATATATATATAAATAGGGAGAGCCTAGATAACTGACTTTAGAAGAGCCTCTCTGGCAGTAGTAGATAGCCACTGATGAGTCTAATGTGTGACCTTACTGCATAGATTATCAAGCAAATTCTACCAGGAAGATCTGGGCTGCCTACCAATAGAAAGAGGTATTCCCAGCTAGAGAAAGGGAAGAAACCCAATTTGAAACCTCAAAATATTAGCAATTCATCGTTGAATAGATTGAGGAGTATTAAAAATTAGATAGATGACTTGTGCTCATTGAATTTCCGACTTGAAGTAGCAAGGTAAATATCAAAAGCCGGTATAAAAGAAACAACTTCCTGAAGGCGAGCCCTCCCCATAAGAGTAGTGTCATCCACAAATTGAAGATAAGAGAGTTGTGGCAGCCCATTTCCCCAACACCAACCTTGGATCATGCCCTGGGAAACCCCCAAGACTTAAGAAATTTTCCTAGAACTTCAGACATAATAATAAACAGATAAGGGGAGAGAGGATCTCCTTGATGAAGGCCCTTGGCAGCCCAAAAAATATCATAAGGTTCCCCATTCATAATAACAGAAAAATATGAAGAGGTAACACAACTCATAGTCCAACTAACCCAATCTGGACTAAAACCAAAGCCTAGAAGAATTTTCTACAAAAAAATCGACTTAACTCTATCATAAGTTGTGGCCATATCCAACTTGATGAACATAGATTTCTCCTTAGAAGTCGCCATAGAATGAATGAATTCAGAGGCAACCACCACCCCACCCAAGATCTGTCTACCAACCACAAAGCCCCCTCGCTACTTAGAGATCATAGAAGGAAGATAAACTTTGAGCCTCTCCGGAACCAATTTAGTAATAATTTTGTACACTACATTACAAAGAGAAATAGGTCTAAATAATTTGAGCTAATATGCACCTTCCTTTTTAAGAATGGGAACCAGAAAAGTAGAGTTCAAGGCTTGAAGCATTTTATTATTGTGAAGAGATTCCCAAGAAACCTCTAACAAATCCAAACTTATAATATCCCAAAATTATTGAAAAAATTCAATAGGAAATCTATTTGGACTTAAAGCTTTATCCTTATTCATCCCAAAAAAAACCTCTTCCAGTCTAGACAAAGAAATCAGGTGGATGAGGAAATAATTCATCTCATTGGAGATCAAGGAGGGAATGAAAGCAAGGATCAAATTCTCCTAATCTTCTGTAGGGGGTGAATCCTCAGAAAAAAGAGTGGAATAAAACTATCTAGCCTCATGAGACAAAGCTTGCAGAGAAGATATGTGGATCACATCTACATTAACTAGAGAGGCAATAAAACTCCTATTAAGACGAGCCTACACAAAATGTTGGAAGAAATTAGTATTCATGTCCCCTTCCTGAAGCCAATCAATCCAAGCCTTTTGCTTCTAGAAAATATCCTCTTGGAGCTCCCATTCTTCCACTACTCTCACAGCCTAGGATTCCACTTTACCTAAAGCATATGAAAAACCATAATATCAAATTTGGTGAGTAATCACATCAAGTAGCGCCTGAGCATTCCTCTTCATAGCCTTTAAGTTGTCAAAATATAGCCTATTTCATCTCTTAAGGTGAAATTTGACATACTGAAGTTTCTTAACAAAGGTGTACATAATTTCACCATAAGTAGGGCCTCCATCATGCCACCACTGGGCCATAAGATCATTTAGAGAAAACTCTTGAAGCCACATAAGCTGAAACTTAAAAGGAGGATTCTTGGGAACTGTAAAAGAAGTTACTAAAAGTTGAACTGTCCAATGATCAAAACCCCTGCAATCAAGAACCTCAGAGCTAGTAACCAATCTACCACACCCAAAAAGAGGATACAAAAAATCTATCCAGCCTTTCAGATATCACTTCCTCTCCACTGCATCTATTATTCCAAGTGAATTCCCCATTGGAAGGCTTAACATCAATTAAAGCTAGAGAATCCACCTTCTCCTAAAAAATATCAAAAGTAGGCCCAAGCTGAGGCAACCCACGTCTTATCTCCTCCAAACTCGACACTAAATTAAAATCACCAGCTAAGATCCAAGGAAGATATGGAGCACAAGATCTAACATATCTTATATGAGCCCAAAGTTGGATTTTTCCACAAATATCAGTTGGGGCATAAAATTAGTAACCAAAATGGTCTCACCTATTTCCAAAGTAGATGCAACCATGGAAATAGTAGAATGATTAGAGATCCACCATAGTGGAGCAAAATTTCTTGGGTCCCAAAAAAGAGCCATACCCCCAGAGCTCCCCTAAGAACCAATGCACTAACATTGACCAAAATACCAAATACGAAAAGCACACTGAAGCATGAAATCAACTGAAAGTTTAGTCTCTTAAACACAAAATATATTTTAAGAATGGACAACAACCAAATCATGAATATCCTTTTGACGGGAGGTACTATTCAACCCCCTTACATTCCATGAGAGATCAATCATGGAGGAGATGGAGAAAAGTGAACATCAATGGGTTTAACAGACCTAGATTCTACCAAAAAATCTCTAGTACATTTAATTTTCTCAAGATCCTTCTTGCGGATACTTTTAGAAGAGTGCTCAACCAATCCCTTCATAAGGGTGCATTGTTGCACCCTCAAGGCTAGAGAAGACCCCTTGATCTTGCCAAAATCTAGCCCCTCCTTTTCCAAATCATCATCCTATATAGGACCATTCAGAGACACCAAATAATCTTGCACCCCCTATGAGAAATGGATATCAAGACCGAAACATTGTCCATGCACCACATCACAACCCATACCAATGATGGGAAAGGTCGTTTATGTTACAAATTGCATCATTTAATTTCTCATTTATCAAACTAGGTGTGTCTCAGAGCTATATACAATAAGGAGGACTCCAAAAATTGGGGGTTTTGCACTGTAAATAGTGACTTTGAATTCGGTTAGTCTCCTTCAAGAGCTTTTAGGAGCTCTCAAGAGTGCTCAGGAGCAGAACGTAGCAACTAATTTCTAAAGGCTATTCTAACTTACTCACTAACTAATGCTTATCTAGGCCTATTTTGATCCTAATGACTCGGCTCAAACGTTACCTCACTTAACTATAACTGGTTCATGGGAAGATCTTGGAAATAACTCAAATTAAATCTAAGTCTAAAATGAAGAATTAAAATTACTTGAAAAAGGAATTTTATTTATGCTTGCAGATAATGAACTTTAATCTAGAAAACAATGAATCTATTTAAGTTGCAAGAAATTAAATATTAAATCTAGAAAGCAGTAATACTATTTTTTATGAACACATTCCAATTGAGCTTTAGTTCAATCCTCACATTACTCATTATTATCAATCTCATTACAGCTATATGCATTTGAAAATAAGTACTTAATCTAATTTCCACTAACAATAATGAAATATGCAGTAAGTGATGGGACTTTGATCTATAGTAAAATGTCTTAAATTATTTGAATCACAATAAATTAATTTGAGTAAATGCAATTGCTGAACATTGATTAACAAAAATTAAAAGGCTTAACTTTAAACCAATCATAACAAAACAAAATTTAATTGAATCAAAGAACATGAAACAAGGTCACCTCCTTTGGTTGAGTGGGCCCTGCTCTTCCTCTGGTGGGACCTCTAACACAAAGATTCAAATCGACTTCTTATTTTCATTCCAATTGGCCAAAACAGGTGAGTAAAACAAAAGTACATAGTACCATAAATTACAATATTCGGAAAATATTGACTAACTCAAATTAAACCTAAGGATGGATATTTATAAGACTATCCCTTATTTTCAAATTCAAATTCATGGTGCTAGCCACAAAATTATAGAGTTCCAAACTAAATGAAATTCTAACTGAAAAGATCTAAGAGAATCTCGCTTCATCATAGCTAGAGAAGGATTTTCCAAAATCGGCAAAGGGAGCCAATCTGAAATCATAGCTGATCAATATTCATCTGGAGCTTTTAGGAGCATAATTAATGCCATGTTAAACAAAAATTTTAATAGATCCAGCTCAACAGTAAGCATTTAAGTACCTACACGAAATCCTCAAGAATAGATTGAAAACATGACAACAAATATTTCGATTTGCATAGTCATTTCATTATTAACATTACTAAAAGAAATACATTTAATGCCAAATACCACATCTAATATATCTTCCAATTAGTCAAGTATAAGATGAAACAAGCAAACATTTAAACATATACTCTACCGCCATAATAGTTAATTAATAGTATAATTGAGTATTTGAGTTTATAAAAAGATTAATTAAAACATCATTTTCAGGCTCTCATCATTTCTCCCCCTCCTGATGTCAACCATGTCCTCATGGTTGAGGATCTAGTGAATCCTTTTTCTTATCCACTAACCAAGCAATTATGTTAGCCAGATCAACATCCTGCAACACATACTCTAAGATTTTCCTGGGACAAGCATAACCATTCATCTTTTCAATTGTTGTCATCCATTCTCTTATATTTTCTCCTATGAATTATGGTGATGCATCCAATGTTGGTGATGTCATTATGATCAAAGGAGGTCTGAACCTCATTCCAATCCACTTGGTTTGTTGTTCTTCAATAACATCTATCATAGTTCTAGTTCTTACCTTGGTGAGACTCCAAGTGATGTTCCTTGGTGAAATAGGCTCTCTCCTTCTTAGTGGTGGTGGAATATTTCTGAATCTATCACTTGTTGCACTTAGAGCCCTATGTGGAAGATGATATTGAATTTTCTTAAAAAATTGAATCCTCTCATACATGTTTTGTCTTATAAGCAGGTACTACATTTTTTGACATGGAAAAGTACCTGAACTAAGCTCGAAAAGGTCTTGACCAAGGGGTCTCATTCCTCATAGGCAGTCCCATTTTTATTTGTGCCTCCTTATACTGAGTTTCTCTATGTTCCCATTCTACTTAGATTTTCAATAATGAAACAAAAGACCTTATCTGCAACTCTCCTATGAAAAAATTAAGAAAATATTGTGGAAAGTTACCAGGGAGAAAGCCATGCTGAAAATACTCACACATTTGATTTTGAATAATAGGATGACTAGTGAAGAAATCTTCAAGAAATTCCTTGTCATACTCATAATCAATTTTCCTTTTGAGTACCAGCTGGTTAATTTTCCACTAGAGGAATCTCTCTCTCAAGAAGAGTGCATATGAATCTAAAGGTTTCCTCATTGGCAATTCATTGCAGAAGATAATTCCACCATTTGTTGAAATCTATCATTCATTTCATCTCTCTTTTTCTAACTGTTGGTTTTGACTGCTTAATTGATCATTCTCACGTTTAAGCTTTAATGAAGTTAAAGAAATGTATTTGCTTGGAGTAGATGAGGTGAAACCCTCATGTGACTGTAACATATTAGATTGTTGTCTTAGCTAGTCTTCTTTTTGTTGCAATTCTGCCTTTAGTTTTCTTATCTTTTCAGCACTGAACCTTGTTGTTTCTTCTACTTGAGCCAATTCTTGTGCATTAACCTTCTATAAGGTCCTTTTTGTTTCACTTAATTGTCCTTGCAAAGCACTTTCTTTTTCAGCCATCTCATTTTCTAATTGATCTGTTTTATTCATAGAGTTCTGCAACTCTTCTTCCTTTCTTTTCAATTTTTCCTCAAGAAATTCTATTCTTCTTCTCTCTTCCTTCAATTCCATTTGTATCCTTCATATGACCATAACCTTTGCTATCTCATCATCTTCCTCTGATTCTTCTTCTTCCTGAAATTGTAGAGATTATTTTGGTTCATTTATTGGCTCTTTTCCTTTTCTTCTCTCAACAGTCAGGGATGGTGAAGGAGATTGTCCAGCCTCTCCATCCTCATATTCTTTAGAGGCTTCTCTTTCTTCTAACTTTGTGTTATATTTTTCAGCACAATCAAAAGACTCTCTCACATGCATTCTTTCAAGAGACAAAATTGGGGCTTCAGGAGGTCTATGAGTTTGTTCAAGGGAGTGCACTTGTGTTTGGACTTCCTCATGGAATTCAAAAATCTCTTGATGGGTTTCACAAACAAGGGTTTCTTCAGGAGTTGACACAATATTTTCAACAGTGTTAGGGCTTCCCTCAGCTGATTCATTCTTTCTCTTTTTGGAAGAAGTAAGAGTTATCCTAATAGACTCCTATAGTTTTCTCTTTTTCTTACCCTTTTTCTGTTTTTCCCTAGAAGATTCTCCCTTTTCTAATTTTACCCTTTTTGTTGCGGGCCTATTTTTGGGTTTTCCTTTTTTCTTCTCAACAGGTGTAGACAAAAACTCAAGCCACCATTTTTTACCAACTTATTTCTTCAATAAATGGTGTTTAATTATCAAGTGACTCAAACCATGATACCTTATTGAAGATTCACCTCTAGATTTCACCCCAGATATCATTGAGGAAATTTGGGAGAAGAGAAATGCAGGTAAATTGGTATTGGCAGAGGGTTTTGTGTTCCCATACCTCAAATCTATCAATAATCACATTCCTAGCCCTAATACAAATCCATATTGTCCCTCGCATGTGAAGAACTTCTTTAGCCAAGTGACATCAGTCTTCCAAGGCTCATCCAAACTATTGCGGGAAATTCCTCTTTGGTCTCCTTTGTACAGAAGAATCTTAGGCTTCTTTTCAAGTTCTTGATGAAATTCTACCACCAACTTCTCATATTTTACATGGCCTTTTTCAACTAGCTTCCCTTCAGCAAGAATTCCTAATATTTTACTTATTATTTCTGGGGTAACCTCAATTACCTCATCTCTGACCCTTGTGACATTCACATGGAAATTCCTTACAAATTCTTCAACCAATTCTTGTTTAAATCCTTCATACTTTAGGATAAAATCTAACCATCTAACTTCTCTCCACAACCTTTTCGTTTTTAGGTCCAGAATAAAATTCTTAGGCTCAACATTTCTCTTGTTCCCCATCTTGCTTACCTCTACAACTTTGATAGAGAAAAATTCTACCTTAATTAAGCAAAAATAAAAATGAGCATTTTTTTCAACTACAACAAATTTTAAGAAACCTCGCGTCAATCAACACATGTTGTTATTTATTTCATTTATTCCTTTAGATGATTTGTACACCACCACCTTGTACCTTTAATTTATGATTCATAAAGTTGGTGGCAGGGTTGACATCAGTAAATTTATTGATGTTGATGTCAGACAACTCAACATCACTTGGCATTACTATAGTAGTCTTTTCAAAGTCACTTCTCAATCTCCCCAACAGATTTGAAATGATTAAAGTTATTTATTACAAAATTAATAGCTATTTGGGTGGAGAGTTCTATGCTAAGTATTCACTTTATTTCAAATCATAATTACTAAATCAAAAAATGATATTCAAAAATGATATATACAATAAATGTGTACCTTTCAATTAATGCAAAAGTTAATTCAAGCGTGATAACTAACTCAATTGGCATTTAATTCAAATGAGTCAATTAAAAGAAGCCCAAAATTAATGTGAAGGTTATTATTGAAAACTTAAGATATCTTTAGGAGTCATCAGGATCCATCAAGAGAAAACTGAAGTTTATCCAGGAAGACCACCATTTCTGGTTTTCAACCATTCCTTCATTTTTTATTTTCTTTTCTAATTTCTTATTTTATTTTCATTTTTTTCCGAGAGATAAATCACCATTGTTGGTTTTTAATTTATCCCCTTTATTCAAAAGGTAAACCTCCATTTGCTGGTTTTCAATCTACCTTTTGTTCATGCCTTTCTTCAAAAGGTTACTTAGGAACACATTTCCCCAGGGAAGAAATATCTTCCATCAAAAAATGTTCTATTTTGTGCTACAACTCTGATAAGAATTCTTCTCTTGATGCAGGTTTATGGTATATCTTCAGTCTATGACCATTAACTAGCATAACTCTTCTCTCTCCATCAATTGGTACCAACTGCACTACTCCATTTTCAAAGACTTGGTCAATTTCATATGGTCCCATCCATCTTGTATGGAACTTTCCTTTAAACTCATGAAATCTGGAATCAAACAATAGTGCCCAGTGTCCCTTCTTGAATTTTCTGGTTACAATATGTTTGTCATGCCACTCTTTTCTTTGTTTCTGAATCATCTATGTATGTTGCAGAGCTTCCATTCTCATCTTATCTAACTGGTTTAGTTGTAAAACTCTATTTTTTTCTACTTTTGACAAGTCAATGCCAACATCCAATGTTATCCTTAATGTCTACAACTCAAACTCGATTGGCATGACTGGAGTCTTCCCATACACTAGTTCATATGGAGAGAAACCAGTAGTAGTCTTCTAGGTTGTATTATACACCCAGAATGCTTCATCTAAATTGTCTGCCCAATCTATTTTCCTTAATGAAACAGTCTTTGTCAAAATGTTTTCCAATTCCTAGTTGGTGATTTCCACTTACCCATTTTCCTGTGGATGATATGGGGTGGAATTTCTATGTGTCACTTCATATTTTAGCATGAAAGCTTCCATCATTGTAGACATGAACTGCGGTCCTTGATCAAAAACTATCTCCTTTGGTGCACTAAATCTTTACAGAATACGCTTGTATAGAAAATCAGCCACCTTGTCCTCTCTTATTGTTGGTAAAGCTTTTACTTCAGCCCACTTTGCGAAATAATCTATACAAACCAAAATATAGTGTTGTCCCTTGGAAGGTGGATCAATAGGTCCTACAAAATCAATCCCCCACTTTTCGAATGGTTCTAGAGCTATTTGAGGTTGTAATGGCATCTCCATTGTTGGTGTACATCTTCCCATGAGCTAGCACTCATCACAATATTTAATAAATAATGAAACATCCTTTGTCATAGTTAGCTAGAAATAACTAGCTCCTAAAAGCTTATGAACAATCCTAATCAGAGAATAATGTCCTCCTTCTGGATCATGATGACAAGCATGCACAACGTCATAGACATATATCTCAACAACACACCTATAAAGAAAATGATCAAGATACATCTTAAGTAAAAAACCATTAATCCATTGAAATCTAGAACTTTCACGAATTAACCTTTTTTTATGATTAAGATTGAAATGATTGGGGCACTTCCCTGTTACAAGGTAATTTGCAAGATCAAAAAACCATGGAGGATGTATTGATATTGCAAATAAATGTTCATCTAGAAATGTATCATCAACTGGATCTTGATCACCATGCAAAACAGTTCTTGAAAGGAAATCAGCAACAACATTATCCTTGCTAGGTTTATCTATTATAGTTACATCAAATTCTGCAACAAAAATAACCATCTTATGATCTATCCACCCACCATAGCCTTGTTCATCAGATATCTAATAGTAGCATGGTCTGTGTGAATGAATATTTTATAACCTGTAATATAATGTATTAACTTATTAATTGCATATATCACAGCCAAAAATTCTTTTTTAGTGGTTTTATAGTTTCTTTCTGTAGGATTTAGATTTTTTCTAACATAATAGATTGCATGCATTGCATCATTATCATCTTTTTTTCCTAAAACTTCACCAATTGCAAAATTAGAAGCATCAATATGGATATGAAATGGAACTTCCCATACAAGTCCTTTAATGATTGGAGAAGTTGTTAAGGCATGTTTAAGTTTTTCAAAAGATTGTTGGAAATCATCTATCCATAAGAATTATGCATCTTTCTTCTATAAATCTTCTATAATACCCAACATGCCAAAGAAAACTATGAGCACCAGTTTGATTTGTTGGGATTTCTATCTTTTGAATAATTTCAACTTTCTTAGGGTCAACTTTAATTCAATGTTTAGAAATATGATGTCCAAGAACAATTCCTTTTGTCATGATAAGGGAACAGTTTTCATGGTTTAAAGATAGCCTATGGTCTTTACAACTTTGAAAAATTTTGTTTAAACTTTCAAGCGCATCCTGAAATGTTTGTGCATGGACTGTGAAATCATCCATATACACTTCTACACATGAGGTGGTTAAATTATTAAAGATAGCTAAAATAACTCTCTAAAAAGTGGTTGGTGCATTACATAGCCAAAATGGTAAAACTATGTAAGCATATGTCACCCAAGGACATGTGAACATAGTCTTATCTTGGTGTTCAAGAGCCACTTGGATCTAGTTGTATCCACTAAAACCATCCAAGAAAGAGAAATAACTAGTACCAACAAGGTTATCAAGTACCTAATCAATGAATGGTAAAGGAAAATGATCCTTCTTGGTGGCTTTGTTTAATTATCTACAATCAATATATGCATGCCACTTACCATTGTTCTTTGTAACAATAACTGATGAGGAAACCCATTGACTATCAAATATTGGATAAATGAATCCTACTTTTAGCAGTTTTTTTATTTCTTGCTTGACAAGGTCTCTCAAAATAGGATTGATCCTCCTTTGACCCTGCCTCACTAGCTTAACATATTTTGTGTAAATATGATGTGTGCAAATAGAAGGATGGATTCCTCTCATGTCCACATATTCCTATGCAAATGCTTCAGTGTGATTCTCTAAAGTTTTCTTCAATTTCTCTTCCTATGAGGAGGACAAGGATGAACTAATGAAGAGAATTTTATCTCTTGCTACCATAATTTCCTTGGTTTCATTTTTAGTATCAAGTGGTTCCCCTAAAAGTGTATTCAAAGGACATGGATGGGAATTTTTTTGATGCGTGATTCCATGGCAGTCCTTTTCTTTGACTTGTTCAATCTTTTCAGGATTAAGACCTTGTCCTTCACATTCCTCTACATGTTCCATTAAAGTAACCATTACCAACTCCAAAATACCATCCCCTTCAAACTCCATATCCTCATCAAACCAAGGCTAAGTATTAGATTCAATTGATGGTTGAGCAGGAGGATATAGTGATAATTCTTTCTATTTTTTTCCATTAGAAATTATCATGCTACCTAATCTACACTCTATCAATGTTGTTGTTGTGGCCAACCATGGTTTGCCTAAGATAATTGGATATCTAGAATCCTTCTTTCTAGCTTTAAGGACTAAAAAGTCAACTGGATAGTCCCATGTTTCAATGGTAACCATGAAATCTTCAAGAACACCTTCAAGTTTAGTAGTAGATTGATCTTCCAACTATAAAACAATTGTTGTGGGCCGAATCCTTGTCATACCCAACATTTCAACAGTGTCTAAGGTGATAACATTGATAGTTTCTCCTAGATCAATTAGCACATTGGTTATCTCAATTCCTCCTATACTCAAAGTTTTTACAGGACTACTAGGATCATTATGTTTTTGAGGAAGTAGCCTTCCTGACAATACATCAGTGAGTTTGGTCCCTATTTGAATGGTAGGAGGTAATTTCTTCTTCCTACCTAGAGTTTTCACAAAAAGAGACTTAACCAATTGATTTATTTTTGGTATATCTTTAATATCATGTAACAATGGTATCTCAATGTTAATATTTTTCAATTCATATAGAATTTGAGAGTCAACCACATTCATATAATTAGGTTGGGAGTTGTTAGGAGCAATTTGTTCTATTTTCAAACGCTCTGGGTAGGTTGCCTGATTAACTTTTTGATCATTAGCAGAGTTTTTATTTTCCTTTAAATTATCTTTTTCATTTTCCTTGCCCTCCCAATCTTTAACAATTGGTATGGGTGGCACATTTCAGCTTCTTAACTGAATATAATTGGCATGAATGGAGTTCACGGTAGGCATATTTGCATCAGAGCAATTATTTTTCAGATTTTGGAATAGGTTATGTTGGAATTTGAGGATGGTTTAATTGTTCATGGGTAGGATTAGAACCATGTGGTAATTTTTGTGATTATCCCCAAGGATGCCTTGGTCCCTAATTTTTGCATGGCTGGAATTGCGTTTGGTTTTGTTGCCACTATGATTGATTTTGTTTCCATTGTGGCCGATTTGATTGCCACTGTGGTTGGTTCCTCTGGGGATTCATCCATTCAAGTTGACCCCAAAATGTAGGTGGTGGTTGTGGTTGAAAGGGAGGATTCCATTAATTTGCATTTGGCCAAGGGTTCTGATTCCAATTAGTTTTAGGACCATACTACCCCTGATTAGCATTATATCCAATATTCTAAGATCTCTGCCCAACATAGTTAATTTCTTCCTCTACCATAGGTGGTTACTTCAAATGATTTTTAATCTCAGATAAAAGGATACAAGAACTTGTTGCATGATGTTTCTCACATATCTCAAAAATGTCAACTTGATTCAATGGACACTCTCTCAAAAGATGTTTCCCTCTACATTTGGAACAATAAATGGATAATGGCTCAGTAGTCTTTTTATCTCCTTGCATATTGAGATGAAAGAGTAAATCAATTTTCAAATTAGAAATTTCCTCCATTACTTGAGACACATCAGTGGTGAGAGCTTTGTTTCTTTGGGAGCCTCTAGACCCTACTTTGGTCCTAGAGTAGTTTCTACATATTTCAACAATAGCTTCTAAAGAAAGCTTATTGATATCTCTTTTTCCCATAAGATTCAAGGACTCCCTAGAGTCATCACCAATTCCCTTTAGGAAAATTTTCTTACTAATTTCATTATCCAACCCATTACCACATATTTTGTGCACAAACTAAAATCTATCAGCATAATCCTCTAAACTTTCATCTTCCAATTATCTCATTCAAAATAATTCCTCTTTCCTATCTCTTACTTTGCAGTAATCTTGGTATTTGTCCAAAAACTCAGTTTCCATCTATTGCCAAGTTGAGATTGAATCTACACCTAAACCCATGAACCATCATAAGGCTGACTCCTTTAAGGTAGAAGGAAATAATTTCAACTTCTGGTTATCAGTTGTATAATCATAGGTCTGGCACAAAACCTTAAACTCAAAGAGAAATTGGTCAGGATCCTCAGAAGTCTTTCCCCTAAAAGTAGGTAAAATTGAAGGTGAAATATTCTTCATAGGAGGCTCATCACATTCTCTATTCAGATTAATAGGATAGGGAAAATTCCTATTTGGTGGGGGATCATTTCCTGGTTGTTCACCCATTTCTTCTTCTTGATTTTGTTCTAGATTTTATTCTTGATTTTCAATCTGATGTTGTAAAATTTATTGTTCTTAATCAAAATCAATATTCCGTGGAAGAAATCTTCCTAGATGATCTCTAGCTCATCTCATCCACAAAATAAATTTTCTCCCTTACCAACACTAAGGCTTCAAACTTAACAGTCAAATCTTTAATGTTCCCCGATAACGACACCAAAAATGATGGGAACGGTTGTTGATGTCACAACTTGCATCATTTAATTTCTCATTTATCGAATCGAGTGAGTCTCAAAGCTATATACGATAAGGAGGACTCCAAAAATTGGGGGTTTTGCACTATAAACAATGACTTTGATTTCGGTCAGTCTCCTTTAGGAGCTCTTAGGAGTGCTCAGGATCAAAACGTAGCAACTAATTTCTAAAGGCTATTCTAACTTATTGGCTAACTAATGCTTATATAGGCCTATTTTGATCCTAATGACTCAACTCAGACGTTACCTCGCTTAATTGTAATTGGTTCATGGGAAGATCTAGGAAATAACTCAAATTAACTCTAAGTCTAAAATACATAATTAAAATTACTTGAAAGAGGAAGTCTATTTATGCTTGCAAATAATGAACTTTAATCTAGAAAGTAGTGAATCTACTTAAGTTGCGAGAAATTAAACATTAAATATAGAAAGCAATAATACTAATTCCCATGAACGTATTCCAATTGAGCTTCAGTTCAATCCTCACATTAGTCATTATTATCAATCTCATTACAACTATATGCATTTGAAAATAAGTACTTAATCTAATTTCTACTAACAATAATGAAATCTATAGTAAGTGATGGGACTCTGATCTATAGTAAAACATCTTAACTTATTTGAATCACAATAAATTAATCTGATTAAATGCAATTATTGAACATTGATTAATAGAAATTAAAATGCCTAACTTTAAACCAATCATAACAAAACAAAATTTAACTAAATCAAAGAATATGAAATAGGGTCACCTCCTTCAGTAGAGTGGGCCCTACTCTTCCTTTGGTGGGACCTCTAACATAAATATTTAGATCAACTTCTTATTTTCATTCCAATTGGCCAAAATAGGTGAGTAAAACAAAAGTACATAGTACCAAAAATTACAATATTCAACAAAAGATCGACTAACTCAAATTAAACCTAAGGATGGATATTTATAAGAATATCCCTTCTTTTCAAATTCAAATTCATGGTGCTAGCTGCCAAATTATAGAGTGCCAAACTAAATGAAAGTCTAACTCAAACTATCCAAGATAATTTCGCTTCATCACAATTGGAGCAGCAGTTTCCAAATTGACAAAGGGAGCCAATCCAAAATCATAGGAGATCAATATTCATCTAGGGATTTCAAGAGCCTAATTAACACCATGTTGTCAAACAAAAATTTTAACAAATAAAACTCAACAGTAAGCATTTAAGTACCTGCACAAAATCCTCAAGAATAGATTACAAACATGACAACAGATATTTCAATTTGCATAGTCATTTCATTATTAACATCACTAAAAGAAACTCATTTAATGCAAAATACCACATCTAATATATCTTCCAATTAGTTAAGTATAAGATGAAACAAGAAAACATTTAAACATATAATCTACTGCCATAATAGTTAATTAATATTATAATTGAGTCTTTGATTCTATAAAAAGATTAATTAAAATGACATTTTCAGGCACTCATCAACCAACAACACCAGAAGGCACATCCACTTGGATTCCTTCCTTGAAGATTGAAGTGTCCAACACCTCAAACCAATTAAAGTCTTCTTTAGTCTACCTATTCTTCAAAGATCTCTTTTGAACATGACCCTTAGCCTGAGGCTTAATAGGCACAAAGCCATCCTTAGTCGAACCACCCTCCATCATGGAATATTTCCCTTTATCCTCCTTAACAACTTTTGGTACCAATCACAAAGGGGAGGTATAAGAAGGAGAAACTTTATTAATCCTAGGACATTGCTTCTGAAGATGTCCATACTCATGAAAAATACAACAATGAAAAGGAACGGATTCATAATCAAGTTGTTGAACCCAAGATAAATGACCAAGACAAATTTCTAGAGAGTCTGGTAAGGGATTGTTCAAATCTATCTCCACACAGATTCGAGCAAAAGAAATAACCTTTTTTTCAAGGGTTTGTTGAGAAAATACAATAGGCTTACCAAGAAGAGTAGCAATCCATTGAAGAATATCTTCTATAGAAAACTCCAAAGGAAGCCATGGTAGATGAACCCAAACAGAACCCTCAACAAAAAGTATTCAGCTGAATTAAAACCCATATGCCAGGGTTTGCTAAATAAACCAACATGATTATAAAAGTAGGGCCCTCCCTCAAAAACTTGATTCCTATAAGCCATATTGGAGAAAATGGCCACAAAGTAATTGTTTGCAGCCACCATAAGCTCCATGTCTCCCTCAACCTACCATGAATTCCTAATCCAAGCATCCAAAGCTGATAAAGGTATACGGATCCCAAGAAATTTGCAAATAAGAGCATGTAAACTACAATAAGAGACATCATCAACAATAGATTCAAGAGAAATGGCCAAAACTAGCCTATCCTATCTTCTAGGAAAACAACCATTCACTTTCTTCAATTTAGGGCCCTCCCCCACATAAAATGACTCTGACTATTGAGATTTCAAACCTGAAGAAGAGCCATTGTGAGGCACACCACATCTAGCCACCACCAAAATGTAATAGACCTGATCCTCCACCATAATCCAAACAAAAGGACACAACAAAATCCTTACCCACCAGACAACAAATAACCCCACCCCTGAAAGTCGAAAAAACCCACCCTCGAACGCAAAAAATACCCAAACCCCACCCTTGAAAGTAGAAAATATTTGAAGACCCCACCCCCCACGAGCAACAAAAGACCTCCACAAGCTAAAACCGACACCCATAGCCCCACACTCATCCAGTCACAAGCATGCAACATAAACTGAAAGCATGTAGACCCAACCTCAATGGTTGTGGGCTTGCACCAAGTGACTACAAAAAATAGTTTCTCTCATCGCTCTCTCGCAACCACCATGCAAATTATTTCCTCTATTAATTGAATAATATTACATTATTTAATTAATTCACTTTTTCATCACTTTTGACTAGTTAGATAAATTTTATTTATTTAATAAAGTCCTAATCTAACTTTATTCCTTTGGATTAATTAAATAACTTCAATTATTTAATTATCTCACTAATTTACCCTATTCCCCTAAATAAATTAAATTATTAATACTTAATAGTTTAATTAAACCACTTTCCCCAAAACATGAATAATTAAATAAATTATTCAAAACATCATAAAAAAGGTCCAACAAACGGATAAAACTTTGTTTGCAAAAGTCAAACATGAATTTCATGTTCAACTCAAAAAGTATTAATTAATTACCCTCACCCACTTTTATGATTGAGAAAATTATGAACCACTGATTACTCACTCTGATTGGTTGATTGATCCCTCTATTTCTAACCAATCCATCTATTCTTCAATTCCATAGATTATTCAATCTATTTCCTCAACTCAATTGAATGCTCAAATGACTTCTTCAATCATACTAATTACATAATCACAATCCACTAATTATTCCTATCTATTTTCTCTCAACATCTTTCAACCTTTGATTAGGATATTCTACTATGTGATCTCGAGCATTCATTTTGAAACACAAATTCTATATAACAATCATCTTTCTTCTAAAAAATGATCGAAGAATCAACATATTTTACACAATGAAGTAATGCCAAAATCATAATCGATCTTTTGACAATCTTTACACACATTTTCAATCAACGAAATTGCACAACCTTGAAGCTTTTGCATGCATAAATGGACGCTTCACATTAATACAACAAACAATCCAACATCTTTGCGAGCACACTTCGACATGGGATGGTAAAGCTACATTGTATTGAATTCATTGTTGTTGTTTTGTTTCAAATAATTTTGTGAATTCATTTTTATTTGTAGTTTCATTTTGTGAGTAATGGGTATGAATCTTAGCTTTTGTTTGGATTAGATTAGTTTCAATTCAATCATTTTTTGATCTCTTAACGTCATATCGATTGCCCCCTTACACAACTCTATATTTCAAAATATCTGTACTATTAATACATTGGGTTCACCAAAATGATATGGTGGAAAAATGAAACCCTAGGAATTCACCTTAGGATTTGAAGGGCTTTTCCATGTGGGCCTATATCATTAAAATCCAAGCTCAACTAGGATATGAGATTGACTTGCAACTTGAAAGGTGATTCAATCAACCCTAGGATTTGAATTTGGGAACTTTAGAATGGATTTTATATGAAATACAATGATATGAATAACTAATTGTGAAAATGCACTATTCTAATACAAATACAAAAAAACCAAAAATTGACAGTCAAATTTAAGGACCAACAATGAAAACAACAAACATGTTTTCACCTATAGTTTAAATATGAGACGATTCTAGGTGGAATAGGGCATACGAATGTCCTAGCATGGGTGTCTAAAACCTAAATATAATTTTACAGTCCTTAGGTACCTAATATGTAGCTTCTCTCTTCCAAATCCTATTGTCAGATCTTTGTCTCTTGTCGAGATATTGTAGTTTTTAGATCTTGTCAAGTTGTAGGGTTTGAATGCATGAATGAGTGAGTTGTCTTCAAATATTCCTTTAATTCTCTTCATATATGTACCTAAACATTCAAAAGGAGAGGAAGGGTTTTACCATATAGGGGCTTGACTTATTCAAAACCTGTGTTGGTGTTTCCACCTCCACAATGGAAAAAATTGATGATAGAGAGCTTATCCTTTTGAGGTATGGAGGTTAAAATGATAAATGAATGATGAATAAAAAATAGACTACAACTCACCACTCAAATATTATTTCCTTGAAGGACTGAATTCATGCACATATCCTCATGTTTTATTGTAATTTGGCTTGAATTTATTTGAAGATCTACAAGTGTTAGTCCTCACAAGAAAAATGTATGCATAAACATGAAAAAACTCACATAAAACTTGACATAATGCTTCAATGTTGAAATATTGAAATACATCTCTAATTTTTTCTCGTGACTGCTCTTGAATTGATCTTGAAGTATAATAATTTGTGTTCACAATGCTTGATAATAGATGTCTCTACTTCTTACTAATTATACCTCAAATGATGAAATGACTAGGTATTTATATGAAATTTCTCTAATTTCTAAAAAAATAAATCCCAATGGCTAACAATAAGAATTTGAATTTCAAATATTTAATTACTACTGCCAAAACTTTAAATTTTGGGGCCACATTAATGGGACTAGGGTGCAAGGACACCCTAGTCCAAATCCCTTAATCTTTGGGATCCAAAGTGCTAGGAGAAAAATATTAAATGTATGCTTGGGTCTTGCACATTTAATTTCTTGATAATTGTTAAGACGGGCCATAAAATGTATACTTTGGAAATTAGGAGCACAATTAGGCCCAATCACTTAGGGGGGAGAAAACATAGTGTGAAATTTTCAAGGGTGATAATTTACGATGCTAAAATTGTTATGAGAAGTAGAAACATGAACCTTATCAAGTTGCTGTCTCAAATATACAACTCTCTTCTTTGATCTTCTGCTGGATGCAATTGGAGAGTAAGGATGATTTACCCCACAAAACTCTTCTCCTTACCAATTCATCAAGTTTGTCTCATTTTTTGTTTATTATTGAGGGCCTCCTTGATGCAATTTTATATAATGTTTATGACAGTCCTTGGGACCCCCCATCATTTCAACCTTTAGTAGAAGATTACAACCTATGGTAGTATAGTAGGCCTTTGCTCGCATGAGGTGCGTACCTGAAGAACTAGCTAGGTATTAGTGTCGACTATCTATCACTATTGGAATAACCATAAAATTGACTTCATATTCCAACATTTTACACCACCAAGTCCTGGTTACTTGCTCCATTAAAGCATGTAGCTTGATTATGTGGTTGGTTGCATGTGAATCACCATTATTCTTGTGCCAAATTGTTTTGGACATGCACAAGTTCCCTTGAAGTACTTGCATCATTGGGGTTGCGGGCATGGAAAGGTCTTGCATTAATAGCCTCCCTTTGGCCTTGGGAATTTGATTGATATGGATTCCTATTGGGTTGATTGGGTTGGTATGGAGCCTGATAGGGAGCTTGATAAGGTTTGTAACTTTGATTTTTTTGCCTCTTAAGGTTCACTACTTCATTTCCAAATATTTGGAGGCCTTTTTATCTCTTTGAGTTCAAAATATGGTGTTGGGACAACCTTTTCTTGGGTAGGTATTTGACTGATTACATCTAGCAAAAGTGAAATTGTAGGTATTTGAGTTTTTATAAGGGGCTATATTTATGTAAAAATGAGAATTATAGGCCTAGGAGAAATCTTACCCAATTGTATAAAGTTATTTTAATCTCTAATAGTAACCTTATATGCATTTTAGAGTGTTTCTCCACCCATTGATGAATCATTACCGATATATCACTATTTAATGCTCTCATGAAATATAGAAGTACATACTTAGTTTTTGATAAAGTAAGCAACATTTATAGGGTGTTGTACCCTACACAATGAGCCTCAAGGGCCAAAAAAAAGATCAAGTCCATAAAAATAATTGAAAGAAAAAAAAAGATAGGAAGAACAAAACAACAACACATCGACCACAGACAAACAACATAGACCCAAGCAACAACTAACTAGCATTGTCCTAGTTTTTGAATAGGAGGTCCACAGCATCATCCCTAACCCATTCTTGATTCTCTTGGGCATTATATAGCTCTTCTTTGATCACCATGGATAGGGTGCTAGTCACAAAATGACCCAGCTTCATTGTGAAGCGGGCCAGGCCTCTGAATCTTTTATCAAGCGTGTCCATCTTCTTTTTCAGTGCACAAAGCTCCTCACCATCATCCATAGTCTTTGGATCCTCACTAGGCTCAGCTTCCAGAGGGTGTGAAGACTAAGAGGTCGAGTTCTCTTTTAGAATGTTGCTATTTTCTAGGATAGAAAGGGGCCCTTCCACATTTTCTTCCTCTTCCTCCTCGGTCTCATCTTCCTTATAATCCTTGTTGTTTTTCTGCTCCTCCTTCGAGTCCTCAATAATCTGCCTTTTTGTTGTTGTTTTTTCCAATCTCCTAGACCTTTGGATGGTAGTCTCCCCTCTAGTCATGATCGTGGCCTCCACAACCATGTCACCTTTAGAATCTTTCCCCACAATATTCTTCCATTTTCCCTCTTTCACCATCGGCTCCAACAATCCTCTTTTTATCATCTTTTCCTTTTTTCTTTGAGTTGGCTCTATAACCAGACTTGGCCGGGGTGGCCTTGAGTTCAAACAGGCTGGCCGCGGTACTAGTTTGTGCATAACCCGCACCGCCCTTAATTTTTTTAGCAACATGTTTGGGTTTGGGGTTTTCAGCAGCACCCAGGTTGGGTTTTCTAGAAGGGCTTTTTTATTCAGCAGGGGAGATATTAGCGATAGCCAGGGGTTCAATCTCATCAATACAGATAACAAAGATGGCTCTAGGAGGACATAAGGCCAAATGAAAATGGTAGAGCCTCAAGATAAGCCCCTGATGGAGAGGTATAGGTGGAATGTCATTCGGGTTAAGATTGGTCATTTCTTTGCATTTTTCAATCGAATTCTCTAGGTCCATGAGCAAAAAAAAAGGAAAACTACGTAGGATTTTATGTCTAAGATGATTCAGTAGAGGAAAATGATAGAAAAATTAGGTTTTAAACCTACCTTCAAGCATGAAATACTTCATAAGGGCTAAACACACCTAGTCCTAGGGCTATGAAAGGGCCTCCCATTCAAAGCCCGATTGTTTATGGATCGACTCCTCATTCCCCACGAAAAATCCTTTCATACTATCATTGTCCGAAGTCCGAGTATGCTTTGGATATTTCTTCCCAGTGCACTGCAGCCTGGTAGCTTGCACTATCACCTCTTTGCTGACTTCAAAAGAAATGCCACCCAACATTACCCTTCGGTCCTTCCAAGAATTAGTGAATTGGCCAGATAAAATAGGGTCATGGCCCAAGAGAATCTCCATGAGAGGAGTAAGGCCACCCTCAATGCAGATATGCCAAACCAAAGGATTCTTACAAAATTCTCCGCAATTATTAGGCTCGGTCCAAATGTGCTCACCACCAATGATACTAACCTGCATAGGAAACCAGAGAACTTGCAAGAATAAAAGGTTAGAAACACTGACATAGCAATAGGCTTTATTCGCATTGTGGATAATCATGCCAGTGTGCAAATCACATGAGTGAAGGGCAATATCACCAATCAAGGACTTAACGGTGTCATTAATGTGAATCTTCAGGTGATTACGCTAGCTAAGTAGGAATTGATGGGCGAGCAGGGTTCCTTGGCCATAATGCAATTGCAAAAAAATTTAGGCAGAGTGGCCGCTTGGCCAAATTTAGAAATGTCAATGTAAGCATGTTTAGAATTCAGTGCTAAAGTAGTAGGATCAAAGGCGCTCGAAGGGAGCTTTCCCTCATTATGAAATGTCACATCTAAATTCATAACCACAGTCTTAAGGAGGGCATGATGACTTAAAACAATCCCAAAGAGAAGATATCACAAAGTACTGCCCCTCAAAATCATAATTGTCATGTACATGTCAAATCCCTTTGTAGAGTCATCTCCATTAACCACTTGACTCACCTTTAAATTTGAATTCTTCCACTTGTAGGCCACCTCAACATTAGAACTTGTCCACCATGCCCAAAGAACAGCCAAGTGGACCCTCCCAAACGACACCCATCAACCAAAGAATTGAAATCATCATAAAAAATGGATGTTTGTTCTTTCAAGATGAGATATTGAATCCTTGGCGGTAAATTCCCCATATTCCTCCAACATTTAGAGTAACCCCAATAGGTACCACAATTAGCCAATGCGTCCGCCACTTGGTTACCCTCCCTAAAAATGTGTGTTACTTTTTTTACTCTTAGCTTGGATAAAAGGAAACTTATATCCAAAAGAATATCCTTCGTACTCCACCCAATCAATCTACCAAGATTCAAAACATCAGTGATGGACTTAGAGTCCCCTTCAATGTGGAGGTTCACAATCCCCAAAGAAACAACAATTTGAATGCCCATTAGCAGTGCACAAGCCTCCACAATAATTGAAGATTGGAAACCAATACCTCCCGCAAACCCAACAACCAATTCCCCCTTGGGGCCTCTAATCACTCCTCCAATGCTAGTCTTTCCTGAATTGCCCTTAGGAACCTTGTCAAAATTGAGTTTGAACCAACCTTTGTCCGGAGGCTCCCATTTGGTGTTTTTCTTGGCCAGGGATTTAGTATTGTCAAATGAGCTAGCATCTAAATTCTGGTCCCAAGCCTTGGCCATTTTTATTTCATAATCAAAAGGTCCCTTCTCTGGAGGTTTCCCATTGAAGAGAGAGATGTTTTCCTCAACAAGTCGGACATTGATACCAAAAAATTCCCTAGGAATCCTCTCAATATTTCTAAAGACCCTATTATTTCTTTCCTTCCACAGACACCAACCAATAATAGGAGGGACCTGGTTCCAAATTTCTCTAGGAAAAGGGTTGATATAGGGACCACTCCAACCCAAAATGAAATATATGATATCCTTGCACATGGCCTAAGAAACACCCAGTCTTTCAAAAGCCATACCCCAAACTTCAGCAGCAAACAAATAGTGTAACAATAATTGATTAACAGTTTTCTCACTGCATTTACTAAGTACATACTTAGTTTATAGTCTTCCTAGTTGTGGAATTTTGTCCCATGTCTTTTGAAAAATAAATTTGAAGTCAAACATATGCTCATGTGGAGATCTCTTGATGGTGGTAATCTACTCCACTAAAGACAAATGGTTTGATTGTCTTCTAAATTCTTGCACATTTGTTATCCCAATTGATCCCATATGTTGATTGAGTTGAATCTCTTACATCTAAACCAATGTAGAGATTTCCCTTTTAATAAGGTAACTAATAGCCTGATTACAACATTCTCTTTAGTTATATGGTGGATTGCACATAGGTTTGCCACATCTTTTATGTGCTCAATGGGAGTAATTTGGTCTTCTCTAGAGAAAAAAAAGAGATATTCTTGAGGGCATCCATGTGGATGTCATGTTATTGTAGATTAAGTGGGTTTCTCCCATTAAAATTCACAAAAGCATGATTCCTAGGTGCAACCATAGGAATAAAAGGTGTTTGATTTATAAAGATATGTTGAAAAGGCCTACCAAGAGCAGGTGTAGAAAATGTACTTACTATTGGAATTGCACTCTTACTAATTTTTATACCTCTTCTTCTACATGGTGAAAACTACAAGTAGGAAAATGGTTCTAAGATCCCTCTAATTTGTATCCATATTCATTTTTTGTACTAAATCTTTGAAAAATATTATCCTAGAGTCCTTAGGTATGTTCAAGATACTTCTAAAAGAAAAAACTTATTGGTATACATACCAAAACCAATAAGAAATATTTTTTACAAATTTTTTATTCCAATTAACCCCCCAAGCATGCCAAAACTATTGTCAATTCCAAGTTGCACCCTTGAAAGAGGGGCATTCAATCTCTCTCCTTAGTTGATAAGAATGGAAACACTCTAGCACCTATGCATCGCCCTTAGGTTGAAGTGAGTATCTAGAGAGGGTTGGTTCCCTTGATACCTCACCTTAACTAACTATTATTGTTATGCTAAGAAAATAGGTGGGAATTGACTTTAAATGAAACCTAAGCTATAATGAGGTGATACACCAACTTATTTTTAAGACCTATGTTGTTGTTTTGACACACAAAAGATCAATAACTTATCTTTTTCTCATACAATTCAAGTTTTAGCATACCCATTGCAATGTATAGCTTAACAATTTCACATTATGTTTTGTCCCCCTAATTTATTGGACTTGATTAAGCTTCTAATTTTCCAAATTATGCATTCCAAAGCCTATTTTTTACCATTTTCCCTAAGGATTGCAAGCATTAAATAAATACAACCAATTGTTATTTTTCTCCCGACTAGGTTTGTCCTAGAAATTTGGGCCAAGACCCATTCTCCCATTGGCGAATGGGTCCCCCTTCTTAGCCAAGACCCAAATTCAAATATGTTGTTGGTGGTATTTTAACATCCAAAATTCAAATATGAAGTGTCAAATTTTGAAATATAATTTCAAGAAATTGGATAAATACCTATAAATACTTAGTCTTTTTATCATCTAAGATAAAAGTGAAAATATATTGGCAAACTTATGATCAAGAGCACTATTAAGCAAGTCAAGAAATTTATTTTAGAGCGTTATGGCAACAATTCAAGATTCAACATCATGTAAAGGTTTATGTGTGTTCATGTTCATGTTTTGTGAAGGCTAACATCTTTTTGTAGGTCTTCAAAGCATGCAAGTATTCAAGCAAGCAAGATCCAAATTATTGAAGAGATGTGTATGAATTAGTCCTTCAAGGCAGCCATTGAAGGGTGGTAAGTTTCAGAGCGTTGCGATTTCATCATTACTTCCTTTCTATTATCATTTATCATTGATATTTTGCCATTGTGGAAATGGGAACACTTACATGGGGTTTGAATGAGGCAAGCCCCTATATGGAACAACATTTTCTCCCTTTGAATGTGCAGGTTACAGGTTTGGAAAGGATCAAAAAAATATTGAAGGAAAATTGTGAATTGTTACATTTTTTGTCACCAACCTTGTCAAGACATGAAAACTCACCTACAAAATTTATTGATGACATTCTGAAAAGTTTACAACCAAAAATTAGGAGCTCGGATCAAGCACTAAAGGACTGCAAAAATAATTTTAGGATCCCCTATCAAAGACCCATTCACCCTTGGGAAACTTAGTCCCTCATGGAATGTTGAATCCAACTTTTGGTGATAGGTACACATTAATATGCACTTTCCAAATCCACTTGCAAGTCACAATTTCTGCCTTTTTAACTTCAATATTTTTTAATTCATCATATTAGGTCATATAGTCTAATTAGAGAAATCACTCCAAATCATTTCCAATTTATTCGCAAGACACAAAATTATTAGATCCAAGTATGATTGACTCACCTTCAAGGTTAAAATTCAATCCATGCACCTTGTTGATTTGCATCCTAATGAAATCTTAGAAATAATGGAATTAACCCTAGGTTTTGGAAAGTAAACTTAAGGTAACCACATTTTTATATTTCATTTTGGTGAACTTGACATTTGACATCATAGCTTTATGATTTGGCACTCTTTCAAACCCTAGAGCTAGGCTTTGCATCATTTTTTTTTACATCTTTAATTGAGGGTTTCATATTTGCATCATAAAAGTCATAATTGTTTCATATGTTCGTACTCTTTCAAACCCTAGAGCTAGGATTTGCATCATTTTGTTTTAAATATTTAATTTAGGGTTTCATATTGTATCATAGGTTGCATTACAGTGTGTTCAGTCATTTGGATCATATTTTCATTTCAAAATTGCATACAAAAAAGTATCATTTTGTTCCAAAATTGTCACACATTTGTATTTCCTTTACATTGATTTTTTGGAAAAATAATCATTGTCAAACCTTTTTGTAGATACAAACAATAACCTTAAATAGCAACTTAAACATTCATTTTTTAGTTTTTAGAATCCTGAACAAGGACTTAGCCACCCTTGGGCGACCTTGTCCTTGTATGAGTGCATCAAGAAAAAAAATCATAGTTGTATGTCTCAATTTGCTCAGTTTTCCTATACTTACAAATCTCTATTTGAATTTCATAATTGCATATTCTACAGCATTTTTTTGCATTTATTTCATTTGGTGAAAGAAAGTGCATTATTTAGGGTAAAATTTACATTAAAAAATCAACATTTTTAGGTCTTTGCATCTTACAATTAGTCAATTGTTACATTTTAGATCTGAAATTTGTGTTCAACTTTGTTTAAACATTTTCAACATTACTACATACTTTATTTGTGCTTTAAATTGGAATGCATTAAACAAATTATAGAAATTTATTTACTATTATAGTTGTATACAAGTAGAACCATCATTCTTAAACAGTGTAGTACATAGTCAAACTTTGAACTTTCAAAACCCCTAACCAAGACCCAGATGCCCTTGGGTGACCCTATCATGTTATCTAGGCATCAGTCAACTTTATGTGACATAACACTCTCAATAAACTTTGTTTGAGGTGTCTATTTGAGTTCCCTTTAGCTACTGTTTAACAATCTGAACCTTATTACAAAATTTCATAATGGATGTGTTTTTTGTAAAATTTAGAGGTCTTTGAAATCTTTTGTTGATATTTCAAATTGTGTGTTCAATGAGGCTAATACTTTTGATAATGATATCCATGATACACCTTCTCCTATTACAAATATTCTTGATGTCATAGGTCAAGATGAAGAGAGAATGCAGGAATTCATACAAAATTATTTGCATAACCTTGAAAACAATGCAACCTTTTATCCCTCAATGTAACAACTTATTGCCCCATACCAACAACATCCTACCATACCACCACTTTAAGAATTCACTTTTGTATATATGAAATTGAACCACAAGGCATACCTCAAACAACATGAACAAAAAAAACTATCAATGAAAAATAAATTACATCAACCAACCCTTCATCATATGAGCATAAGGTCACAAATATACCCGTTGACTTGGAAATTACTTATGGACAAGGCTTTAGGATCTTGAATAAGAAAGGATGTGACATTAACAATTAACATGAATTCCATTCCCTTTTGAAACAAAAATAGTCAAAATACACTAAGGGATTAGGTTATCGAGATCCTTCACATTGACATGAAACAGTTGGTCAACCAAGAAACACAAGCCTTATAAACTTAAGAAGCTACCATTTCTGCATACTATAACCAAGACTAAAAAGGCCTTACAAACAATTTTCAACCTAGGACTTATCACATTACTACCTATCTGTGAATGAGAAGATAAAAAGGGAAAGAGTACAAACATATCTTATTGAAGGGAAAAAAAAGGATCAACTAGAGACCCAATAGTGTGGAATACATTCCCTTAACACTAATACAATAGAGGAGGAGAGCTGAAAACAAGTTTCAATAGCATGAAAAACTACTTGAGATGAATACAACATGTAAAATAGAGATTACACCTAAATGAGCATTCAATGTTGACACAAGATATACGTGGGAAAACCTTTACAAGTAAAAAACCCACCACACAAAGTCAAGACAATTGTATTACAATAAAAAAAATGGTTACATACAATATACAATCTTTTCTGATCAGCTCACAACAGTACTTCAGAATTATCTCACTATTACAATGTTGTCTCTAACATACAGTTCGAACAAAAAACTCCTCTTTGTGCAATATTTTACTCAACTTACTTAAGTCATACGTTGCATTCAATTCTAACAACCAAGCACTGACCATCAAGTTCATGAATCTATCATCCAATCATGCAACCGAACTGCCCATGTCGATATTCCTGCATCGAGCCACTCAGGCATTAACTTCTTTACCCAAATTGGGTCCTCTCCACCACCCTGAGTCAACTTGCAATAACTGATCTTAAGACTTTGCACTTTATCCAATTATCGCACTAAAACTGAGCCACGTGTCCTTCCTTCATTCATCATTGCTCAAGAATTTCTAGTCCAAAATGGTCAAGCTCAGCAGACTGAGCTCCGACCTCGTTCGAGCTCTTACCGTGCTACCACAGCCCTACCGAGTTCGACTCGCGATATGGTAGTGAGCTCAGCCGAGCTCACCCCAAGTCACCATCGAGCTTTGACCCTTCTCTCTATCATGCTACTGTAGCACTGACCAAGACTAATTGCAGTATGGTGGTAGCCATCTTGGCAGACCGCTAACGGTCTTACCGCGGCCACCACGGTTAGTCACTTGATTGTCCACGATGCGGTAGTAACCGCCAGCTAGGCCACTGGCGGTCTTACCATGGACACCACGGTCAGACACTTGACTGTCCATGGTGTGGCGGTAACCACCAGCCAGGTCACTGGCGGTCTTACCATGGCCACCGTGGTTAGTCAGTTGACTGTCTGCGGTAAGGTGCTAACCGCCAACCAGGCCGCTAGCGGTCTTACCACGACCACCATAGTCAGTCACTTGACTGTCTATAGTGTGGTGGTAACCACCAGACCCAATCGTAGGCGGTCACACCATGCTACTGTGGTGAGTGGACCCACCACCTGCAGTATGGCGGTAACCACCAGGACAGTCACCGCGGTACCGCCAAAGCCAGACTTAGCTGCCGTGGTAAAGCGGTAAAGGCAGAAATGAAGCATTTTTTGCCAAGTCATGAAAGATGGGGCTTCAAGTTGGAAGTTGAGACACATTTTTTCAACAAGCTCCCACTTGGTGAACACTTCCAGCTTCCCCCATGGCTTCGAAAAGTTACTGTTTATCATAGGCCCCAAGGCCCATCGATTTTGCGCACCATCTAAACTTGTTTGTCGTAACCAACTTCGTTAAAGTGTCTGCAACATTCTTCAAGGTGTCAAAATTTTCTAGATTCACCTTGCCATCTTCAACCATATCCCTCATGAAGTGATATTGCACATCAAAGTACTTGGTCCTGGCATGAAAGGTCAGATTCTTTGCCAAACAAATGGCACTCTGACAGTCACAATAGATTGAAATCTTCCCAGCATTAAATCTAATGTCTGAACACAAACGGTTTAACCAAATAGCCTCTTTATAGGTGTGAGTAGCAGCCATGTACTCTGCCCTTGTCGTGGATAAAGCAACTACAGCCTGTTGCTTACTCATCCAACTTATTGCTCCACCATTAAGCATGAAAATGTATCCACTGGTGGATCGCCTGTTGTCAATTTCCCCTACCCAATCTAAATCAACATACCCATGAATGTTGAGAGTCCTCTGTGATGCAACCAAATTTCCATGCTAACACAGTGCATAATCTAAAGTCCCCTTCAAATGCCTAAATACTCTCTTCACAGCATCCCAATGTGATCTTCCTAGATTTTCCATAAATCGGCTTAGAACTCCCACTGCTTGGGAAATGTTTGTTCTTGTACAGACCATAGCATACATCAAACTACCAACAACACTTGCATAAGGCACACTGGTCATGTCCTCCATCTTAGTAGAAGACTTTGGACAGTCTTCAACAGACAGCTTAGTTCCATGCATGATTGGAACAACAAGCTGCTTGCAATCATCCATGCTAAACCTCTCCAGAACTATTTTTACATACTTACTCTAACTGACCCAAAGATTTTTGCTTGTTTTGTCCCTGGTTATCTCCATTCCAAGAATGTACCTAGCTGCACCAAGATCTTTCATTTCGAACTTTGTAGACAACTGAGATTTAAGATCAGAAATCATAGTCTTGCTATTTCCAATGAATAACATATCATCCACATACAGGTTAATAACAAACACATGATCATTCTCAGATTTATAATAAATGCAATGATCATATTTTGATCTCACAAATCCAATTGACAACACAAATGTGTCAAATTTTTGGTACCACATTCTAGGAGATTGTTTTAAACCATTAAGAGATTTATTCAACTTACAAACCAAGTTTTGTTTACCTCTTTCAACAAAATGCTCAGGCTGGGACATGTAGATTTCTTCTTCCAACTCACCATGGAGAAATGTTGTCTTCACATCCATCTATTCAATTTCAAAATCATACATAGCTGCCAATGATAATAGAAATCTGATGGATGTCAGCTTTGCTACAGGGGAAAAAATTTCTCCATAATCAATTCCCTTAATTTGAGAAAAACCCTTTGCAACCAACCTAGCCTTATACTTCTCAACACTTCCATCGAGGCCTATTTTCTTTTTGAATATCCACTTACAACCAGCAGGATTTTTCCCTTTAGGCAGTGGTACCAAATTCCAAGTTTCATTCTTTTCTAAAGAATCCATCTCTTCATTCATGGCATCCAGCCAAGAATTTTAATCAGCCATGTTGATTGCTTCTTTAACAGTTCTAGGTTCATCAGTGCTGGTTAATAAAGCATAGGCACAGTTTGAATTTAGCAGTGAGAAACCATACCTATCAGCTTGCCTTTTTTCTTGTGTAGATCTTCTTACAGGCTGAGGTTGTTCTTAAGCATCAGAACTTCCAGAGTTTCTTGAGCTCTTCTCAATCTCAGGTACACCATGCAACTCTTCCCTTTCTGGAGTTTGGGGAATCTCAACTGCATCCTTCTTCTTGTCACTCTGATCTGTCTCAAGCTGCTGATCACTTACTGAAGGTTTCAGCCCATGAAAGGTCACGCTTTTGCTATACATAACCTTCTCAATAACAGGGTTCCAAAGCTTGTATCCTTTCACACCAACTCCATATCCGATGAGAATACATTTGATAGCCTTGTTATCCAATTTAGATCTATTTTCATTTGGCACATAAACATATGCCTCATAGCCAAACACACAAACATGCCTCGGAGTGGGCTTCTTACCAGACCATGCTTCCAAAGACATCTTGTAAACAAGAGCAGAGCAAGGAGATCTATTTATTAGACAACATGTTGTAGCCACAGCCTCAGCCCAGAACTTCTGCTCCAAACCAACACCACTCAACATACTCCTTTCCTTTTCCATCAGCGTCCTCTTCAGCCTTTCAACAACTCCATTTTGATGTGGAGTGTAAGGCGTTGTCTTATGCCTTTTAATTCCATGATCAGTTCAATACCTTTGAAAAAGTACAAAACAAAATTCACCACCATTGTCTGTCCTCAAACATTTGATTTTCCTTCTAGTTTGATTCTCTACCAAAGATTTAAATTCTTTAAACCGACTAAACACTTATAATTTACTTTTAATAAAGTATACAAATGCCCTTCTCGAACAGTCATCAATAAAAGAAACATAATATCTAGACTTCAATAATGAAGGAACATTAACTAGACCAAACACATCAGAATGAACATAATCTAGTATACCAGAAGATTTGTGAGGACTAGAATAAAATGAAACATGGTGTTCTTTTCCATAGATACAATGTTCACAAAAATCGAACCCAAGGTTATAATCATCCAACCCTTCTACAATATTTTTATTCTTTAATGTTTTTAAACCTTTCTCACCTATGTGACCAAGTCTATGATGCTATAGCATAGTCTTCATCTTTCTCTACAAGTGCAACATTGCTTGACTTTATAGAGGCATTGTTGCAAAGAACAGGTTATGCATCCAGCTTGTACAAAGTACTAGTACAAACACCCTTAGCCAGCACCATTGCACCTCTAGCCATTTTACATCCCCTACTTGAGAAAAAAACTTCTACACCAGCATCATTTAACTTACTGACAAAAAGAAGATTTCAAGCCAGACCTAGTATGTGAAGTACGCCACCAATACCTTTGACTCTCTCATCAGGAAACTGAATTCTGAATCTTCCTCTTCCAACTATCTCCAATGTTGAATCACTTGCCAGCTATACCTTTCCACCATCATACTTCTCGTATTTAGAGAACCATTCTCTATTGGACATCATGTGAAAGGATGCATCCGATTCAACCAACCAGACATCATCTGATGCCTGAGTTGTCAAGGCTGCTGCAATGAAGACATCTGCATCACTTTGAGAAGATTCATTGCCAGAGACATTCTTCTTCTTCTTCTCCTTGCAGTCCTTCTGAATATAACCGGGTTTCCCACAGTTCCAGCATCTTACCTTGAAATTTTTACCAGGAGACTTTGATCTCCCTGCAGATTTGGATTTTGACTTCTTGTCCTTCTTCTTGCCTTTCTCCTTTGGTCTACCTTGAACAACAAGAGCCTCTTTGGCCATCTCAGAAGACTTCCTTCGCATTTCTTCAGACAAGAGTGAAGCAACCACATCATCCATCTTGAATGCAGTTGTTGTGCTTCCAATAGCCATCACAAAATGATCCCAACTATCAAGTAATGAACACAATAGGAGCATGCATTGATCCTCCTCCTCTATCTTTACACCTACAGATGCCAGCTGAGTAACACTCATATTAAATGAGTTCAGATGGTCTGCAATAGATGCACCTTCTTCCATCTTCAAGGAGTACAACTTCTTCCTCACGAATAACTTATTTACCAGAATTTCCCTGATAAATATCACCAAGCTTCTTCTATAATGATGTTGCAGACTGCTCCTCATGGACGTTTAGGAGTACAGAATCAGCTAGACTCATTCTTATCAAACCTCTTTCTTTTCTATCAGCAAAATCCCAAGCTTCTTGCGTCATACTTTGTGGCTTTGTTCTAGACACTGCAATCCAAAGGTCTCTATCCACAAGCAAGTCTTCTATCTCGAGTTTCCATAACTCAAAGTTACTGCCATTAAAATTCTCAATTTCTACTCTACCAAATGTACTTGCCATCTCAAACAGAAACAAGTTTTAACACAACAATACTCCCACTGAAACAGTATTAGCACAAAAAATTGATCTTTCCTACAAGGATAACACAGCTGGCCAGGCTCTAATACCACTTGAAGGGAAAAACAAGGATCAACTAGAGACCCAATAGTGCAGAATGCATTCCCTTAACAATAATACAACAGAGGAGGAGAGCTTAAAACAAGTTTCAATAGCATGAAAAACTACTTGAGATGAATACAACATGTAAAATAGAGATTACACCAAAATGAGCATTCACAGTTGACGAAAGATATACGTGGGAAAACCTTTACAGGTAAAAAACCCACCACACAAAGTCAAGACAATTGTATTATAGTAACAAAAATGGTTACATACAATATACAGTCTTTTTTGATCAGCTCATAACAGTACTTCATAATTCTCTCACTGTTACAATGTTATCTCTAACATACAGTTCGAACAAAAAACTCCTCTTTGTGCAATATTGTACTCGACTTACTTAAGTCATATGTTGCATTCAATTCTAATAACCAAGCACTGATCATCAGGTTCATGAATCTGTCATCCAATCACGCTACCAAACTGCCCATGTCAATATTCCTGCATTGAGCCATTCAGGCATTAACTTCTTTACCCAAATTGGGTCCTGTCCGCCACCCTGAGTCGACCTGCAATAACTATTGTTAAGACTTTGGCCTTTAGCCAATTATCGCACTGACACTGAGCCATGTGTCCTTCCTTCATTCACCATCGCTCAAGACTTTCTGGTCAAAAATGGTCAAGCTCAACAGACCGAGCTCTGAGCTCATTCGAGCTCTTACCGCACTACCACAACCCTACCGAGTTCGACTCGCGGTATGGTGGTGAGCTCGACCGAGCTCACCCCAAGTAACCACCGAGCTCTACCCCTTCTCTCTATTGCGTTACCGCAACACTGACAAAGACTAATGGTGGTATGGTGGTAGTCGTCTTGGCATATTGCTGGCAGTCTTACCGCGACCACCGCGATCAGTCACTTGACTGTCCATGGTGTGGCAGTAACTGCCAGACCCAACCACAGGTGGTCACACCACACTACCACGGTGAGTGGACCCACTGCTAGGATAGTCACCGCGGTACTGCCAAAGCTAGACCTAGTCGCCACGGTAAAGCGATAAAGGCAAAAATGAAGCATTTTTCGCCAAGTCATGAAAGATGGGGGCTTCAAGCTGGAAGTTGAGACACATTTTCTCAACACTTATTGTGCATACCATAGAACACTTGGGCATCTTACCAATGAATTTTGTGCTTTAAAAAAGGTATTGAAGCAATTTGACCCTTATGTGAATCACTATGAACGTGCAATAAATTAACATTTGTTTATTTTACTCCTTTCCATGTGATAGTTATAGTATCAACTTATGCTCACTACCACATGCATTAGATTTTTTGCAAATCCTTTTTTTCAAGGAGTTAGGAAGCATATCCTCATTTATTTTGGGCTGAAATTTGTCCTTACACTTGGGGAAAGGGGGTTAGGGAGCTTCTCTTAGGTGCATTCCTTCTATTAAGGGATCCCTTTTGTGTCTCCTTAAAATGTTAGTGTAAAAAGTATACTAAAATTTTAAGGGGGGGCATATGATCTCCTATTTATTATTTGCATAGAAATGGTCCCTTCTTAGTGATGATAACATACATTTCCTAGGAAGTGTGACATTTTCAACCAAAGTGTGGCCTCCTTAATCCATGTGATGTGTCTCCTTTTTGGTAATTTTGGAATTGATGTCTTGCAATATTGTGACCTTTCTTGGCATGCGACTTTATCCTTAGCGGTAATACTATGGTTGGTGTCCCCTAGTGTGAGATTTTATATTCCTTGACTAGTCCTCTCTTGGTGGTGATGTCATGTGTAATTTTCCCTAAGGAGTGACCTTTCATGCATAAATTAGTGCCCCTTTGATGTTATTAAAGTTACCTTTTGAGGTGGTGTTATCATGACACCCCTTGAGGTTTTGGCCTTGTTTTATCATTATTTCTTTCCACCCCCTAATGTGAGTTTTATTGCACCTACTAAGGTGATTTTTATTGCACCCACTTAGGAGAGTTTTATTGCACTCGCTGAGGTGAGTTTTATTGCACCCACTGAGGTGAGTTTTATGGAACCCCCTGAGGTAAGTTTTATTGCACCCCCTAAGTTGTGAGTTATTACAAGATAGTTCATGGATTCAACATAATGGAGCTTGTTGGGTTATGAACTTGAGGATCCCTTTCTAACATGGCAACCTAACATAATACACTTTTCTTGCCAATGGATCCATGTGTTTCATGAGTGATGTGCATGAATTTAGTCCTCATGGAGCATTTTCCTTATCCAATAGACGATGTTTGGTTTTTGAGACAATTTAAAACTGAGGTCTCTTTGCCTTTCCAAATCAAATCCTTTTAGTACTAAACTCATGTTTTTTTTGTGTTTTTGTATCTTATCCATGTTTACATTGTTCTTATATCATGATTGTTTTCATGTTATTTCCATCCATATGTTATGTTGTATCATGTGTTTTCATCACGTATGCTTTGTGTCTTTCTGACATGTATGTTTGTGTATCTTATATTGTTGCATATCAGACATGTGTGTGTATGTTTGTTCCTTTGTACTTATATTGGTTTACCATGGGATCTTGGATACTGGGGGCTTGTGTAACCCCCTTGATCCTTTGTCATCCTATCTCTTCAATATTTGGACAATCAGACCTCTCTTGACATATATTTCTCTACTTTAGTGTGACTTTGAGCGTAATTTCATACTCTCGCTAAAGTGGGGGCTAAATGTAGTGTAAAAAATTGTATAATTTAACAATTTCATGTTATGTTTTGTACCCCTAATTTATTGAACTTGATTAAGATTCTAATTTTCCAAATTATGCATTCCAAAGCCTAATTTCTATAATATTTGAAGGATTGCAAGCATTAAATAAATACAACTAGTTATTATTTTTCTCCCGACTAGGTGTGTCCTAGAAATTTGGGTCATGACTCATTCACCCATGGGAAAATGGGTACCCCTTCTTGGCCAGGACCAAAATTCAAATATGTTGTTGGTGGCATTTTAACATCCAAAATTCAAATATGAAATTTCGGCTTTTGGAATCTAATTTTTGGGAAATTAGATAAACACCTATAAATAACTAGTATTTTTATCATTTGAGATCGAAGTGAAAATATACTGGAAAACTTATGATCAAGAGCAGTATTGAGCAATTCAAGAGAAACATTTCAAAGCATTATAGCTACAATTCAAGATCCACCATCATGTAAAGGTTCATGTGTGTTCATGTTCATGTTTTGTGAAGGCTAACATCTTTTTATAGGTCTTCAAAGCATGCAACTATTCAAGCAAGCAAGATCCAAATTCTTGAAGAGACGTGTATGAATTCAATCTTTCAAGGCAACCATTGAAGGGTGGTGAGTTTTAGAGTAGTGTGATTTCATCATTCCTTGCTTTCTATTATCATTTATCATTGACATTTTTCCATTGTGGAAGTGGGAAAACTTACACGAGGTTTGATTGAGGCAATCCCCTATATGGAACATTTTCTCCCTCTTTGAATGTGTAGATTATAGGTTTGGAAAGGATCAAAAGAAGATTGAAGGTAAATTTTCAATTTTTGCATTTGTTTTCATCAACCTTATCAAGACATGAAAACTCACCTAAAAAATTTATTGACAATATTCTAACAAGTTTGCAATAAAAAATTAGGAGCTAAGATCCAACACTAGAGGACAACAAAAATAGTTTCAGGACCCCCTAAAAAAGACCCATTATCCCTTGGATGACTAAGTCCCTCGTGGCATGTTGAATCCAAATTTTGGTGATAGGTACACATCAGTTTGTACTTTCTATACCCACTTGCAAATCACTATTTCCATATGTTTATCTTTGGGAGTTTGTAATTCATCATATTAGGTCATATAGTCTAATTAGGGAAATCACTTCAAATCATTTCCAATTCATTCCTAAGACTCAAAAGGATTAGATCCAAGTCTGATTGACTCACCCCGGAGGTTGAAATTCATCCATGCACCATATTGATTTGCATCCTAATGAAATCCCAGAAATGATGGAATTAACCTTAGGTTTTTTAAAGTAAACTTATGGTATCTACATTTTTATATTTCGCCCATGTTTCAATGTTATATAGAAAGGTTAAGTTTTTAATAGTTCTAGAAAGAATAAAACAGGTTCTCTTCACAAATTGAAGTTGTTTACAAATTAACATGGGCTATAACCTACACAAAATATGCCTTTTTATATTTAAAGATGTTGAAAGCAAGACATTCATTTAAGATTTTCATACAAAATCATAAAAATAATATCAATCACCTCATACATACAATGGAACATAACTTTTGAAGGCTAAAATACTAAGATTTATTGATGACAAGGTGCTATTATAGAAATACAAGTCTGAAATTGTTCTAAAATTGCTTTAAAATGCAAGTTTTACACCATATTTAAGTCTTCAAAGACCATTTTATGAGTTACAATGAAATACATGACTAGAGAGAACCATTTTTTAGGTTACAATGTTTATTTAATATTACAAGAACTGAGACTATTATATTCCTATGTGTCCATGTTAGTTTTCCAACAACTTCCTAATAACTAGCAACATGTTTTTAGATCATAAATACATTTGCTTGCCTTTGGTTTTCTTAGTCAAATATCCTTAGGCACCCAACTAAGTTGGATCCTTTTTTAACTCCTTTAAATGTTAGTTGTTGAAGACTCTTTGATATTTTTTAGGTAGAAGTCTTGATTTCTTTAATTTATCTAACTAAAAACACTCTTAGATGGTTGTAGAAGTGGGTGAATTGATCAAACTATCCCTTATATCTTCTCCATTAGTTGTCCAACTCACCATATAGCCCTAGATGACCTCTAATTTCCCATAAATAAACCATAAATCTCTCCCACCTACCATAACATCCTCTCAAACTTCCATAACCCACTCTCCATTATTTTAGGTCATGTGACAAGGCCTTAACACAATTAAATTATTTAGGGAGTGTAGGAGGTCATTTAGGGTTGGAGAATGACACATGTTTCATTCATTATAAATCCTTGACCTTCACATCTCTTGTCAATGCATAGGTATTTTCATGCATTTTTAGGTCTTTGTTTGTAGCCTTCAATTCATCATTTTATCCATTATAATACTTATTCTTCTCATGTCCCTAATTTCATGTTTCATGACCTATTCATGAATAGGTTTTGATAAGATAAGTTGTATTTATATGGTGCAATTCCCTTTACACAATGAGCCCAAGGGGCCAAAAAGAGATGAAGTCCAAAGTTATATCAAAAGACTAATGAAAATAGAAAACATAAGAAACATGAACAACAGACTGGTGACAGAGAAGGAACCAACAACCAAAAACACAGACCCACAAATTACATAGTATACCCATCCCATTTCTCAAAGAGAAGATTTAGCACATCCTCACCCACCCAATTAGTTCCCTCTCCCACTTTTTCCTTCTCCACCTCTTCCTTAAGAACCTCCAAGAGAGTGGTAGTAGACCTGTGAATGATCTTAATGGTGAATCATGTCAATCAAATGAATTTATGTTCCATTTTTTCCACCCATGATTGTATCTTGTTGAAGTCCTTTTTCATATCATTTTTCCTCTTACTAGTCTCTTCCTCACTAGCCATCGGGTCCAAAGATTGGGTAATGGAGTCCATGTTGATCATTTTTCTCATATCCAGGAAGTGGTTGGGTCCCTCAATAAAAGCATTCATTTCCTCAATAGTGTCCTTATTGTACTCCTCTTTATTGCTAGTCCACCCCTCTTTGCCACCAGTCTCCTCCGAGCTATTGGAAATATCATCCACCAACACCTCCATCTTGCTTTTAGCTAGCCTATGGTACCTCCTAATGTTGGTTTTCTCCATCCCCACATCCACAGTATCCACCACAATTGTATCCCCTTTAGAATCACGGTCCTCAGTGCTCTTTTCCTCACTATCTAAAGTCGATAGCTCAACCTATACCGACATCTCCTTCTTACCTTTGGCCTTTGTTGATAGTTTGTTGTCCTTCTTGGTAGGTGCATTTTTTAAATCACACTACCTAGCAGTTGCCTTAGACTTGGAATTTTCCACACCTCCTTTCTTATTTTTTGTAGGGGGTTCAGTCTAGGAGAATTCTTAGGTTGGATTTCCACAAGAGGGGTTATCTTCTTGGGTCTGATAGAGGTAGGAGGGGAGGGTTTGTTAGGGGAGTGATCGGGTAGTTCCAGCTCCTCAACATGAACAACATAAATGGGTTTGGGAGGACATAGGGCCAAATGGAAATGGTAGAGATAAAGCCCTATTGTAAAGGCAGTGGATGTGGCTTATCCGAGTATTGTGTTGTAGCTTCAAGGATTTATTTCACCAAGCTTTCTAGGGAAATTAGCAAGAAAAAAGGAAAAAATAAGAGCATTTTGTGTCGAAGGTGATTGAGTAACGGTAAATGATAAAATTAAAAGACTTTAAATCTTCCCTCAAGAGTAACATATTTCATGAGAGTAAGATAAGCCTAATCCCATGGTTTAGGAAGTGCCTCCCTTTTGAAACTCTCTTGCTTCTTAACTGACTTCTCATTCTCTTTAAAGAAGGAATTAAGGCTCTCTTAGTCCTATACTTTGGTGTGCTTCTTAATTTTCTTACCAATGCATGAAAGACCCATCACCTTGCCAATAACATCTTCATTAACTTCAAATAAAATTTCACCCATTGTAACTTTCCTATCATTCTAGGAGGAAACAAATTGAGCTGACAACTTCTCATCGTGCCCTACCAGATACTCCATGAGGGGTGCCAAACTACCCTCAACGCATATATTCTAGAAAATCGGGTTCCTAAAAAATTCATCATGGGAGTTGGGCTCAATCCTAACTCTATCACCTCCCATCTCCTCACATTGAATCCAAAAACCTCCCTAAACCAGCACAGTTTGCAAAATTTTGAAATGGCAACTGGTGATCTGACCCACCCTAATATCATCATTTCCAAACCAAGGAAAACTATGCCTAATTAAGGCATCTGGTAGATCACACGAGTTGGTGGTCATTTCCAAGAAATTGATCACCATGGGGCCATAATGAGGCATTCTTAAGCCAAAAACCTTGCTAAATTTAGTCATGATATTATAAACCAAAGATCTATAGCTAAATTTTTCCTTGCACATACACCAAGGGAGAGTGGCTGCGAGGTCATAAATAAAATTACTTAAGTAAAACTTATCAAAGATTATATCTATGATAAAGGTGAGTGGATGATAATTATCTAGCAACTTGAAGATAAACATAGCCAAAAAAACATTGCTAAAAATGTGAAAGATGTTACGATACATTTGACAAGACTTCCTAAATGATTTTTGGAGAACCATACCATACATCATCATAAATTCAAACCAAGGACACTCTGAAATTCTTTTGATGCATTTAGTTTCTCTCTAGACAACCCTCTTTTCACTGTGGTCTACCTTTAGGACCTTATCACACTTCATAGGATTATCACATTTTTGTTTTCCTTCTATCATATCCTTGTAAATTTCATGGTCTATTGTCCTTTTCATAAAGATGGTCACTATATGTTTTTAACCTCTAGCTCTCCAAACTTCTTCTTATGACTATCTTTCTAAGGAGTTTCTTCAAGAGAATGCAAAATTTTATTCATGGACTATTTAAGGTTAGAAATTTGTTATCGTAACCTCATTAAGAACTATAATTATATTATTCTGAGGTCCTATCATTATTTTCACTGTATCTTGTACCTCTTTACTTCCTCCTATTTGTTAATTAAGATCTCAACTCACTATTATTTCTTTTCCTAAAGACTTTTTCTATGCATCATCTTCAACAAACTTGTCACTTATGTAAATGTATTATCATATCATGAAGTGTACTTGTCATTTAATTATCATTATCCACTTTTCCTTAGGCTTAGGTTAAGAAGGTTTGCCTCCTGCATGTAGATTCTAAAGCTTGTACTTATATTACCTCAAATTCTTAGTCCATTCCTTGTGCCTTTTTTGGTTGTCTTCACATGTGAATCATCTATGTTCTATCCTTCACCACTATCATAATAGACTCACCAAGAATTGTCACAATGGACCTGCATACTATCCATTCTATGACTTACAATCTTAAGACCTATGATTATCTTTTCATTTCCTTGATTTTTATCTCCTTAGCTATTGAACAAACCTCTTTTGTTTGTCATAGTTTTTTGTGACATTTCAAAGTCCTAAATTCAAGTTTTATGTGTCGGATTTTGGGATTTAATAATCAATAAATTAGAAAGGAAGCCTATAAAGCCTAGTATTTTCACCATTTTACACTAGGTTGATAAAGAAACTAAGGAGTTGTTCAAAATATTTGTATTCAAGGTCAAGGAGAACATTCAAGCAAGAAAAGTTGAAGTCTTGGAGCAGCATTTTCAATTGTTTTTGTATGTCTTCAAGCTCACTTTTTGAAGATTAATCAAGCATTGTTCATGATTGAAGATTGATGCCTATGGTGGATCATGAAGGATTCTAGGTTTTGGGACATGCAACTATCCATTTTCCTTGATTTAATGAAGTGTTTCCTAGTGATCCCATATTCTATCTTCATTCTACTAGCCACCTAAAGAAAAGTATAATTAGATATTTGATCTATTAGGGGATTTGAGTTCTCCCTAACTAGGTCTTGTGTTCATCATTCAATTTCAGTTAGGGATCCTATTCTAGCACTCTTGAATAGGGTTTCTTTGCATGCTAGATCTTAAAAATATTAGACACACTTAATATTAGGGCTCACACACACTTTTAGGTTTTGGATCTATATTTTTCATCGAGATTTAATTACCAAACTTGGGGTTTGACCGAGGAAAACTCCCAAACAAACAAACCAAAATTTTCAGCTTTTTTTGCAAGTACAAATTCAAAAGTGATGGTTGAAAGATACAAGCTAGAAGAAAAGATCAAGAGCTATAGATCAGAATTTTTAATTTTTAGAAAGGCCTAGCAAGACCCATTCACCCTAGGGAGAATGAGTCTCAGAAGGAAACTCAACAGGAGCTTTTTTTCATAGGTGAATACAATCATAAATTTGTAGGTTCTGCTAGATTAAGGTTTTAAATTGAGGTTTCAAGTGTTACATTGCATAATTGGGTTTGTTTACTAGTTTTAGTTTTTCTCCCAAAATTGAAGTTCAAGTTGATTTACCCCATCCTCAGTCATAAGGAAAACAACAAGATCTTCATCCAAGTTGACTCACCTAAGGGTTGAAATTCAATCTTGTCTTAGGGTATATCTTTTTTCCTAATTAACTAAGGAAGATAGGTGCATCATACCCCCCCTTTTTTGTCATTACATATTGGTGAACCCATTTTCCTATGGTTCACACTCTATCATATAAAATTCTAAGAACATATCATTGTCCTCTATACAAACTATGCAACTCATTCAGCCTCTAGAGTCTATCATTTATGGATTCTATACTTTCCACTTCTTGTGGTGATTTCCATACCTTCTATTATCTCTATCCTTTTGTGTTCATTGTGGCACTATTTTGAATTTGGATTATCTTTGTCGTGCTTCAAACTATCATATCCTTGGATTGGTATCTTACATGATTGTCACTCACCTTGAAATTTTGTTCATTATCTTGATATATTCCCATTGTTACCTAACACTACCATGTGAACTTTGTGACTTGATAAAACTCTATGATTCTTCAACATATAGGCTTGTCCTATATTAATGTTCTTATAATTTACCATTTTCATGCTAAATAAATTTTTGACTTGTAATTTTAATAAGTGATTATCATTGTCTAGAGTTGCATTGTCATCTTATGCACAACTATCACATTTATTTTCTTTTGTGAGTGCCTATACATGCAAAAAAAATTGGATTTTGTGTCTTTTCATGAAGCCCAATTTCTTTCATATCAACATTACTAGTTCATTATCCCAAGAAAATTATTCTTTCCCTTGCATATTGGATTTGTCGTTTCATATTGGAACACATTATTTCTTTCTTTGGCCTTCCTTCCACATTAGTTTATGACAATGGAATCCCATTTAAGAACAATTGTGTGAAGAATTTTTTGGAAACATTTTGATATTCAACACCATTTCTGAACACCATACTACCCACAATCTAATGGTCAAGTCAAATCAACTAATAAAACTCTCAAACAAATCCTGAGAAAAATAGTAAGAAAACACAATAAGGATTGGTACACTCAATTATCATGTGTTGTGGGATTATCACACTACTATTCAAAAACCTATAGGAAACACATATTATAACCTTATTTATGGTGTCAATGCAATAATACCTTTAGAGTTAGAAATCCATTCACTAAGGATTGCTCTAGAGGGCTTATTGATGATACTGCGTATAAAGAAAAAAAGTACAACTTGAAATTCTTGATGAACATCGTATCAACACTCTTGAGCATCTTCAAGCCCATTCCAAAAGGATGAAACATAGTTACAATAATAATATAATTCCTTGCTTATTTAACAAAGGTGATTTGGTGTTATATGAGAATAAAAATAATGTCAATACCACCTTGAGTGGAAAAGGAAAATTTAGTCTGAATTGGTTATGACCCTATGTGATTAATGAAAGTGATGGGTCTAGTGAATATACATCAACAAAAATAGATGTAAAATCTCTCAAAGAGACTATCAATATTGTGCATCTACATAGATATAACATTTAGCACTTCCTTTGAATAGTATGTGCACTAAAGCATGTTGTTAGATTTAATAGATAGTTTTATATTTTATCTCGTATTGCTTCATTCTTGAAAAACATTCCTTATGCATCTTTAATTATGTAGAGGAAATATTCATTATGTTGAATTATTACTTTATTATTGCATATTGTTCAAACACCATGTGTGTTGTGTTAAATTAGATCATTACATGTATCTAATTTCTTAGTTAGATCTTAAGTGCATTTTAGTTTAACACATAACACTTAATCAAAATATGGTATCTAATATAAAATTAGATGTTTAGGTTGGATCACATAAAACTAAGATCATGGAGATATTTATTAAATATTGCAAAAGATTATTTAATAGATCACATTGCAATCTAAAACAAAACAAAAGTAAAATTCATATATATATATCATGAAATTTTTTTATACATCCATCTCAAATACAACAATGCTAGTGAGGCCTATGACTACCAAAATTTGTAGGGCCTAGTGGTGGTGCCTGTCATGAGACGGTGGATCATGATCTACTAATATAGCTCATCTACTTATGTAGGCCCCATGCTTTACCTAATGCAATCCCCTCTTATACCATGGCCGCCACGTGCTCCTGATTGATGCGGTCTCTCTCAGCTTGCAATATAGTGGCCTCTCCTTGGAACCTGATGAGTTTCGATTATATGAAGGCTTATGCCTCACTGTCGGTGAGAACTCAAGAAGCTCATAGATCCTCATATGTACTCTATAGATATGCAATATCACCTCTCCCTTTTTCCTCCCTAGCAGTGAATAGATTAGCACACATCATGGCTGCCTCATACATAGTCCTCCATCTCACTAAGGGCTCAAACAAGTTAGCATGACGCCTTAAGCTAGGTGGTGGCATATGCTTTGCTTGGATGTCTAGATATGGGGGAAAGGAAGGTTCCATGTCTACAATGACTCAAAGGAAGAGGTCTCACCACTCTCATGTACACACTGGATGAAGAAAATAATAAATAACATCAGAACATGTCATGATACATATACATAATCTTAAAAACATAATAAAAAAATAATATCATATCATTACCTAGATCTCTATCCCACCACTCAAAGTATCCTTATGGGATAATGGGCCCCTCATGTGCAGGTAGTGTGGAAGGTGCAGTACCACTAGCCTCTCCATGCTCATGAATGTTAATGCCTCTTGCAACTATTGATTGTGCCTAGGTGACTCATGAATGAGATACATGTCTCTCCTCGAGGGCATCTATGGCCTCATCAAGCTCATCAAAATCATCACTCATCAACTCTAGATCATCCTCATCCTCATCCACTAGGTCATTTTCTCTATCCTCCTCCCCAAAATCTCCATCAACCACCTCCTATCTCTCATCTCCCTAACCTAGAAGAGGTCCAATACCACCTATAGGATGATTGTAAGGGAAGATGTGTGTCAGTTGAGCTCTTGTCCACCAATTATCATAGGCTATAGTGGTGCCTACATTATCCAAGTCTGATGTTGAGGGAACATCATCATCCTCATCATTTGATTCATAAAACTACATGTCATTCATCGTGGGATGTTAAATTTCTCCAACTCTGGAGCTAGTGTGTGTTGATCTCAGGTATGTTGGTCGCAACCTCAGTGGTACCTGGATCTATCCAAACTGTCTCATCACCCAATCATAATAAAAGGACATCATTATATAGTTATGTCAACCTAGTAGGAGCCTATCATATTGCATCCCGACCATCCGGTGCATATGATTTGGCCACTGGGGTATAGTGAGGTACGGTCTCCATACTACCTCCTCCTCTAGATAATCAAACTAAATCCACTGGTATAGAAAATCTTTGACCTCCCAAGCTTGTCTTAGAGTATAGCTAAAAGATTTTGGTACTCCAAGGCCACTACTGTGGGGTAACCTGTAGACCTAGTAAATGTGATATTCTCAAAGTCCCACACCTATATGAGTGTACAATGTACTATATTATCCAACTCTTTATACACAAACCGCCCAAGCTCATAGTAAAGGTGAGCTAGCATACTAGGACCCCATGCATAGATGGTTAGATGATGCTCCATCTCACAAATAGTGTGAATTGGGACACCATCTAGATTTTCACCTTGACCATTAGGAATAAGAGCCAATGCCATAGTAACAACCATGATCCACCACATCAACGATAAGTGTGTGTGAAGGAGCCATTTAAGCTCCATGTGTGCCTCGATATTGGCTGACGTAATGGGCTAAATGATACAATACTCAATATCCTAACACATATGTCTATGTGAGAGGTCCTCCTCAATGTGGATGGTCTTAGCTCGGATGGGTAGTCAAAAGATCTGGTGAATATCCTCAAGTGTCATTGTCATCTCTCTGAATGGTAGATGGAATGTAGAAGTGTTTGTGTCCCGTATCTCCACCAATTCCATCAATATGGAATCATGGCATCTCATCGGTGGAATATTATAGATACAAAACAATCAAGTCTCACATAAAGAATCTATCTCCTTCATGGTCAGTCAGGTAACTTGCTCTCGAAGAAATGTAAACAGTCTACCTCCTAACTGTTGATGTGTGTGAGGTGGAACCTGGAAAAGAAGAAAGAAAAAAATCATGAAAAAAATAAAAATAACTTGAAGTTTCTCTAGGAAACTTGGGCCAAAACTGGACACTTGGCCAATTTTGGATAGGGGGATCCTAGATACTTTAGCCATTTTGGGATGCTTTGCAAAAAAAGACACTTTGTGACAGTTTTGGATGAGGTCCTAAAACCTCCTAAAAATACAAAAAAATATATATATAAGTAAATATGTGAAGATAAAGAAGAGAACAATGAACTCATAGTATCCCATAGCATACCGGATGCCACCTCGTCTCTCAAAATGGTTAGTCTAGGAGGCTCATACATGCATTGGCTCAGAATTTCCACTTACTCTGCAACAAGGTAATTTCTCAAAAGTTAAAAATCAAAATGATAGTTAGAAATGTCATTTTCACTCATATATACTAAACTCTATTCAAGAAAACATATTTTATTCTAAGTACATTTCATTCAAATCAGCATATTGGGGGCTAGAGAACTCCATTTTTGATGTCGTTTGTTGCATTGGATTCATAGTTCCATACTCGATATTATTCAATGTATATCAATATGTGGTGTTGTAGACCCAATACCTTATTGTAAGAATTCATATCATCAAGCAAATAAATTCGATGTGGTCAGATTGTTACCCGAATTCCACCTCCATATAGCAAGTGGAATCAAGGGGCATACATCTACCCTCGAATTTGATTCTCTATAGAAGTTTGATTTTGGATGACTAACAAATCAGTTTTGCAGGATGTGGTTCCTAACATTGTGGTTTTACAAATGACTACAGTGGGGGCTTCATTCTCCCTATTGGCGAAAATCCATATGAGTATCCTTTTTATAGTATGATCTAATTCCTTTAGCTTGTATATGCACATAGGGTCATATGGCCACTAAAGTGGGGGGTAAATGTAGTGTAGAAAATTATACTCCTTCTATGTGATAGTAAAATTTCACTTAATTTGGACCTATTTTAGTGACCTCAATTTTATGCATTTTTACCCTTCATAATTAGGCACCTAAACCACTTTATTATGCATCCCAAGACCTGTTTTAAATATTTCCTGACATTACAACAGGCAGTGAATAAATACATTTAATTTACTTAATGCCTCAAAATTCATAAATCCTGGCAATTTAGGTTAGGACCCATTCCCCCTTGGTAAAATGGGTTCCCTTTAAGCTATTAAATTTAATTTTTAAACATGTTTCTAGTGGCATTTCAAATTCTTAAATTCAATTTTTAAGTGTCGAATTTTGGGATTTAATAATTGGTAAATTAGAAATGAAGCTTATAAAGTCATCTTTTCACCAGTTTACACTAGGTTGAGAAAGATATTAAGGAGTTATCACAAGATTTGTATTCAAAGTCAAGGAGAATATTCAAGATTTTGTAAGAATGGAAATATTGAAGGTGTTGTCATTGATGTCAACTGATCAACTAGTTGCTTTTGGTTGTATATGTCGAGGCTATTGAGAAAATTGTAGTAAAGGAAGTTTGAAAGTGTTCAGTGGTTGCTCTGAGTTTTGGTCCATATTTTCTCCTATGTTTGTGTGGTTCAGATATGTGTTGGAAAAACAAGAATAGACAACTAAGAGGGGGGGTGAATCAGTTGTCACAAAATTAAGACTTATTTAACTTTAAACAACCTTTAATCTCAGATATGATAATTAACAGTGGAAGCATAAATCAATAACACATCAAAGACACATGAACACCAAGAATTTTATACATGGAAACCCTGTTCGGGGAAAAACCATGGTGGATGTTAGTCCACGAGATTATACCTTGTTAGAATTATAATGAAAGAAATAAATAGGGAATGCACATGCATTCAGACACACTGCCTAGAGCTCACTGCTCAGAGGAAAGCTCCCTGCCTTACATAGGACAATCAGATGAAATCCATCTGATGAGGTTGAACTGAGAAATTATCTTCTACAAAAGCCTGATGACAGTTTCGGTTAGGCATAGAAAAAATTTTGCACACTCTGCTCAAACTCCTTCACACTTTGCTCAATCTCTTTCACACTCTTCTCTACTCCTAGATGATTTGATCGTTATTCGCACATATATTTCGCATACATACACCGAGCATACACACACACTCCCTCCAAAATGAATAAAAAATCATTCTTATATATCTGCTACATAGATTTACATCAAAAACTCTATCAACCAAGAATAAAGAATAAATTACAACTTTCGGCCTGAATACATGAACAAATCTTAATGTGCACCAACCTAAGTTGGTCACAACATAGTGAGGACCTAAATCAATATCCTTGAACATGCCAAACAATAAAATATTAATCCTTATGGATCCACAACATGTTACCACCATCATGTCAGCCAAGAACATGAATACTTGAGCACGCATTAGAAAAATATCCAATCACGATCACATCAAACAATGCGGACGTACAACAAAGATAGAGAATGATCTAGACTCATCCATGAACATTATAGGAACATGCGCAGCAACTGAAATTGCCAGAATTTCATCCGCTTCTTCCAAAAACACCTGCTACAGTAACAAAGTGACTGTAGGAACACATAACTTCATAACTTCCTCAATTCTTGATGTGTACCATTGAAACTTTCAGACAACATGATAGATAAGCTCAGCAAAAAACCCTTTAATGCATGACACCTGAAACTCAACGTGGAGAACTTTGGATCACTCTGATCTTCTCAGCTTCATTGGTTTCCTGCAATATATTTATTACAATTTTCTCAATATCCTCAACATATACGGCCTTCAGAACACCAATGCTAATAGTGTTGACATCAATGACAACCACAACATCCAACAATATGTTGTTCATGGTTGTTGGAAGATGTTATATCCAGATTTTTAGTTTTTGATTCATTGTATAGTGCAAGTTATGCTCACCAGTTGTGAACTATGGTTTTCTATTTTTCTGGTTGAGGTCTAAGAGAAATTTTTCTGGTCTAGATTTCCCTTTAATGAAGTATTATGACTTGTGGTTCTAGAGTTGATCTGCCTTGATTTTGTTGAAGATAATTTCAGCATTTGGAAGATTTGTGCTTAATGGTTTTATGTGTTTTACACTGGTTTGGTTGACCTTGTGTTGAACACTAATTTCAAAGTTGATGAAGCGTGTTGGATCTATTTGGTTCCCTATGAGGCATTTGTTTTGGTTGCCCTCATTCTAATTCAACCCTAGGATTTTTTAGCACTGACCTAATCTAATTTAGTTTTCGATGGCCGACTTTGAAACATACCCAAAGTCAACCATCCAACATTAAATTCAAATTAGGTTGATGCCAAAACATCCTAGGGTGGAATTAGAATGAGGGTGACCCAAACGCATGATTCATAGGGACCCAAATCAATCCAACATGCTTCATCAACTTTGAAAGTAGTGTTCAACACAAGGTCGGCCAAACCAGTGTAAAACACATAGAACCATTAAGCACGAATCTTCCAAATGCTGAAATTATCTTCAAAAAAATCAAGGAAACTCAACTCTAGAACCACAAGTCATAAGACTTCATTAAAGATAAATCCAGACCAACAATATTTTTCTTGGACCTCAACCAGAAACATAGAAAACCATAGTTCACAACTGGTGAACATAACTTGCACTATATAATGAATCAATAGCTAAAAATATGGATATAGCATCTTCCAACAACCATGAAAAACATATCTAAACCACACAAACATAGGAGAAAATCTAGACCAAAACCCAAAGAAACCAATAAACACTTGAAAACTTCCTTCAATACAATTTTCTCAATATCCTCAACATATACAACCAACAACAACTAGTTGATAACCAGTTGATTAGTTGATATCAATGACAACACCTTCAATCTTTCCATTCTTGCAGCAATCTCCCCCTTTGTTATTGATGGAAACACATGATGTGAAAAACCATCAAAGACACCATACTAGCTCTGAATACACTTCTCAAGATTATCTACTAAGGGGGAGAAACATAAAGAAAAATATTGAGAAGTGTATTCAAAGCTAGTATGGTATCTTTAATGGTTTTTCACATCATGTGTTGTCATTAATGACAAAGGGGGAGATTTTTGCAAGAATGGAAAGATTGAAGGTGTTGTCATTGATGCCAACTAATCGACTGGTTATCAACTGGTTGTTGTTGGTTGTCTATGTCGATGATATTGAGAAAATTGTATTGAAGGAAGTTTGCAAGTGTTCAGTGGTTTCTTTGTGTTTTGGTTTGGATTTTCTCCTATGTTTGTGCAGTTCAGATATGCTGGTCATGGTTGTTGGAAGATTCTATATATAAATTTTTAGTTTTTGATTCATTGTACAATGCAAGTTATGTTCACCAATTGTGAACTATGGTTTTTTGTATTTCTAGTTGAGGTCCAAGAGAAATGTTGTTGGTCTAGATTTCTCTTTAATGAAGTCTTATGAATTGTGGTTCTAGAGTTGAGTTGTCTTGATTTTGTTGAATATAATTTTGGCATTTGGAAGATTCGTTCTTAATGGTTTATGTGTTTTACACTGGTTTGGCCAACCTTGTGTTGAACACTACTTTCGAAGTTGATGAAGTGTGTTGGATCTATTTGGGTCCCTATGAAGCGTGTGCTTGGGTTGCCCTCATTATAATTCCACCCTAGAATGTTTTGGCGCCAACCTAATTTGAATTTAATGTTGGATGGCCAACTTTGGATATGTTTCAAATTTGAATATGGTATAAATACACAATGAGTTAGTGGTGAAGAATATACAAGAGCGAAGAAGAGAGATAAGCGAGAAGGAAAAGAGAAAATAGATGTGAGATTGATGCTATCTAGTGGGTGTGTGTGATGTGAGTGTGGTAGATAAGTGTGAAGCCTAAATGTTGAGTTTTCATATGCAGTGAGCAGAAGGTGAACTCTATCATTTATGCATGTCTACAAGTGATTGTGGTGGAATCCTTTGTTGCATTGAGATTGTCTTTTCTTTGTAACAAGTCTTCTTTGTCTTCTTTGTATCTCTGTAGTGATCCCTTTGAGTTAGCATTTTTGGACAGTGAGTCATGTTCTAGACAACGAGTCCTTGTTTTGGCAATGAGCCTTGTTTCTATGGTAGTGAGCATTGTTTCTTAGGTAGTGAGCCCCTTGTAATCAGTTTTGATATTCTCTATAGTGTGAGTTAATCCTCACCATGGTTTTTCCCTTATTGGATTTTCCATGTAAATTTGGTGTTATTGTGTCTATGTGTTGTATATAAGTTTTTGCATTAGCATTTGATCATTAATTATATAAGCAACATGAAGAATTAGTTCTGGTGATTGAATTAAAAGTTTAATTTTGGGACAACTGATTCACCCCCCTCCCCTCTTAGTTGTCCTATTCAACAAAAGCAAGAAAATTTGAAGTCTTGGAGAAACATTTTTAATTATTTTTGCAAGTCTTCAAGCTCATTTCGTGAAGATTAATCAAGCATTTTTCATGATTGAAGATTGATGCCCAAGGTGAATCATGATGAATTCTAGGTTTTGGGACATTTAACTATCCATTTTCTTTGATCTAATGACTTGTTTCCTAGTGATCCAGTCTTCTATCTTCATTCTGCTAGCCACCTAAAGTAAGGTATAATCAGATCTTTGATCTATTAGGGGATTTGAGTTCTCCCTAACTAGGTCTTGTGTTCATCATTCAAGTTCATTTAGGGATATTATTCTAGCACACTTGAATAGGGTTTATTTGCATGCTAGCTCTTAACAATATTAGACACATTTAAGATTAGGGATCAAACACACTTTTAGGTTTCAGATCTGTATTTTTCATCAAGGTTTAATTAACAAACTTAGTGTTTGACAGAGGCAAACCCCCATACAAACAAACCAAAAAAATAGTTTTTGTTGTAGGTACAAATCCGAAAGTGAAGGTTAAAAGGTACAACCTAGAAGAGTAGATCAGGAGCTACATATTAGGATTTTAAATTTTCAGAAAAGCCTAGCAAGACCCATTCGCCCTAGGGAGAATGAGTCTCAAAAGGACACTCAACAAGAGCTTTTTGTCATAGGTGCATAAAATCATAACTTTCCCAAATCTACCAGAAATTTGTAGGTTCTACTAGATTAAGGTTTTAAATTGAGGTTTCAATTGTTACATTGCATAATTGGGTTTGTTTACTATTTTTAGTTTTTCTCCCAAAAGTGCAGTTCAAACTAATTTACCTTATTCTCAATCATAAGGAAAACAACAAGATCTCCATCAAGCTTGACTCACCTAAGGGTTGAAATTCAATCTTGCCCTAAGGGATCTATTTTTCCTAATGGACTAAGATAGGTGCATCATGTTGTTGTCATTGTATATTGGTGAACCCATTTTCCTATGGTTCACACACTATCATATAAAATTCTAAGAGCATAGCATTGTCTTCTATACAAACTATGCAACTCATTCAACCTCTAGAGTCTGTCATTCATGGATTCTATGCTTGCCACTTATTGTGGTGATTCCCATACCTTCTATTATCTCTATCCTTTTGCATTCATTATGGCATTGTTTTAAATTTGGATTGTCTTTGGCTTGCTTCAAACTATCATATCCTTAGATTAGTATCTTACATGACTGTCACTCACTTGGAATTTTTGTGCATTATATTGATAGATTCCCATTGTCACCTAACATATCATGTGATCTTTGTGACTTGAGAAAAATCTATGATTCTCTAACATACAGGCTTGTCCTATATGGGTGTTCTTATACTTTACCATTTTCATGCTAAATGAATTTGTGACTTGTAATTTTAATAAGTGGTTATCATTGTCTAGAGTTTCACTGTAATTTTATGCACAACTATCACATTTATTTTCTTTTGTGAGTGCCTATGCATACAAAACCTTTTGGATTTTGTGTTTTTTCATGAAGCCCAATTTCTTTCATATCAACATTACTATTTCATTAGCCCAAGCATATTATTCTTTCCATTGCATTTCTTTGATATGGAATGACAAGTAGGACTATCTTGATGTTATTGACTATCTTTCAAGACTTCAACATGATGGACTATCCATTCTAACATGACAACCCTACTTTTTCATTATGAATGTGCTCTATTATGTAACTCTCAACATTGTTCCTTGAATCCACTATCATCTCAACCTTGTAAAATTTTTCATTATCTTTTCCTCCATCAATACCCTATTATGTAGGGTTAACTCCAAAACCCTAGTCCTTTATCATGTCTCTATCTAATGTACATGTTGTCTCTTAAAAAAAAATGTAATTGTTAGGTACAAAAAAATTATGGCAAAGGAGTGTTACTCTAGCTTTGTCACATATATTTCCTTTCAAGATGGTGACCTCTTGGATGAGGCTTCAAGTGTTTTAAGAGGGTGTTTTTCCATGTTAAAAATTCTTAATAGGGTTTAGTCAACAGTATTTCACCATTTGACTAGGGTTCTATGAATATAGTAAAATAAAGCCTACCATATGTTTCAATAGCAACACAAGTTCTTCACAAATATATGAGATTTAGAACTTCTTGACAATTATCTCTCTATAATTCCATGCTTTTACATTTCATATTGATGGTAAAGGAAAACTTACCATATAAAAGGGAATTTGTTGACTCATACCTATTGACCTGACATGGGAAAAAACTTAACAATTCATGGTTGCCATCTTCATTGATTGATAGGGTTTTATTTGTAGTTTCTCACAAGGGTTTAAAAATCCTAGGATGTTGCTATGTCTTGCATTCACCATTGTTGATAGTAAAATATAAATAATAAGATAGTATGATGAACTCCATGTATACACTCGTGCATGCTCTTGTATGGAAGGAACATGCTAACACATAAGGACTATACTACCTTTTCAACACTGTTATTACTCATCATAAATAGATTTCCATACACATATACCTCATAAAAATGATTTTAAAGATCATGAACTAAAAAAACATAAAATCCTTGTTTCATACCTGAAGGTCTTAATGATGAATGTTAAAGAGGGTTGAAACTCCATGTTCCCCATTTTTTACTCTATTTCTTGTTGCATACTGCAAATTTATACTCACTTATTTGAAATTTCCTAAGTATGAGTTTTTAGGTCTTACCCTTGGTTTCCATAACCTTGTTGGGATCCGACGAGGTTATCGCAAACTCTTCTCATCCTGATATCTTCGATAAGTTATTTGCTTTCACCTTTCTAATAAATTCTTGGAAGTACTATCAGATTCTGATAGGGTTCTTATAACCACATCAAGGCCCACTTATAGGAGTAAGAATAAATTTTGAAGAGAAGTTAATTTTATTTCAAAACTTCTGAAAGGTTTTGAAACCTTTGTGAGTTTTTGATATGGTTTCAAAACCTTTTTTTTGCCCAATGGAAAAGGTGTTTGTTTGAGAGGAATTCTAAATGGGGCCCATAAGGCGGTATAATTGGAGGTTCTCACAACATTAGTGGACTCTGAAAGAGTACTCAAATGCTTTTCAGAATCCAATACAATTCCAAAGGTGGTACTTTTCAGTGATATTAAAGAATGATCAACAACATCAAAGGAAGTAAATACATAAACATTCAATGGAAATACAAAATTTCTAAGTTCAATGCACTAATGTAAATCAGATCTCATTGGAAATCCATCACAATTGTAGGAAAATAAAGAAAACATTTATAAAAGAAATAAACACATGGGCTAAGGTTATTGAAATACAAAACTATATATATATATATTTACAAATATCATGTTTATGCTAAAAAATAGAAGTATGTCATTACATTTTTATTAAAAATATAGGGTAAATATAAGGATGTGAATTTCTCCACCACTTCATGCAATTGTTCAATCTCAGCTAGTGAGAGAAAATTCTCATTTGACTCCACAAAATGGGAAAATAGCCCCATGAAATTCCAATCAAGTTTGGCATATAGAAGGGCCATGACTTCTTCAATGAGCCCATGTTGGAGGGAGATTGCAATGCAGATGGCATTAGCAACCAAACCATATTTTAAATATGAATTAAGGCCTCCTATGGTTATCCTTACCTAGGTTAAGTATTTTGGTTTAACCAGGCACTCCACTACTCCTGTTCCCCAATTCGGTTTACTAGAAGTGTGAATGAAATTATGCATAAAATTTTCTAAAGAACAAAGTTGTGTACGTGAACTTGACTCAGAAAATTATCTCCAACTATCTTCCTAACTATCCCTTCCTCCACATTGTTGTGTAGCAAAAAAATATCTTTCAGTTGGTATGCCACTAACTATCAAACTTGACTGCACTGCACATTCTTAATTGATAGATAATCACTCCTCGAGGAAGCATCACTTGTAGTGCTCGGGATCTTGGAGAAATGAAATTAGAATGATGAAAATGAAAGTGATCTTCTTGGATTTATAGAAGCTGAATGGGGTGATGGGAGATAGATATCAAGTATTTTCTTAGGAATGACTATAAATCACAAGGACAACAATATTTCTCTAGAAATTAATGAAGGTGAAAATTGATGTGATGGGGTTGCATTAATTTCTTAGTTTAACAATCTTTAGCTTCAAGTGGCATCCTTTACTAAGGCAATTCACATGAACATAATATCAAAAAAGTATATATATATTGAATTAAAATTTTGAAGGTTGTATGTTGCCCACACACACATTAAACCATTAGGTTGACATACAGGAAACAATGCTTCATTCGCCTATCAAAATCAAATGGAGAAGATTAATGTAATTATTATGACTTATTTAAAAATAGTCATAAAGGTTATTTGGAGCTCATTTACTTAAAATTAGGTGATGGTTTACAAAACCGTTGTTCGAAAAGATGGCAGTTACTTTAACGATCAAGATTCAATAATGGGGGGTATATAGATTTATGTTCAAGGTACTTTTGGAGGGTCTGAATTCCTAGTTTTTGAATTACATTGTGATGTAAAGGAAATGAATGAGGAACAATTTTGAATTGGTTTTGATTGCAGAATACTATGTGTCTGTGAACATGGAATTGTAAATGTAATGTCAATATTAAATAAGTCTGTGAGCTTAAGAAATATTTGAAGTTTTGTTCTTTAGTAATGAAAGTTTCATTTTGTTACATTTACTTATTTTGAGATTGAAGTTGGTTCTCTTGAAAAATATTTTATTTTCTATTGTAATTCTAGCCTTTGTGCTAGGAGGTTAATAGTTTTGTTTGGTTTATCACATTAATTTCATGGTTATGGTTCAATGTTAGTTCACCTTTCCTACTTTCTGGTTAAAAACGTATCCATTATCAATTACTAGTAACCTTTAAGGGAGTTGTACCTCATTAAATTTTTTGAGGAAAGGCACAAGTGAACTTGTGGTTTTTCCTTGTTCTTAGTAACTTTTTCCTTATTTTAATAGGCTATGGAGATGATAATTTATGTATTTTCATAAGGGAAAATCCGTTTGCTAATAGATTTTTGGCGACTCTATTGGGGAATCGAACGAGACATTGAAAAGGTTTCCTTGTCATGTATCAACATGGTTCTACCACATAAAAATGTTTTTCCCATGTTGCAATCAGATCTAGATTGAATGTAATTAGAATAGGAAGATATCATTTACTAGTTGAATACTTTGGTTGGAGGTATAGAAGAAATGTTGCAGATTATATGAGAGTTTAGAATAGAAAAGTGTACTCCTTTTTAAGTGAAAGTAAAATTTCACACTTAGTTTGGACCTATTTTAGTGACCTTGCACTTATGCATTTTTAAACCTCATTAATAGGCCCCTAGTACCCTTTATTATGCATCCCAAGGTATATTTTAATAATTTCATGATAATGTAATCCACATTGAATAAATACAATTAATTGATTTAATGCCCCAACATAATCTAAGTCCTAAACTTTAAGTTAGGAACCATTCTCCCATGGGCGAATGGGTGCCCTTTAAGTTCATAAACTCAATTTAAAATATGTTTTTGGTAGCATCTCATAGTCCCAAATTCAAATTTTACATGTCGGTTATCGACATTTCATAAATGTGAAATTAGAAAGGAATCCTATAAAAGTAAGTATTTAAATAATTTTACACTAGACAGACAAGAAGAGAGACTCACATGAAATCACAAGGATTTACACTCAAGAGCAAGGAGAAATCAATCAAGCATTCAAATTTGAAATCTTGGAGCACCATTCTATTTGTTTTTGCAAGTCTTCAAGCTCATTTTGCCAACAAGATTAAGTATTGTCAAGTATTGATGATATATGCCTATGGAGGATCATGATGGATTCTAGGTTTTGGAAGATGCACCAAGCCATTCAACCAAGCCTAATGAATTTTTTCCTAAGTGGTTCCATATTCTATTATCATTCTACTTTCTGCCTAAAGGAAGGTATTATCAGATTTATGATCGATTAGGGTGATTTGACATCTCCCAAAGTAGGTCTTGACCATTGTTCATGTTTCATTTAGGGATATTATTCTAACACACTTGAATAAGGTTTATTTTCATTTTAGCTCTTCATAATCTTAGACACACTTAAGTAGGTCTTGCATACACTTTCATGTTTCAAATATATACTTTTCATCAAGGTTTAATTACCAAACTTAGGGTTTGACTGGGCAAACCCCTATCCACCACAAAAAAAAACATTTTTTATTTTATAGATTTATCACAGGTTTAGATCCAGGAGCAAAGATTCAAAAGTGTAGGAAGGAAGTGCAAACAAAGGACTCAAATCTTATTTTCTGATTTTCTAGACAGGGAAACTTGGAAGCCTTCTAAAACTATATTTTTATGACAAGTGCACAACATTTATACCTCACATCTATTGGAACTTTGTTTTTTCTCTCTATGTTATGCTTTAAATTGAAGATTCAAGTGTTAGATTGCATAATTGTGGTGATTTGATATTTTTTAGTTTTTCTCCCAAAAGTGTTGTTTAGGTTGATATCCCCATCCTCAATCATAAGGAAATCAATAGATTCCCTCATTGAGTTGACTCACCTAAGGGTTGAAAGTTAATTCTTTGTGTGGATCTCATTTCCTAATTAAAATAGGAAGATAGGTGCATATTTGACACCATCCCCTTATATTTTGTTTTCTATGTTCCTTTTTTCTATATTTCATTTTGGTGAACTCGACTTTATACAATAAATTTTTGAAAATTGGAGTCTATTTCGGACCTAGATCTAATTTTTACACTAAGTTTACAGTAGATATGCATTATTTGCATTATATTTAGGTTTATTTAAACTTTCATTGGTAAACATTGTATTTAGGGTTTAATTTTTCATATTTGTATTCCTTAAATTCATAGAGAAATATAAAAAAATGTATTAGGTTTGCATTCATCTTGCATCTAGATTATTATTCAATCATTTAAGTTTAGATTTAGGTACAAACTGCATTCTAAAAATAGTCACTTTTTTCATCATTTGACCTCATTTGCAATTGCATTTAGATACCCTAATTTGGAAAAACCTATTACAAAACACTCAGTTTACAACCAAAAATAGAAATCACACACAATAACTCATATTTTCAAAACTTCAATTTTAAAAAACCCTAAGCAAGGACCGATTCACCCATGGGTGAATTATTCCTTGTATAGGCTTTTCAGATAATTTTCTAAGTGATTTTCAGCTTCTATTTTTTCCTTTTTATTTATGTTCTCAGATCTAGGCATTAATTTTCAAAAACAATTTATTTTGTGCATTCAAGTAATCACATCTTTAATTAAATCTTGTAAAATTTTGGGAAAGATTTCTTTCATGTTTCAATTATGGATAGTAGTATGTTTGTATAATTTTCCTTTATTTTCAACATCATTTCATATTTTAGATAGATTAGTTTATATTTTACAAACATTAGAAAACATAAATAAAGACCAAAAACATCAAACAAGACAAGCACAAAGTAATGAAACCCTTAGAGAGAGCATAGTCATTTGATCATGTCAAATCTCTTTTTCCAAGTGAACGTATCCCTCAAGCCCTTTAGCAGTGATGAATTTGACATGTTAGATGAAGCCCTTGAGGATTTCATCTCACAAGGTTCATCCACTAAGGCTTGCTATAAAAAACCAAAACAAAGAGAAGTTAATGTAATTGCACCCCAAGTCACAATCTACCCACCTTCACATCAACCTTAAGTTCAAAATAAACCTGTTCTTATCATACGACCACCTAAAAATAAGCCATTATCCCTAGGAGATATCTTGAATTTTACAAGGAAACTTGATAGTAACAATTTTTTGCAGCAATTGAGTCATAATATCATTTCTCACATATATAATACTTGTAAAAATAGGCAACCACAAACCACTCCAATTTCATTACCATTGCCTGAACCTATTTTTCCTAGTGCTCCTCGCTTTCCTTTACATAGGGGAAAGGAGTATGACCTTACTGAACAACTTAAAAATACTCATGCTAAGATATCCTTATGGGACCTTATTCAAGCTTCACCTAATTACCATAACATGCTTCAAATAGCTTTGCAACAAGTTGTGGTTCCACCTAGCGCAAATCCAAATGATGTAGCAACCCTAGTTCAAGGAATGAATTTAGTTAATATAGACATTATTTTTCATCAAAGTGAGCTACCTCCTTTGGAAATACAAAAACAACATGAAGCCTCCATGATAGTGGTTGTCATTAACAAGTGTGGGATAAAGTGAACCCTTGTTGAAAATGGCTTGACCATTAATGTGTGTAGCATAAACCTTTTGGATAATCTTGGAATGGACAAGACTAAGATTGAACCTAATTCTTTATCTATTTTTGGGTTTGATAACGTAGGAAAACAACTAATTGGTGTGATCACATTATCTATACAAGTTGGAAAGGCTACATTATAAACTCCTATCCATGTTATGCCTCAAGATCTTTCATATAATCTTCTTTTGAGAAGACCGTAGATGAACAAAAAATGTATGCAGTGCCTTCAACTCCTCATTCTATAATGAAGTGTGTCTACAAAAACAAAGTATACATAATCAAGGCTGGCCCTGAACCAGAAAGTTGTTTGCACATTGAGAAAGACAAGGAAAGTCCTTTGAAAACATTGATACCAATTTCAAAATTAGAACTCATGCAAGAGGAAGAAAAAGATGAGGAAGTCACAAAGTTATTGGATGACGATTAGGATTCCTTGGATTTTTCACCTAAATTAATTGGAGAATACAAGATCATAAAAAAAAAATCTAAAAGGGGAAAAGAACTGATGGTAATGTCGAAAAAAATAGTAAGAACCTTCAAAAGCATCCACTTCAACCACTTTAGAAGAAGAAACAAATTACACAACAAACTTTGATGAAGTTGATTATGAACAAACACCAAATATGAAAGAAATAGAAAGTCTTTATGGAAGATGTTATGAGCTCTTGAAACAACTTGGCTATAGTGGAAAAGGATTTGGTGTGAAAGAACAAGGCATTTGTGTTCCTATAGAGCCTAACACATAATAAACAAAAAACGGTCTTGGATATTTCCCTTCTAAGATAACGAAAGCAACAAAAAGACCTTCACTTAATGTCAACACTGTTTCAAGTGTGGCTCTTCTAAGACAACTCTCACTTTAAAGAATCCTCAATTGATTGATACAAGTGATGCATCATTGGAATACTTTGAAGATGATGAAGCCTTGAAATAAATGTTAGGGGTTTATGATAAATCACCAATTCCCATTTACAAACAAAGATTTACTTGTGCCATGTTTAGTACTGAACAAATTGCTAAAGAAAAGAAAACAAGTGACATTGAACAAGACAAAGAAGAACACATTCTTGAAGTTCCAAGACAAAGTGCACTACCTATGGGAGATACAATCAACATACTGATGCACACATCTATAGACACATAAAAATGGCATAGACCTGCAAACCACATTCTTCTATGTCAAACATCTTTATTTAATTATGTCCTATGGTCCAAATTCAACCATTAATTAAATAATTCTCAATTATTTAATTAATTCACATCTTTTATTCCTCTTGACTATTTAAATAAATAAATTATATTTATTTTATTTAAATACGTTGCTAATTTCCTATGTCCCTCCATAATTAAATAAATTCCTTAATTTATGTAATTATTACTTGTCCACTATTTCTTCCTAATTATTTAAATAAATAAACTATTTATTCATTTAAATACGTCATTAATTTCTCATGTCCTCTTATAATTAAATAAATCTCTTTGATTTGTTTAATTGTTATCCACTTTGGCTTTTTCTAATTTTAAATAAAATCATTTATTTAATATTGTCCACTTTCTATTTCTTCTTGATTACTTAAATAAATAAACATTATTTATCTATTTAAATATGTCATTAATTTCTCATGTCTTTCTATAATTAAATAAATCTCTTTGATTTGTTTAATTATTCTCCACTTTGAATTTTTCTAATTTTAAATAAAATCATTTATTTAAAATTGTCCACTTTCTAATTTCTCTCCAAGTAAATAATTAAAAATCATTATTTACTATCACATGACTCCACCACTTTTGAATTAAATTATTTTTTAATTCAAAAAGATAACCCAGTCTCTAAAATAAAATAATTTTAAATCATTATTTGATTATCCATATTTGATTTTTCTAAAAACAAATCTTAGTCCTTCATTTCAAATTTTACCCTAATGTTTCCCTAACCCTAATTGAGGGTTGTCCCATTTAATTTTAACCTTTGATCTTAAGGGATTTGTCAACTTTCAATCTTGTCCCTCCATTCAAATTTGGCATTTCTATAAAATGGAAATTTCAACCTCATTTGTGGGATCTAGACTTCATCTCTTAATCTCTTGACATCTTGCATACTCTCATAGTTCTTGTCATTTTGCAGGTTTTTCTATTGCATGTAGGCTTTAGTTTTCACTTGCATTGTCATATGGAATCCTTCAATATTTGCTAGGACATGTCATAGGCACATTTTCTCACAAAAAATTGAGGGCAAATGTCATTTTTCAGCAAATGGAGAAGGGCTATGGAGGTGAATCATGGAGGTTTTGAGGAGCTTTGGTAACATTGTTCCTTGTTTTGCTTTGTTTCCTCCTTTGTGCTCCATAGTTATACTAGGGTTTTATTTATATTTCTAATTTAATACTAACCTTGGAAATATGCCTCAATTACAACATCTCATGAAGAGAGAGTGATTAAAATATGAAAGTGCCTTGATTAGGATGAACAAGAAGACCATGCAACATTATTACATGAATTTAATGAACTCTTTGCCTGGACTTATTTGGGTATATCAAGTATTGATGCTAAAATAGTTACACATAACATAGTCCTTACACAAGATGCTAGACCAGTAAGAAAAAAGATATGTAAGATGAATCCTAAGATAGATTTATGGGTTAAAGTTGAGATTGAGAAACTCCTTGAAGTTGGCTTCATTCATCCTATTGACTATTCTCCATGGATCTTGTTGTGCCTTTTGCACACATGCCCCGTTTAGAACGGGGACCCTCTGTTTCCCTCTATTGCTTCCCGGGCCCTTTTTGATTTGCCTCATTTTGTGTGCCCAATTTTATGCCCTAAAAGGTCGGCATGTTCCCCAAAGTCATATTTTAGGTCTAACCAAAGTCGCCCCTCTGAAATGCTCAGTCTCTGGCTCTTTTCGGGTTTCTCCTTCCGGGTTTCCCCTGTCGGATTTCCGTTTCAGGTTTCCCCTGCCGGATCTCTGGTCCAAGTTCACCATTTCAAGCATCCAGCATCCGACATCTTTCCAGACCCCGGACTCCAGAAGTCGAGTTTCCCCCTCCGGATTTCCTCTTGAGCTTCACCGTTTCTAAAAGCCGTGGCAAAACTGCTTCCCGGCCACCGGACTCCGGACATCCTGCTACCGACTATGTTTTGAACCCACCAACTTCACCTCTCATCGTACAAAGGAATTAGATGTTGCATTAATGGCGGTTTTTGCTATAAAAACAAATTTCCCGGCCATCATTGTCAATTGTTCGCACGATAGAAAAGTCTGAAGAACTTCCAGCGTCAAGGAATTTTTTGCCCAACTTTCAGAGCTCCATTTTTCGTGTGACCATTAGTTTTCTCTTGGGATCTTGAGGTAGGTTTTCCGTTCGCATGCCCTCCTCCGTTCTTTTGTGAAACTCTGCGTTTTGGCGTATGTAAAATGAAAAATGGGTTTAAAATTAAGTTAATTTGTGCCCTCCGCTCAAAACCCACCTTTTAGAAAATCAGAAAAACAATCGCTAAATGGCTAAAATTGAATCTGGGACTTCATCTCTCCATGGTCGTTCTTCAGAATAGTCGCCGACGTCCTCCGGGCCCGGACTTTCCCCCCCGCCGTCCACACCTAGTTTTCAAAATTCTCCATCCCTGACCCACTTCGTTCGGATTCCGACCACCGGAATTCCCCCCAGGACTCCATTGCATCATCGTCATTTTGACAGCCTTGATCGAACGTCTTCCTGACCTCACGACCCCAGGCCCTC